>JAKOOJ010000075.1:0-365000 GCA_022577455.1 Arizona elegans | reverse complement strand
AGATCCGAGCGTTCCAAATGAAACTTCAGCTTTGGCAAAACAAATTGTATGAAAATAAAATTTACATGCTGCCTACCTTATCTGCTTTCTTTGAGGAACATGACATTGAACCAGACAAAAAGATTACGATGATAATTTCTGTGAAAGAACACTTGCACATGCTTGAAGACGAAGTTTCATCGTACTTTCCAAATCTACCTGACACCCCATTTGCACTTGCCAGAAGCCCATTCACAGTCAAAGTTGAAGATGTTCCTGAGACAGCAAGAGGAGTTCATTGAACTTATTAACAGCAATGCAGCGAGAACTGATTTCACTACAATGCCAGTTACAAAATTCTGGATCAAGTGTTTGCAGTCATATCCTGTTCTGTCTGAGACTGTGTTGCGCCTTCTTCTTCCATTTCCAACAACATATCTTCACGAAATAGGGTTTTCCAGCTTGTTGGTTATCAAGTCTAAATACAGAAGTAGACTTCTTGTGGAAGATGATCTTTGTTGTGCTCTTGCAAAGACTGCCCCAAGAATTTCTGATTTGGTGAGAAAGAAGCAATCTCAACCTTCGCACGGACGTTGGCTTTTTATGCATACTGTTACAAAATGTACCAATGTAGTTTACTGTTGTTGTATTAAAACTGTTATCCATACTACACCATGCTTCACAACAAAATTTCATTTATTTGTAATTATAAATAAATATTTCACAATATATAATTACATATTCATTTTGTGATTAATCACTATGCTTTAATTATGTTCAATTTGTAACAATAAAAATACATGGTCCTTGCACTTTTGACCAGTCCTCGAACTTACGACTGCCCCCACATTTTACGTTTTTGCCCTATTTTATCACCATGGTGAAGAGAAGCAGTTGTGAAATGAGTGACATGGTTGTTAAGAATGCTGCACCAGCATAAATGTGAGGATGGTCATAAGTGTGAGGACCAGTCAAAAGTGCGAGGACCTGTCAGAAATGACTTTTTTCAGTCCTCTGAGTAGTCCCTATACACATAGCCATGGCCGCCCGGTCACATGACCAGCTAGCCATGCCCACCCAGTCATATGACCTCCAAGCCACGCCCATGAAATAAGCCACACCCACCCCTGGTTGGGGGTCACCACAACATGAGGAACTGTATTAATGGGTCGCGGCATTAGGAAGGTTGAGAACCACTGGTATAGAGCATCATATTCCTGATGATATTCCTAAGGATTTAGATGTTGTAAAATCCTCTATCAAGGATGAAGAACAGGAAGTAGGTTTAGAGGATGTAGTTTTAGGGGAGGAGTCAGATGAACAATCTGCTGTAAGTCTTGTTTTACCTAGGAGATCCACTAGGGAAAGGCATCCACCTGATCGTTATAAAGCAACCGTGGTTTGCCAAGTTAACATTGAACCTTCAAGTTATGAAGATATCAGGCTTTATCCTGAAAAGGAGCAAAATGCTTGGAAGGAGGCAATGAGTAAGGAAATTAATTCTTTAACTAAGTTAGGTGTTTATGAAACTGTGAAATTGCCACCTGGTGAAAAATTAATAGGTTGTAGATGGGTTTACAAAATTAAGAAAAGCATAGATGGGACAGTAACTCATAAAGCTCGCCTTGTAGCTCAAGGTTTTTCTCAGACCGAAAAGGATTTCGATGAGGTTTTTGCTCCTAGTTTATGAGCTAGTACTTTAAGAACAATGCTAGTGTGGGCGGCTAAGTATAAATATAGTATTAACCATATAGATGTAGAGACAGCATACTTGCATGCTCCATTGAGACACACCATCTATATGAGGAAGCCTTTAGGAGTTGAAACACAAAACCACACTGATTGTTGGAAGTTAAATAAAAGCCTTTATGGTTTGAGACAATCAGGGTTTGAGTGGAACCAATGTATAGTTAAAGAGCTAAATAAGATCGGTTTTCATGAAGGTATAGCGGGTAAATGTCTCTTTAAAAGAGAAAATAATGGTGTAGTATCATTTTTGTTATTGTTTACAGATGATATAGCCATAATAACTAAAACTGACAACGAAGCCATAGATATTGTTAAACAGTTAGAAACCAAATTTAAGATCAGAAATTTAGGAAATATTAGGCATTGTTTGGGTCTAGATATCAATCAAACAGCTAGAGGTTATAAAATATCTCAATCTAGCAAAATAAGCCAAATGTTGAAACGTTATGGCATGGAGCTATGTAAGCCAGCTAAAACGTCTATGGCACAGGATTTTCAACAAGGAGAAATCCAAAGTCCTAAATTTAGTAAGGAGATCTACGAGTCTCTTATAGGTAGTCTATCTTATATAAGCAATTGGTCAAGACGTGATATTTCATTTGGAGTAAACCAATTAGCAAGATATTATGCTTATATGCCCAGGCTTATGGTCATGGGGGATTTCAACCTACCGTCCGTGGGCGAGGCGTCTGAGGTGGCTCGGGAGTTCATGGCTTCCATGACAGCTATGGACCTGACCCAGTTAATTCATGGCCCTACTCACACGGGGGGAAACACGCTGGATCTGGTTTTTGTCTCTGGACAGTGGTTGAGTGATCTTGAGATAGGGGATATAGTCACCGAGCCCTTGTCATGGTCTGATCACTCTCTCCTTCGTCTCGACCTTCGAACCGCTACACCCCGCCGCAGGGAGGCGGAGCCGGTAAGATGGTTCCGCCCCAGGTGCCTGATGGAACCTGACAGGTTCCAGATGGAGCTTGGGCCATTCCCTGAGGCTCTGGCACACGCCCCGACTGGAGACCTAGTGGCCGCCTGGGATAGGGCGGCCGCTGGAGCTCTGGACCGGGTCGTGCCTTTGCGGCCTCTGACCCGGCGCCGATCTCATTTAGCTCCTTGGTTTACCGAGGAGCTGAGGGAGTTGAAGCGCCGGAAAAGACGCCTAGAGAGTAGTTGGAGGGCCAGCCGTTCTGAATCTGACCGGACACTGGTAAGATCTCATATTAGGAATTACCTAGTGGCGATAAAAGCAGTGAAATGTAGCTATTTTGCTGCTCTTATTGCGTCATCAGATAATCGCCCGGCCGCCCTGTTTAGGGTGACCCGCTCCCTGCTCCACCAGGAAGCGCGGGAGGACCCCTTGGAGGGTAGAGCCGAGGATTTTGTTCAATATCTGTATGACAAAATCACTCAGATTCGGGAAGATCTGGACTCCGACTGGGTAGTCTCAGGGGGAGGGACTGGGGCAGGTCTTGAGAATGTTATCTGGGATGAGTTTGATCCTGTGACCCCTGAGGACGTGGACAGGATTCTCGGTAGACTGAACACGACCACTTGTTTATTGGACCTGTGTCCCTCCTGGTTAGTGCTGGCTTCTTGGGAGGTGACACGAGGCTGGTTCCAGGGGATTATAAATGCTTCGTTGGGTGAGGGTGTCTTTCCTGCCGCCTTGAAAGAGGCGGTGGTGAGGCCTCTCCTCAAGAAGCCTTCCCTGGACCCGGCAATGTTGGTAAATTATTGTCCGGTCTCCAACCTTCGTTTTGTGGCGAAGGTTGTTGAGGGTGTGGTCGCGAAACAGCTCCCCCAGCACCTGGATGAAACGAGGTATCTGGATGCGTTCCAGTCGGGCTTCAGGCCCGGGTACAGCACGGAAACGGCATTGGTCGCGTTGGTTGATGATCTCTGGAGGGCTCGGGACAGGGGGTGCTCCTCTGTCCTGGTCCTGTTAGATCTCTCAGCGGCTTTTGATACCATTGACCATGGTATCATGCTGCACCGGTTGGAAGAGTTGGGGGTGGGAGGCACCGTATTGCGGTGGTTCTCCTCCTTTCTCTCTGACCGGTCACAGTTTGTGTTGGCAGTGGGGGGCAGAGGTCGACCTCGAGGCCTCTCGTCTGTGGAGTGCCGCAGGGATCGGTCCTCTCGCCCCTTCTGTTCAACATTTATGTGAAGCCGCTGGGCGAGATCATCCGTGGCTTCGGGGTGAGATACCATCAGTACGCTGATGACACCCAGCTGTACATCTCCACCCCAGGCCACCCCAACGATGCCCTTGAAGTGATGTCTCAGTGCCTGGAGGCTGTGTGGATCTGGATGGGGAGGAACAGGCTCAAGCTCAACCCTTCCAAGACTGAGTGGCTGTGGCTCCCGGCATCCCAATATAGTCAGTTGACTCCATCACTGACTATTGGGGGCGAATCATTGGCCCCCACGGATAGGGCTCGCAACTTGGGTGTCCTCCTGGATTCACGGCTGTCTTTAGAAGAGCATGTGACAGGATTTTTTATCAGGTTCGCCTGATCCACCAGTTGCGTCCCTATCTAGATCGGGACTCCTTACACACAGTCACTCATGCCCTCGTTACCTCTTGTCTGGACTATTGCAACGCTCTCTACATGGGGCTCCCCTTGAGGTGCAATCGGAGGCTCCAAATGGCGCAGAGTGAGGCTGCGCAGGTGGTGATGGGAGCGACATGGAGTTCCCATGTAACACCTCTCCTGCGCGAGCTGCACTGGCTCCCGGTGGTCTTCCGAGTGTGCTTCAAGATTTTGGTTATCACCTTTAAAGCGCTCCATGGCTTAGGACCTGGTTATTTACGGGACCGCCTGCTACCACCAATAGCCTCCCACCAGCCAGTACGCTCCCATAGAGAGGGGCTCCTCCAGGTGCCGTCGGCCAAACAATGTCGGCTGTCGGCCCCTAGGGGGAGAGCCTTCTCTGCGGGGGCACCTACGATCTGGAATGAGCTCCCCCCGGAGATACGTAGGATCCCGGATCTGCGCACCTTCCGCCACGCGCTTAAGACTTTTCTATTTCATCAAGCTGGCCTGGCCTAAATCTTCCCCCTTTTTAAATGTGGAAATTTTAAATGTGTAAATTTTAAATTTGTCTTATTTATAGGGTCATGGGTAAGGCGTTTTAAATTGGGGAGCCATTTTGGATTTAATTCTGTTTTAAACGTATTTTAATGTTTATATTGTATGTTTTTAATTTTGGCTGTTCACCGCCCCGAGTCCTTCGGGAGAGGGGGCGGTATAAAAATCTAATAAATAAATAAATAAATAAATAAATAAATAAATAAATAAATAAATAAAATTTCTTCCTAAGCCAGCCCGGCTTGCTGGAAAAAGTGGGTTTTAAGGGCACGGTGGAAGGCACTGAAGTCTTGGATTCTCCTTATCTCTGGAGGCAGCTGATTCCAGAGGGTAGGAGCCCCCACAGAGAAGGCTCTCCCCCTGGGGGTCACCAGCCTACATTGTTTGGCTGATGGCACCCCGAGGAGGCCCTCTCTGTGGGAGCGCACAGGTCGGTGGGAGGTCGTCGGTAGCAGCAGGCGGTCTCGAAGATAGCTAGGCCCTATGCCATGGAGCGCTTTAAAGGTGATAACCAACACCTTGAAGCACACCCAGAAGACCACCGGGAGCCAGTGCAGCTCACGCAGGAGCGGTGTTACATGGGAGCGCCATGCTGCTCCCATCACTACCCGCGCTGCTGCGTTCTGGACCAGCTGGAGCCTCTGGGTGCTCCTCAAGGGGAGCCCCATGTAGAGAGCATTGCAGTAGTCAAGGCGAGAGGTGACGAGGGCATGAGTGACTGTGTGTAAGGAGTCCCGATCTAGATAGGGACGCAACTGGTGGATCAGGCGAACCTGATAAAAAATCCTGTCACATGCTCTTCTAAAGACAGCCGTGAATCCAGGAGGACACCCAAGTTGCGAGCCCTATCCGTGGGGGCCAATGATTCGCCCCCAATAGTCAGTGATGGAGTCAACTGACTATATTGGGATGCCGGGAGCCACAGCCACTCAGTCTTGGAAGGGTTGAGCTTGAGCCTGTTCCTCCCCATCCAGATCCACACAGCCTCCAGGCACTGAGACATCACTTCAAGGGCATCGTTGGGGTGGCCTGGGGTGGAGATGTACAGCTGGGTGTCATCAGCGTACTGATGGTATCTCACCCCGAAGCCACGGATGATCTCGCCCAGCGGCTTCACATAAATGTTGAACAGAAGGGGCGAGAGGACCGATCCCTGCGGCACTCCACAGACGAGAGGCCTCGAGGTCGACCTCTGCCCCCCACTGCCAACACAAACTGTGACCGGTCAGAGAGAAAGGAGGAGAACCACCGCAATACGGTGCCTCCCACCCCCAACTCTTCCAGCCGGTGCAGCATGATACCATGGTCGATGGTATCAAAAGCCGCTGAGAGATCTAACAGGACCAGAACAGAGGAGCAACCCCTGTCCCGAGCCCTCCAGAGATAATCAACCAACGCGACCAATGCTGTTTCCGTGCTGTGCCCAGACCTGAAACCCGACTGGAACGGATCTAGATAAGATGTTTCCTCCAGGAATTGTGGAAACTGTCGCGCGACCACACTCTCAACAACCTTCGCCATAAAGCGAAGGTTGGAGACAGGACGATAGTTGGCCAATATTGCTGGATCCAGGGACGGCTTCTTGAGGAGAGGCCTCACCACCGCCTCTTTCAAGGCAGCGTAGGTTGGTTAGGAATCTGTTCCATCTCTCACTTGCTGCAGAGTTTGTCTCCCAGTTGATATCAGGGTAGTTAGAGTCTCCCATTACTACTGTGGTATGTTTCCTACATACATTTGTTGATTGATTAGCAAAAACTTCATCTACTTCTTCTGCTTGATTGGGTGGCCTGTAGTATGCGTCTATATCAATGTCATTCTTTTTTCCTTTTATATTGACCCATATGTATTCTAGGTGGTTTTCATCCTTGGTTTTGTGCATTTCTTTAGAGATGTAGTGATCTTTTATATATAATGCAGCTCCACCTCCTCTTTTGTTAGGTCTGTTTCTTTTGAATAGATTGTATCCTTCCATCAGTAGGTTCCAGTCATGTGTTTCATCCCACCAAGTTTGATTAATGGCTACTATGTCATATCTGCCTTCATCAGTGGTGGGTTGCTCCCAGTTCGCACCGGTTCGCAAGAACCGGTAGTAAAAATAAATTAGTAGTTCAGAGAACCGGTAATAAGATTGGCTGGCCACGCCCCCGAACCGGTTCCCGGCCCGGTCGCCGCTCACTTACCCTACCCATCGTCATTGCCTGCATGCAGCCCCAAGACTTCGCCCTTTGCCAGCCAGGAGCGCTGCCGCCAGTCGCTCCTGTGCATCTGGCTGCCTGCCTGCCTTGTCACCACCACCATGAGGAAAGGCCCCGAAGTTGTGCTGCCTGGGATCCACGTGGGCTGCCACAGGGAGAAGCCAGGTATGGCTGGCTGGACGCTGCCCGGAGCTGAGCTCGAGGCTGGCAGGAGGAGGAACATTGCCTCTTAGCTGGCTCGAACTGTCTGTTGCCGAAGCCTGCCACCATCCCCTCTCCCCTGCCAGCTGCTCCTGCCACTGCCAGGGAAGTGGCTGTGTGAGAACTGCTGCCACCAAGGGTGAGGGGGCAGTGGTGGCAAGGATGGGCCATCCGGGGCTTCCTTGTCTCCCCACCTGAGCAGACTTCTGGCATAGCCCCAGGCCTCTGGAGGGAGGGAGGGAGGGAAACCCTGGCCTGCTGCTCCTGCCGCCGCCACCCCCTTGCCCCCAGCAAGAGCGGTTCTCGTGCTGCCGCTTCTCCAGCAGCACCAGGAGCAACTGCCGGGGCAGAGAGGGCGGGGCAGGCTGTGGTGGCAGGCCGTTCTCGCCAGGTAACAGACAGGCTGCTCCTGGAGCAGGCAGGAGAAGGAGAAGCCACCAGCGGGGAGGTGAGCTGCCCCAGGAGGACTGGAGGAGAGCGCAGCTCCTCACTCATGGAAATCCACCAGTGGGGAAGTGGTTGTGGAAAGCGGTAAGAAATGCATAAGCCATGAAGCGGTCATGCTCCCTGGCCGGAGAGGGTTGCACGTTCACTCCAGCAAAGGTTTATGCAACCCTCTCCGGCCAGGGAGCATGACCGCTTCCTGGCCAGCGTACCTCTTACTGCGCCCAGCGGCAGCGGAAGGCAAGGGGCCGATCGCGTGGCTCACTTCAGCGCTGCCAAACACACACACACCTTCGAAGCCTTTGAGAGGCTTCAGAGGCCAAGGCTTTTTTTTTCTTTTCCCCCTCCTGCAGCCACCTCAAGGGCTTTGTGGCACGGAGGACGCCGCCTCCCAAGGTTTGGGGAGGGAAGCAGGACGCGTTAAAGAAAGGTAAAAGGGAAGCAGGGTGGGGTGGGATTTGGTCCCCCCCCATGATCCTCTTCCAAGTGCAGATGGTTCCTCGTTTAATACCTGGTCCTGCACTTGACCTGGCCGGACAGCGCCCCCCACCCCCAGCGCCCTCCCGCCTGTCCTTCCTTCTCCTGACAGGCTGCGGAGACCAAAGGTCCGGAGGGGGGGTGGGCTTTGTTGCTCAGACCGAGAAGCCAAGAGAGAAAGCCAGCTTTGCTGGCTGAGGAACTCTGGGAGTTGAAGTCCACAAGACTAAAAGTTGCCAAGGTTGGTGACCCCTGCCCTAGACCACTTTAGGAGCAAAGTGGTGGGTTTTGCTGGCATTTCAGGAGGAAGGGGAGGGAGGAAGGGAGGGAGAGAGAGAGAGAGAAATAGAAAAAGAAAAAGAAAGAAAGAAAGAGAAAGAAGGAAAGAGGGAGAGAGAAAGAAAAGAGAGCGACAAAGAGACAAAGAGAGAGAAAGAGAGAAAGAAAGAAGAAAGAGAAAGAAAGAAAGAGGAAGGAAGGGGGGAGAGAAAGAGAGAGAGAGAGAGAAGAGGAAGGAAGGACCACAAAACCTGGCACTAGATGTGGCTTCAGAAGACGCATTGAAACAGGACAGCAATCTAGGGCTGGAAGGGACCTTAGAGGCCATCTAGTCCAACCCCCTGCTCCAGCAGGAAACCTTACATCGTCTGGATTATTTTGGTGCCTCTAACAGAGAGGAAAATTGCCAGAAAGGAGAAGGAGTTTACTAGAACAAGGCTGCCATGCAGACGAAGTTTCAGTTTCAGTTTATTTAAATTTATATACTGCCCTACTCCTGAAGGACTCAGGGTGGTGAACAGCCATAAATAAAACAAATATAATATAAAATTTAAAAACAAGTTAAAAGACATATTACATAGATTTGGCCCACTAATTAAAACACCCCTATTTTTAAGAACAGATCTGAATTAAAATGAAACAATTAAAAAGGGTTAGGCCAGCCCCGCTTGATGGAATAAAAAGGTCTTGAGGGCACGGCGGAAAGTGCGCAAATCCGGGATCCTCCGTATCTCTGAGGGGAGCTCGTTCCAAAGGGCAGGTGCTCCCACAGAGAAGGTTCTCCCCCTGGGGGCCGCCAGTTGACACTGTTTGGCCGACGGCACCCTGAGAAGCCCCTCCCTGTGGGAGCGTACTGGTCGGTGAGAGGCTACCAGTGGCAGAAGGCGGTCTCGTAGATAACCAGGTCCTGAGCCATGGAGCGCTCTAAAGGTGGTAACCAGTACCTTGAAGCGCACCCGGAAGACCACCAGGAGCCAGTGTAGCTCACGCAGGAGAGGTGTTACGTGGGAGCGCCATGTCGCTCCCATAACCACCCGCACGGCCGCATTCTGGACCAGTTGGAGCCTCCGGATAATCCTCAAGGGTAGCCCCATGTAGAGAGCATTACAGTAGTCCACGTGGGAAGTGACGAGGGCGTGAGTGACCGTGCATAAGGAGTCCCAATCCAGAAAGGGACACAACTGGCGAATCAGGCGAACCTGCTAGAAAATCCCCCTGGCCACAGCCGTCAGATGTTCTTCTAAAGACAGCCATGTATCCAGGAGGACACCCAAGTTGCCTGGTTTAGCTCAACAGACAGGAGCACTGTAATTTAACACCAGCTGTCTGCAATTAAAGTAAGATCGAATCTCGCCAGGCTCAAGGTTGACTCAGCCTTCCATCCTTTCTAAGGTAGGTAAATTGAGGACCCAGTTTGTGGGGGCAATAAGCTGACTTTGTATAAATATACAAAAGTATGAAGGCTATTGCTTAACGCATTGTAAGCCGCCCTGAGTCTCCGGAGAAGGACGGCATATAAATTAAAGCAAAAAAAAAAAAAAAAGTTGCGAGCCCTCTCCGTGGAGGCCAACGACTCAACCCCAATAGCCAGCGATGGTGCCAGCTGGCTATATCGGGACACCGGAAACCACAGCCACTCGGTCTTGGATGGGTTGAGCCTGAGTCTGTTTCTCCCCATCCAGATCCGCACGGCAGAGCGGCAGAGGAAGGCAGAGATAGTCCTTGACTTATGACCAGAATTGAGTCCAAAATTTTGGTTGCTAAGCAAGAGCATTGTTAAGTGAGTTTCACCACATTTTACTCAATCCATGATCTCTCCTGGCTCTAACAGTCATGTGCAGGCTAGGAAAGTAAATCTGAAGGCCTGTGTAATGTTTCAATGTACAGAAGTTATAGTTAAATGTGTGACAGAAAGTGGACTCTGGGTGTGTTTTTCCAAATGTAGTAAGTGAGGTTGAATGTGTATAGTTTTAGAAGAGGTGTGTGTGTGTACATACACATATAGTATATATAGTAGATAATGTATCTTTTTGTGTGCCTATACACACTATACTATGTAATATATATGTACACATATTTTGGATGTTCAGTAGTAGTAAAAATTGTACAATTGGGAAATTGTATCTTGTTGAGACCTTTGAGGTGAGGAGAAGCCAGGCACCCTAACCCTAGCCTTTGACGTGAGTGACATCAAGTGGGCCACACCCACCCAGTCACATGACCACTAAGCCACACCCACCAAACAAGCCACGACCACAGAACCGGTAGTAAAAAAAATTAGAACCCACCCCTGGCCTTCATGTACTAGTACTTCACGTTCACCCTGTTTGTTGCTTAAACTTTGAGCATTAGTGCAGGGGTCACCAACCTTTCGGACCTCAGGGACCACTAAATTCATAATTTTATGTGAGAAATATAAGAATTATTCCTGTAAAAAGCTACGCCATTTCAAAATCATATTAAGGCTTTATTTTACCTTGTATAACCTGATTATATAACTAGGCAAAAAGTACATAATAAGGATTTTCTGAAATGATTACCTTGAAGGAAATATGTATCATGCAGTTGTTTTGATGGAAGCTGATGTTCTAGGAAAAGGAAGTACGCAATTGATGTTTTTGAGGGGTATTTCTGTTGGGAATTGGGGAATTTCCAGGGTGAATCATGTACTGCATATGTTATATAAGATCTGAAACTGATTCCCAAGGGACTTTATTGACGTGTATTCTGATGTATCCTGAAGACTATAAAAACCCGTGTAATTTGTTGTTTTTTCGTCTTTCCTCTCCTCCAGAGAGAAAGGCCCTTTGCAAAGTAAATAAACTCTGTCCAATGCTTATTTTAGTCTCTGTTTCCTCCTTAAAATGGTAATGGGGTTTCCTGTTTATCACAATTGGCGCCCGAAGGGACCTGAAAACTCTCTGTCTGGAATGGAACTCCCTGATAAGTGCGCACACACTGATTTCAGTGAGATGGGGTTATTTCCTTTCCAGCCGGAATTGCTTTTCTATGTACCCTGAGGCAGAGACGTGAATGCCTGGACAGAGAGGAACGTTCCTGATGACTACGATGCACTAGGAGTGAGTATATGTTTTCTTTTTGGTGGTTTGGATTTGTGAATGGTTGTGTATGTGTGGCCTGTATGATTTGTGTGTATACTTAGTATAATACAGGCTAGGGAAAGTATGGGGCCTTTACTAGGGAAAAGTGCTGCTGAGACTGAAATACCCTCCATCCTCCCATATCTCCATTAGGGAAATTGTTAACACAGTGGTCAGAGGATTGGTTGAAAGCTTATACAAAGATATTAGATAAGGTGACTATGATTAATTATTGTAAAAAGGTTTGGCTGACGTTTGTGTTGATACAGCCTAATTATAGGTGGAGTAAGTTTGGGGAGTCAGACCCATATTGGATCAATGCTTTGAAGAAAGTTTTGGTGAAAAAGGAAGTTGAAAGCTCAATTGTTATATGTTGAACTTCAGTTCCATGTTCAGTAGTTTGACCCTTCTCCCCCGAGAAGTTCTAGAGTTTTGTATGGGAAGGAAGAAGAAGAGGAAGGCTGGGATCCTTTAGTTTATGCTACATGCATAAACCTCCTTCGTATAATCCAAGTGGAGCTGAAGTTGTGGGTAGAATTGATGTTGCTGCTGGGAGCAGAAAGGAAGAGACTTCGGCAGGGCAGTAATATAGGCAGCTGGAGAAGGAGTTGGATGAATTGACAGTAACTGTGAAACAGAATCCATCCACTTCTCCTCGTGTTACATGTTCACAAACTAAAGGAATGTTTCCTTTAAGAGGAATGCCAAATGGTATTGCGGCTTTTGTGAATGTGTCTTTGACATCTTCTGATCTGGAAGATTATAAAAGCAACATGCCGTCTTTACAGGTGGATCTGATCAAGTTGTCTGAGTCATTGGATTTGTTCCTGGGACCCAATCTGTATACTTTTGCAGAGTTACAGCATATATTGGGTTATTTGTTCTCTCCTGAGGAGAGGTCACAAATTCGAAAGGCAGCTATGGCTTTTTTGGGATAAAACCCAAGTGGGGGCTGCTCAGCCCGTTGCCGCCGATGTTAAGTCTCCATTAGTTGATCCTGGTTGGAATAATAATAATTTAGCCGATCAGGGGCAAATGGAGGGAGTTAAGACAGCTGCACCTCAAGGAAGAAACTCTAACAAAAGTCTTTGAGGTGGAACAGTTGTGGGAAGAAACACCGTCTGTGTTTCTGGAACATATTAAGGACAATTTGAATAAGTACTCTGGTCTTTCTCCTGAAACGCCGGCTTATGAGTCCTTAAGGAAAATGAAATTTGTGACGAAATCATGGCCAGACATACAGAAGCTTGAAAATTGGGCTACTATTGATATTGCTGCTCTGTTGAAAGAAGCTCAAAAGGTCTATGTGAATAGGGACGAGGCCAAGACTAGAAGAGAAAAAAGAAAAGGTCAAATGATGGTGTCTGTGTTGAAACAGACAGGAGAGGGAAAGGAGTTAGGTGGACGAGAAAAAGGCTTTGTGAAACTTCTGTTGCAATGCAGCAACAGCGTCCTGGAATTGGGAGAGGATTACTCCAGTGGAAAAAAGCCTAGTGTTGGTGGATTGGAAAGCAAAAAGTGCTTTGTGTGTGTAAAGGAGAGGCATTTTGCTAGAGCTTGTCCTGAGAAGAGGATGATTAGTGGGTCCAGAAGAGGAAGATCATGTGTTTCTAATAGATACAGGTGCGACTAGAACCTCTATTTGTAAATTGCCTAGAGGAGTGCATCCCACAAGTGTAACTATTAAGATAAGGGGTGTCAAGGGTATACCTTTTGATGTGCCATTGTTGAAGAATGTGAAATTGAGTTGTGGAAAGTGTATTATACATTTGGATGTGATATTTGTTCCAGAAGCAGGTATTAATCTGCTTGGGAGGGATGCATTGTCTCTTCTGGATGTGAGCTTGGTATACAGAACTTTCTCGTTCTTGGATGTGGCAGAAAACTCTGTAGGAATGTAGTAAGGAAGGTTTATTGTTCTTCCTACTTGAGGTTGAATGTGAATAATTTGTCTTTGATTAATGTGATGTGATAGTGATATGTGTGTGCCGGCGAATTAAGTGACTTTCTTGGCCTGAGCTTGGAGCTGTGGAAAACAGGTGGTGGTTAGGGCCCGAAATCAAGTTTTTGATTAAAAACCACATCCTGAAGTTTTCCACTGCTTGAGGAATAGGCTACAAGATGTCAAGGATGGAAATGAAATGGGTATCTGAAGGGATGGAACCTTCCCAGGTTTTATTCCAGGTTTGCAAATGTTGTTAAATGGTCTGTATGTGAAATGGGAGTTGTTTAGGCAATAGAGCTCATTGTCTTGTAAACAAATAATACTGAGAATAATAATAAAGCTCCCTGAAGTATTTATGCTGACTAATTGGCAGGGAGAAAGCATGCGTGTGTTGGAGTACACTAAAAGGTCTGATTGCAGAATAAATATGAGTGTGTGTGGCAAGCCCTCACACGAGGGTGGTAAGGTGATCCTGATACTTGTGAATGCCTGTGCATTGAACCCCCGAGAGATCTCCCTTTGTATAATGAAATAGTGAGTGGCAAGAGTTTGTTTTTGTAGTTGTTGTTATGTTGTAATAGCAAATGTTTGAATGAGCAAGTGAGAGATGAGAGAGATCCTATGGAGAAGTAGGATTAGGAAGAGGTATTTACGATGTTGAATGGAGACAGGAGTAGTATTTTTCCTCCCTATATTTCCCCTTTCTTTTTGTTCTGAACAAGAGAAGTAGGAAAGGGGGGGGGGGAGGTGCGGTTTGTTTTCCCTTTTACACATTTTTTTTCCTTTGCTGAGTTTGTCTGAGAGAAAGGAGGGGCAAATGGGTGATTTGATCCTGCTGCATTGTTTCTGAATGCATTGGCAGCTATGCAGATATATTTCCTGTCCTGCTCTGAGTTTTGATTTTATTTTTGTTTGTGAAATGTTTGAGGTGCTTAAATAAATCTATATAATAGAGAAGTGACATTGAAAGTTTAAAACAATTATTTTTGGGAGTAGAGACCTGGAGTACCTCTATTAGGTGATTTTCTTTTGTTTTTTGAAGTTTTTTATTACCCTCTTTTATGTTTTTATGTCTGTGCATTTTGAATGATTTTGAATGCTGGAGAAGGAGATTTCTAGGATAGTCTGGATACTGGATAGCCTGGGGAATAGTTGACTATGTTATTTTAGCTTAGTGTTGCCCAGATAAGGGATGTTCCCTTGAGGGAAGAATTACTGGTAGAAGGTAAAGATGGACTTTTGGTCTGGTTAGCTAGGAAGTTACCTGTAAGTTAGTCTGTATAGACTTGTGGTTTAGAATTATGAATTTAGATTAAGCTTTGTGTTTCTTTGAAGCTTGTGGAAATAGTTTAGCTAATTTGTGATAGAGGTGTGGTGTGATTCCTCCGAAGTGGGGAGAGTTGAGTATTTATTGATACTTTATTGATTTATTGATAGTTTATCTCAAACTAAGTTGTTTGGAAGAAAGGTTTGAAGAGTTGAAGAAAGTAATAATATAGTGTTGCTCCAATGTTATGTTTGCCTAGTTTAAGAAAAAATTTCCACTTGTCTGTAGTAGTGGAAGACGGTATAGCCAAAGGAGTGTTGGGTCGCATGTGGACTGGGAAGATGAGAAACTAAAAGGTGGTGCACAAATGCTAGGTTTTTAAAATTGTCTCAAGAGAGTTTGGTTCTCTTGACCAATAGGAATTTAAATTTAGTTGAATTCCTGTCAGGAGAGAGAGATGGGACGATGTGGAACAAAATTGTGTGGTTATGAATTAATGGGTTTTCCCGAGTTGAGAATGGGATGAGACTGAATGGTTATGCAGTTGTGAATGGAGACACTACTGAGATATTGGAAGCTGAAAAGTTACCGTCTGAATGGTCAGTGCAGAAATGTGAGGTTTTTGCTTTATTGTAAGCATTGCACATATTAACTAATGAGGTAGGGAATATTCATGCTGATTTAAAATATGTTTATGGTATCTTACATACTTTTGGGATAATCTGGATTGAAAGGGGGTTGATATTTAGTAAAAGGAAGGAATTGCAACAGGTGGATCTTATCACAGCTGTTTTAAAGGAAGCTGAGGGGTCCTTCTAAACTTGCTATTATACAAATAGTGGATGAAGGGGTGTGTAAGTGAATGGGAAATGGATGACTAAAGGAAGGGTGCAATTTTTTACTAAAGCTGTGATGTGGAATGTAATTGAACGAGTGCATGAGGGAACCATTGGGGAATGCAAGCGCTCATTGATTTTATTAAATGTATATATGCATATATGTGTGTAGGGGTATGTATACAATAGCTATACAAATGGTACGGAAATGAGTACATTGTGTATGTGCAAAACATGTAGAGATTGACCATTTGGCCTTTTCAATGAATCCAAGTAGATTACATTGAAATGCCGGTGGTGTGACCATTGATATATGTAATAATAATAGTGGATTATTTTACTGGATGGTTTGAAGCCTTTCTTTGTGTAAGGTCAGGTGCTCAGATGATTGTTAAATCATATTGGAGCGAATAATACCCAAATATGCATTGATTGATCTTATTGATAGTGATAGGGGTACACATTTCATTGTCCAGGTGATAGAAGTTATGGAACAATTAGGAATAATTAGGAATTGATTGGCAACTACATTTATTGTTCACGCCAAGTTCTACAGAGCGTTGTGAATGTGCTAATCAGACAAGTAAATCTATGTTAGAAAAATTAATGTTAGAACTTCAACTACCTTGGATGAAGTGTTTGCCTTTAGCTCTGTTAAGAATAAGAACTAGTCCTAGGAAAGATCTGGAGATATCTACGTATGAAATGATGTTTGGATTGCCATATGCGGTGAAAGTTGAGATGCCTAGGATAGAATTGAAAGATGTTTTTTCTGAAAATATATATATACAGGGACTGCCCCAGTGTTTTTTTTTCATTTAAGGTAAAAAGGACAGAATCCACCTCTTGATTTCCAAGCACATGAATACAAAAGTGGAGACTGGGTCCGATAAAAGCCATTACTGAAAAGAAGTTGCAGCTGGTGTGGGAAGGACCGTTCCAAGTTCTGCTAACTACAGAGTTGGTTGTAAGGACTAAGGAACAAGGCTGGGTATGCTATTCCAGAGTCAAGGGACTGGTGGCTTCGCCTTATGGATGGACAGTTGCTACGAAACCTGCAAACCCTCTTAAATTGACTTTTCGATGACAAACCTTAGACGATTGAGGACTAATGGATGGAAGAAGAGATTTGTATTTGTCTAGGAGTGGTAATAATTCTTGTTGTGTTTTTGATTGTATTGAGAAAAGATATTATTGATTGGTGTAAATCTATGCTTTGGTATCCAGTGGATGTAAGTTCCCCTCTATTGCTTGACGAATTGGAGGTAAGATAATAACCTTTTATCTCTTTGGATAATATGTTGGGGGAGCTAGTTCACTAGGAATAATGGGGTTTCTTGTGGTAGCGTTTGTTATCCTACAGGTGCGGATAGGAATGGGGATTTTGGCTGTGTTGCCTAGTTACCCTATAACATGGTAGCAGCTATGTTTCCATACTGAACTCAAGCACCGTTATTCTCTTATAGAAACACCACTAACCCTAATAGACACCACTGAGGAAGCTGAGATATGTATTAAGTCATCTTTTGGAAATGGTGTGTGCCAAGTGCAACCGTACATATGAGATAGTTCCTCAATACATTGACCTTACAAATAGAATGGAATTTTTATATAAGCAATGCACTGAGCTATATGGTAATTATACACCTTCAGACAAAAAGTAAGTTTCGGATTTTAGAGGAAGGGTTATACAAGCGCCCTCCAAGTTAATGTTTTTATGTGGTAACATGGCATTGGCCAAATTACCTATTGTATGGAGAGGAGTTTCTATACTGTTACAGGATATTCATAATTTACAGGAATAAACTGGTAAAGAGGAGAAGTGGGGATTGTGAGAAATATAAGAATTATTCCTGTAAAAAGTATAGCCTAAGCTACGCCATTTTAAAATCATATTAAGGCTTTATTTTACCTTGTATAACCTGATTATATAACTAGACAAAAAGTACATAATAAGGATTTTCTGAAATGATTACCTTGAAGGAAATATGTATCATGCAGTTGTTTTGACGGAAGTTGATGTTCTAGGAAAAGGAAGTACGCAATTGATGTTTTTGAGGGGTATTTCTGTTGGGAATTGGGGAATTTACAGGGTGAATCAT
This sequence comes from Arizona elegans, assembly GCA_022577455.1. Classification (NCBI taxonomy): domain Eukaryota; kingdom Metazoa; phylum Chordata; class Lepidosauria; order Squamata; family Colubridae; genus Arizona; species Arizona elegans. The sequence goes on along the minus strand of JAKOOJ010000075.1, from coordinate 347,333 downwards.
GTACTGCATATGTTATATAAGATCTGAAACTGATTCCCAAGGGACTTTATTGACGTGTATTCTGATGTATCCTGAAGACTATAAAAACCTGTGTAATTTGTTGTTTTTTCGTCTTTCCTCTCCTCCAGAGAGAAAAGCCCTTTGCAAAGTAAATAAACTCTGTCCAATGCTTATTTTAGTCTCTGTTTCCTCCTTAAAATGATAATGGGGTTTCCTGTTTATCACATTTTACATTCCACGGACCACTAATATGATCTGCCTAATGACTGACTGGATAGGTGCAGCTAGGTGGTCAAGTGACTGGATGGGCGTGGCTAACTTGATGTCACTCATGTCAAGGGGTGCCTCACCAGCCTCTACTCGCCCCTCCCCTCCCACCCACTCATTGCCTCCCCACCTGGGCTCCTTAGGGCCCCAATAGGAAGGAGTTGTTGGAGCTAAGCAGCCACCATGAGAAAGTTGGCAAAACAGCTGGCTCAGTTCAAATTGGATCTGACCAAGAAGGAGGCTCAGCAGAAGCACCTCACTGAGGACTATGAGCATAGGATTTCCAAGCAGAGAGAAGACCTGTGAGAGTGCAAGGCCAGGTACCGGCACCTGGAGGCTCAGCGGGCTGAGATGGTCAGCCAGTTCCAGGCCATGATGCAGTCCCACTGGAACAAGGCCCTCCAGGTCTTCGCCACCAGCGGCACTTTCCTCCAGTCTTCGCCCAAAGCCCCACACCAGGAGGCTGAAGCAGACCCCAAGTCAGAATTTCTCTCCCCCCTCTGACCCACACAAAAAGATCCCAAAGGGGGAGACTCTCTGCAGCAACACAAATGTTCATTGCACATATCCAGCCCAGGGGCTGTAGTTTGAGAACCTTTGATTTAGTGCAATATAAAAAATGCAAATATTTTTTTCTGCGGACCACCAAAATTTTCTCACGGACCACCAGTGGTCCATTAGTGTATAGGCATTTGAGTCCTTTATGGGTCTTGGGTTTGTTTCTTGTATCTCCTACTTTGTAACTGGGTTTTCCATCCTTCCCATCGCTCTCTACCTCATGTTTTTCTTTTTTTCCCCCTTTCTCTTTACTCCCTACCACATTATATGATTGGTTATCTAGTGGTTTTTACTTGAAATTAGGTTCTAAAGGTCATGAAGATTGGCCCCCCTCCCCCCTCAATTTTAATTTAAAGCCCTTTTGATAAGATGAGCCAGTTGTTTTCCGAATATATTCTTTCTAGTACTTGTGAGGTGCAGTCCATCCCTTGCCAGGAGCCCTTCATGTAGGTAATGCAGACCATGGTCTAGGAAACCAAAGTTCTCTTGATGACACCAGTTTTTAAGCCAGTGGGTGGTTTCTAAAATCCTTTGCTCCCTCATTGGATGTTGGCCTTTTGTTTGAAGTATAGATGAAAATACCACTTGTGATTCTAATTCTTTAACTTTCTTCCCTAGGTGTTCATAATCTCATTATTGTTTTCAGATTCATTGTTGTGTCATTGGTCCCCATGTGTAGAAGGAAGGAGTAGTAATCTGTGGGTTTGATTATTTTGGTAATGTGCTGTCAATGGTCCGACTAGCGAACCCAAAATAAGTAGACAGTCTCGGGATCTTTGAATTCCCAAAAGTATAACTTTATTGGATACACCATCTCGGAAGTGCAGAAGTAAAACCAGCTTTGCTTTTCCCGCGCAAAATCTTACTTACTTAAACAATAGATTCCCTTTCTCCCCACCCCTGGGTGTTCACATTGTCCAATTATAAGACTTCCTTTTTTTATGGGAACAGTCCATGTCTCCGTCTAATACCTGCAGCAGTGACCTTGGCCAGGTTCAAGCTTTCACAGTCTGTAGATCAGCGGTTCTCAACCTGGGGGTCGCGACCCCTTTGGGGGTCGAATGGCCATTTCACAGTGGTCGCCAAAGCCCTCTCTCACCCCCCCGCCATGCCTTCACTCACCCTCACTCTCTGCTCTGTTGGATCACCGGCCGTTCGCTTACCCCGCCCACTCCCAATCTATTGCTGCCTCCTGAGTCCCAGCTGATGGCTAGAGGAAAAAAAAAACTGTTTAAATTCTTGCCACAGGGCTTCAAAGGGCCGCCCTATAGCCAGTGGTGGGATTCTGCCAGTTTCACCCCGCCCCTTGCCCCGCCCGTCCGCACCACTATTTATTGCCAATAAATAGTGGTGGGCAAGGGGCGGGTGAGCCAGCAATTTAACAAATGGTTCGGTGTTTTTTTGTAATTTTATTGGCCCGCAGAGCTTCAGCATAGGCTAATTAGCCCTTGATTAGATTGGCTCCCGACTCTCAGCTGATTTGCTCTCAGCTGTTTTGCTCAGGGCTCTGCTGCTTCCTTGCAAAGAGTCCTGGAGCAGATTTTTTTTCCCCTAGCTATGCTGAAAAACAAAACTGAAAGTAAAGCAGGCTGTTGGCTTTGCTGTTGCTGCAATGTTGGAAAATTAGGCAGGCAGATTTCTTTTCTTTTTCCTCACCAAAAAAGGTAGGTGCAAACAATGGGAAATTTAGGGAAAAAGAAGAGAGTTCAAGAGTTTAAAACACAAAAGAAAAAAAGCTCTATTTAACTAGGGAATTGTAATAATTGAGATACTATTAATTGTATATTGTGTTGAAAGCAGAAATGGTTAAGTTATGGTTTGGAGGAATATATGGGGGAAATTATTTGGTTTATTATTATTGGTAAATATAATTAATTGATTTGTAAGAAATTGGATTGCATGGAAATAATTGGAATATTCATGTTCATATTGATTAATATACAAAAAAGGTAGTTATATAACTAATTGATTTATATTAAAATGTTGAATTTATATTAAACAACTGTAATATTACATAATTAACCAATGTGAGGATGGATATAAAAATAGATGACAATGGGAAGGGGTATAATATAGAATAGAAGGGAAAAATTGAATTTGATTAAGATTAGAGATGAGGATGAAGGGTAATATTGGTTTTTTACAAAAATAGATGAGGAATAAATATGGCAAAAAGGAAATATAGAAATTGTAAATTTAATTGAAATGACTAAACACTGTTTAAATTTGTGAAACGGCCAAATACTCTGTTCAAAGAAAATACATTGTATGTTTGTATGTGTGTTTCTAATTATTGTTATTTATTCATATTTGTTCTCTTTTATTCTTTAAATTTTAACAATTCATTCTTTATCTTAATATCTTTGTATTTGTTTGGGGTTGGCTTTCTTCCCTTTCATCTTTTTTATTGTACAGCAATCTTTCTCCTCAAATCTACCACCTCTTTTCTTTCCTTCTTACTTTCTCTTCCTCCCCCTCTTCTTCTCCCCGCTACTTCCTCTTCCTTTCTCCTTCTCCTCCTCTCTTTCTCCCTCTCTTACCCTCACTCCTACTCTAATTTCCCTTCCCTTCCTTCATTCCTCTCTATTGCTGTATCCTTTTATGCATATGGACTACTCAGAGGGCTGAAAAAGTTATTTTTGACTGGTCCTCGCACTTTTGACCAGTCCTCAAACTTATGACTGTCCTCACATTTTACGTTTTTGCCCTATCTTGTCACCATGGTGAAGAGAAGCAGTTGTGAAATGAGTGACATGGTTGTTAAGAATGCTACAATGGGCATAAATGATGACCAGTCATAAGTGCGAAGACCGGTCAAAAGTGCGAGGACCTGTCAGAAATCACTTTTTTCAGCCCTCTGGGTAGTCCTTTTGTGCACATGGACTACTCAGAGGGCTGAAAAAGTTATTTTTGACTGGTCCTCACACTTTTGACCAGTCCTCGAAGTTACGACTGTCCTCACATTTTACGTTTTTGCCCTATCTTGTCACCATGGTGAAGAGAAGCAGTTGTGAAATGAGTGACACGGTTGTTAAGAATGCTACAATGGGCATAAATGATGACCAGTCATAAGTGCGAAGACTGGTCAAAAGTGCGAGGACCTGTTAGAAATCACTTTTTTCAGCCCTCTGGGCAGTCCTTTTGTGTACATGGACTACTCAGAGGGCTGAAAAAGTTATTTTTGACTGGTCCTCACACTTTTGACCAGATCTCGAATTTACGACTATCCTTACATTTTACGTTTTTTGCCCTATCTTATCACCATGGTGAAAAGAAGTAGTTGTGAAATGAGTGACATGGTTGTTAAGAATGCTGCACGGGCATAAATGTGAGGATGGTCATAAGTGCGAGGACCTGTCAGAAATGACTTTTTTCAGTCCTCTGAGTAGTCCCTATACACATAGCCATGGCCATCCGGTCACATGACCAGCTAGCCACGCCCACCCAGGCACATGACCTCCAAGCCACGCCCACAAAATAAGCCACGCCCACAGAACCGGTAGTAAAAAAAATTAGAACCCACCCCTGGTTGGGGGTCACCACAACATGAGGAACTCTATTAAAGGGTCGCGGCATTAGGAAGGTTGAGAACCACTGCTGTAGATGAAAGCTTAGCGTTCCATTTCCCCCCTCCCCCGTCCCGCTTGAATGGCAAGATAAAAATGATAGAAGCTCAGAAGAAGTAAAGTGTTTCAATCTTGTCAGGTGCTCAGTTACACCTTTGATTTTTGCTCCAGGGAGATAACATAGCTGCCTAGATCTGGTCTGCAGACTATAGTTTCTGTTCCCCTAAGAATTGTATCTCCTATCACCAATATTTGCCTTTTTTCCCCTAGAATTCTGGAATACCTTTCTTCCTGTCACAGGAATGCTGGGTTATGCCTCTTTTTTAAAGAAAGTATTGATGACTGCTCTTTTATAGGTGTCTGCATATTTTCTTCCAGGGGGAGGCTATGAAAGCAATTGTTCAATTCCAGAGGGGCTTCATTGGAGTGGGCTTCGGTAAATAGTAGCGGCTTTGCTCTTGGTTGCTGTTTTCTTCTAAAAGTGACATGTTTCCATGTCACTTTTAGAACCAGGACCAGGAGGCCTTGCTCAGTCACTCATGCCTTAATAACCTTCTGTTTCGATTGCTGCAATGCATTCTACATGGTGTGAGGGGGAAATAATGGGGATCCCCTTCTAGCACAGTAAAGTTTGGGTGGGCTGAGATGGGTTCAATATTGACATTAATTGCCTGATGCAAGTATAAAGGAAAATTTGTAATCAGCATGTGCATCTGATGAAATGGTAGCTGACATGGACACCATAGTTCCCTATATGCTGAAATGAGGGGGGCTGAGGCTGTGGGAAAAGAGGAAGTGTATGCTTAAAGTACATGTACAAATAGCCATGTTGTAACATTGACGTTAAAGGAACAGAAAACTGCCCCTGTTGCTATGACAGTATGGACAGATCTCGAAAGTCATATGATTTGTGGTTTTAAGGTATAAAAGACAAAGTTGAATAATGGGAGGTTGCCAATCGGCCTCAAGCCATCCCTTTTGACAGCTTGTCCGATTGACCCTCATTGCGATGTGATATAAGTGCCTACAGCAAAGGCTTTATGTTTGCTATGCTTTAAATTCTAATAAACCTCTGAATCCTAAAGTGAGACTTTTGTGGTGTGTTGTCTGTCCAATTGTTATTAAGTGCAGCTATGCTCATGATTCGGTTTTTCCCGACAATGAGACTGCCTTTGAAGACCATCTGGCAACTGCAACTGGTCCAAAATGCAGAGGCATGCACAGTTTTGGGTGCCCTGCGGTTCACCTGAGTAACTATTGCTGTGTCAGCTACACTGGCTCCCAGTTGCTTTCCAGATGCACCTCAGGTTACTAATTATCACTTTTAAAGCTCCCCATGGCACTAGACTCCCATCTGAGAGCTGAGGGACCCCTATCCTTTTAACCTTCCAGAGGGCCGTGAAGACCTGTCTCTTCCCCTAAGCACTGGGCTAGGATGGGGACTGATTTGCGAAGGTGCTTGGGGGGAAGTGTACTTTTGGTTTTAGATATTTTTTATGGATTGTTGTGAGCTCTCCAGAGTCATTGTATGAGAGAGGTGGACATATAAGTTCTGTAAATCAATCAATCAAGCAATCAAAATCTTCCAGATTCTTTAAGTTACCTCTGACAATTTTCTCTTTGAAGTACACCATCACTGAGTTCAGAAATGCCATGCTGAATTGTATTATCCTGGGAAATGGAAGCAAAATATTGTTAATGTGGAAAGAATTGGAATCCTAAAAGAATTTCAGTTCAACAGGGGGCACACCAAGGTTTGCATTATTTCATTTACAAGTATACATTGAACATAAAGAAACATTGATATTTAAGCCTAGTTAATAGTAGTGTAATTTGGATGATTATTCTAATCCAATTACACTAAAAAATCAATGTCAATAAAATTCTTGGTCATTATATTAAGAAATACAATATATAAATTGAAAATATGATTGCTTAAAATTTGAAAATGGAAGTAAAGCCTTTCTGAGTCAGACTTTAACATAATCAGAAGGGAAAAAGCTTCCAACTGAGCCTATATTGTTCAAGTTAAAAGAAGAACAAGTGTGGTTTCACTGTGAGGGAAACAGGCAGTTTGCTTCTTTAGAAAGAACAACATATTCCCACTTTTCAACCTCCACTGTGCAATCACATCACTGAGCAGGACAATTTCCCTTGTGAAGATGCCCCATCATTTTTTTCTGTTTCCAAAATTATCCTCCTGAAAACACCCACAGCAGTCTGAAAGAAGGAAACAGAGGGAGATCCACTAAGAATCCCATGGCCATCATACAGAGTTCCTTCTTTTATGTTAGAACAATGATCAAGATTGACCAGCTCTTGCTCAGTTATCAGATGTGTATGAGGCTAACCCTGCTTTGCTAGCCCACCAGATGATTCCATCCTGTGTGCAAAAATGCAAAAAGGAGTGTGTGTAAGAATGCAAGATCTAAGGAAAACAGCTTCACCAGTGTCTGAGAAAAAGACGTCCACTTTTCTGCCACATGGGACAGCCTGTTCTGGAACTCTGGAGATCTTCAAAAGGTAATTGGTAATGGGGTGGGGAGGAGCAAGTAGAATCTGGTGGGCTAGCAAAGCAGGCCCAGTGCCTGTGGAGATCCGGTGGGGCAGGATGGAGAGGGAAGCAACTATGGGGATACCCAAGGGGTTGTAAGAGAAGCATGAGATATTTTAGTGGGTGGGGGGAGGCCTTGGGTGGTCGGAAGCAGGAGGCCTGTTCCAGCAATAGCCCCCTCCCCCCATGGTCTTCCCCACCCTGAGATACCTCATGTGCATTTAACAACCTGTGCATATGATTAACAAATGCATTGGGGAAAGCAGGGAGGGGGCTCATTCATTTAACATGATCCTGTCAAGTAGCAAATCTCCTCGACACACACAGCACCAATGTGATGAACCTGATGGCAAGAACCTTACCTATGCAGGGAAGGGGCGTTCAAGAGTACACCCGGATTCAGCAACGGAGCACGGTGGAGGAGGGTGCGCGTATAGGAAACACATTGATGGTGATAGGTGATGGACGGTATAGGAAATAAGAAACCAGAGTGGGGGAAACGGGCAATCTAAAGCAGCAGCAGCGACGACAGGTGATGACATCATCCATCGGCATTTTCAGCCCTGCGAATGGGAGGAGAGGAAGCAGGCGGCATATTCAAATATGCTACAGCTGTAACTCATCTACAACGCCAATAAAAACGCAGCAACTGAGCAGCCAGCTAACTCCGTCTTTGAGCTGAAGTCACGGCGCCAGCATTTTCTGTAACACCGTTGCGTTAACCGAGATTAAACCCTGGGTTGTATTAGCCGATTCCTTGTGTGTGTCGTGCTTTACCCAGCTTCGGACAGACGGTTTCTGAGACACTGAGATAAAGACGGAGTTCCTCGTGATTTCTTTGCTCTTCGTTGGGGCGGAATGACGGCAGGCAGCTGATAAGAGCGATGGCAGAAGGGACAACAGACGGAGTGTCTGTGCCGGATTTGGAGGTGCTGGAGGAGACTGAGAAGACAGAGGAAGGGGCGGTGGAGAGTGAGTTGCCGGTGGTTCGCCCTAAACAGCGAGTGGCTCAAGCAGACAAGAAGAAAGGGAGCCAGGACTCTTTGGGAGGCGAGACCGCTCCCACATCCTCTGGACATTGGTGGCACAGCTCAGCCTTACTTGGGAAGCAGGGTTTACGAGCACCAACCCCTCCCCCCTTGGGGGTGCAGTGTCAAGGCTGGAGGGAGAGACAGTGGGGAGATGAAGAGGAGGGAGATTGGAGCTATTCTGCTGGCCCTGGAGCTACCATGATGGATATACTGAGAGATAGATTCGGAGAAGCTAGTTTTAGAGACACTCCCTCCTGGCAACCATGGGCACCTGGAGCAGACACAGGGGCATGGCAAGGAGTGGGAAGTGGTTCATCGATGGGAGGCCCTTCCGAAACCAGATTCCGTCTCGCTAGCCCCAAATTAAGATTAGACCAGGCAAGATATCACACCAAGGGAGAGGAGTCTGTAAACCCTGAATCAACATCTTCGCTGGGGGGAGCAATAAGAAGTGGGGCTCACCCTCAGGGACGGACCCAACATGAGAGGGAGGGGGACTCAACAGGTAGGTCTCAGAGCGGAATGGGTAGGGCAGCCCATGATGGTGATGGAACCATTCGAGGCAGAGACCAAGGACCAATGTGGGTGCCAGGCATGTGGCCACCGCAGCTACCATGGGCCCCACCCCGGTTGCAAGCTACGTTTGATGGGAACTCTGAATGTGTAGCCCTTTTTCTCAGGTGATAAGTCATATGGACACCTATGGGCATTTTTACCCCTCTCAGTGGGTGAGAATAGTAGCTGTTACCACGGTCTTGACAGGTGAAGCAGCAGACTGGGTGGCTGGCTTGTATAATAAACACGCTCGGGAGTTAGCTGACCTTGGGTTCTTCTTAGAGGCCCTTCGCAGGCGGTTTGAAGACAATGCCTGTGCCCAGGCTGCTACCGAGGGGGAGTTGATGTCATTGAAACAAAGGGGCCGAGTAGCGAAGGACTACATACAGGAGTTCTGCAAAATAGCTGGACGATTGAGAGGCTGGCCCGAACGCATGTTAGTACATCAGTTCGACATGGGCCTCGATAGGGAATTACGGCAAGCCTGTGTGTACCGAGGATTGGGGAATAATTTAGCGGAACGGTATAGGTCTGCAGTAGAGCTTGACGTTGGTTTGAAAGAGTTTCGTCCCAATGTGGAAAAGCCAAGTCAAACCCGTAGACTGCTGGAGAGGCCACCAGCAGGGCGGGGGGTGGGTAGACCCTACATACCAATGAATAGTAGGCCAGCAATCAATCAACAATGCTCATTTCGATGCTTTCAATGTGACCAGGAGGGTCATCGAGCAGTGGACTGTCCCCTTCCCCCCGTTCGGGTATCAACCCCACAAGCAGCAGTGCCAGGGAGACGACCAAAGCCACAAGCACAAGTGACACAGGAGAGGTCCCGGATAGCGGCCCAATCGCCGGGCATTGATCCTGAGGTATGTGAGGGAGGTGGTTACCATTCCGGACCAGCTCAAGTACCAACCCAGATGGAAGCTGCAGAGGAAGAAGAGGAGGCACAAGACCCTATGGTATGTGCTCCCATATGTCCTTTCATACTTCCGTTGACGTTAAAAAATCCACAAACGGGTAAGGAGGTACAACAGGGAGCATTGATAGACACCGGGTGTACACATTGTTTATTAAGGCGGTCGATAGAGGATACTCTGGGTCTTCGTATTGTTCAGTTACGGAAGCCCATAGTGTTTGAACAAATGGATGGCTCAGTACTAGGAGGACAGCCAGCCACCCATGTCACTGAACCAGTACAATTTGAATTTGGACAACATTGGGAATTAATACGGTTTGTAGTGGTTGGGGCCATGATTGAGCCCTTCATCTTGGGACTCTCCTGGCTGGATAAAAGGAAACCCACTATTTGGTGGGAGGATGGTTATCGCAAATTAAGGATTGCAGTGGGTCCTGAACCTTTGGAGAGTGCTCACGGAGCAGCTGGGAAAGAAATGCCTCTGCCACTTCCAGTAGGGGTTCCAGATATATACAGGGATTTGGTGCAAGTATTCAGTGAGAAGGAGTGTGAGTCCCTTCCACTTCATCGCAACACTGACTGTGCCATAGAATTAAAACCAGGTGCCAGGCTCCCAAAGCCACGTATGTATTCAATGGCCCCTCATGAACTGAAAGAGTTAAGATGCTATATTGATAAAAACCTCGCTAGAGGGTTTATTAAACCCAGTAGGTCTCATATGGCAGCACCAGTGTTATTCAAGGAAAAGAAAGATGGCGGGTTGTGATTATGTGTTGATTTTAGAGGTTGAATGCTGTTTGCATGGAGCCGCTATATCCGCTACCACTCATGACCGATTTGATGGCGGCCTTGGCAACTGGTAAGATTTTTACCGGGTTGGCGAGCTGCAGCGTCATGGTGCTGAGTGAGTGATCACCACTCCTCAACACCGCTTGTCACCACGTCTTGGGGATCCCTTCGGGGGCGCGGGTCCTGGAGAGTCCCGCGGACAATAGAGAGAGTCGGGCGAGCGAGAAAGTGAAGTGCAAACACTTCTCGCAAAACCGGGCGGCTCTGTCAAACCGACGCGTGTGAAGTCAGCCTTTCAATGGCTGACCCGAAGCTGTGGTAGCTGACAACCAGATGGGAAGCAAGGAAGATCGGAGGCTGCAGTGCCGAGATTGAACCGTCTCCTCCCTGCCCAAGTGAAAGTGAACATCAGGAAGGGGCCGGCGGAGTCGGGCGGAAAGGTTTTAAACGGAAAAGAGTGGCGACGGAGAGTGGAAAATAGTCTGAAAGACCACGGAGCTCGACAAGCCGGTGCGAAGAATAAGAAACCGAGGACGCTAAATTGCCTGCGCAAGAAGAGGATCGGTGGGCACAGGGAGTAAGGAAGCTAAAAGAATCCAGAAGAAATTTCTTTTTTATTTGCTAGTTAAAGCAGAGAGATGAACTAAATCGGAGATTGGACTCTTTCTAATTGTTCCAGAGAACAGGAAGTGCATCCATTGAAGAAATCTGACAGTGCAAATTGAAAAGGACAGGCACAGAGACGATCTAGCTCCGAGGCTTACCATAGAGTTTTGACTGTGGCAGAGTAAACGTGGGAAGAAGAAAGGACTGGAGGAAACTGGCGGCGGTGTGAGAAAGAATACCACCCCTTTACTCTTGGAAATATTTGCTTGTTCCCAACCAAAACTTGGATAATTTCCTCCCCTTTTTCCTCCTTTTTCTGGAAAAAAAAAACTTTTTTTTTGATATTTTGATCCTCTGCATATTAACACTGTTATTAACAAGAAGTGTAAATCTCTACAGTAATTAATTGCTTATATATAAGATATACCTTTATAGAGTCTATTAGATTTATACCTACTTATTTAACTATTTAATTGCACTTAATTATATTTACATTTACCTGTACAAATACTATTTTCATATATTGATATATTGCTATATTAGAATTATAATACATATATTAACCTATTGGTAATCAGAAGTATAGAAATTTGAATTAATAACTTTTTTTAAGCAGTAATTTAGACATAAATTTTAGCTACTGATTATAGATTTACCTAGGAGCAATTGGGTTATTGTGATTTGAACTACTAGGTCTTGAATTAATTACTAATAAGTAGAAATAAGCTGCTATTAATTAATTACTATTTATTATACAAATTAATTATTATAATTACATAATTATAAGTTATAAATCAACTCTTGTTACTCACGTAAGATATTGATTGGAAGTGAGGTAGATTGATAAATTGATATTGATTGTTAATTCTATTCAAGATAGAGACTGGAAGTGATATAGACTGATAAATAGACGTTGTTTGATAAAAAATTGCCCCCTATACGCTGAAGAAATATAAAAAGAGGTGACAGCCAGTGTATGAAAATTTGGAGAAACATCGAGAAAATAATTAGAGAACAAAAAATAATCTTGGAAGAAATGACGAGCATATCATCGACAATCCTGAAAACAGGGAAGAAGACCCCCTCAAATCCCACCATATCCATGACCTCCCCGGCCACCCAAAAATCAATGGAAGGATCACAAAAAACGGACAAGGCCATAGCAACACCAACATTACTAACAGTACAGTCAACACTGACATTAATTCAAGAAACGATGATGGCCATGCAGGAGAAAATGTCTAATAATCACACCGAACTAAAAACAGATATCCACCAACTGGACCAGAAGATGAATGAGATTCAAGTCTCAATTTCGAACAATGAACAAAGGATCCAGAAGGCGGAGCAAAAAATAGAACAAAATGAGAAGAAGCTGGACATGGTAGATCAGACGCTGACGATGCAAAATAAGGAACTAGAAGACTCATTAATACAATTAGAGATGGATAGGGCGTCGTTCTATTTGCGCTTTCAAAATGTGGAAGAAGATAAAGACGAGGATTTGGGAGAGAAGATGGCGGAATTAATTGCAGAAATACTCCAACAAGACAAACGTGAGATCATTAGAGAACTGGACGACGTCTATAGAGTGCAAACAAACTATGCGAGGAGAAATAGGCTTCCCAGAGAAGTTCATATTAGATTCGCAAGAAAGAAAGTAAAAGACATCTTATACAATATGGCGAGGGACGGTCAAATAACATACAGAGGAAAGGAAGTGATAATACTGAAACAGATTCCGAGAAGAGTGAGGGAGGTGAGAAAAGGCTATAGATTTTTGGCGGCGCAATTGAACAAAAGAAATATACTATTCAGATGGCTCCTGCCAGAGGGGATGCTAATCACCTGGCAGGGGAGAAAAATAAAAATAGACAGCTTGAGCACAGCACAAGACTTTCTCGACCAGTTAAGGGGTGCAGAAGAAGAACAAAGTAGTAAGGAGGAAATAGAGGCGACAAATCTAGAAGAGGAAGAAACCGCGGAGGAGAAGAAGACCGAAGGAGAAGCTAAGGAGAAAAAAACAAGACCAGTAAGAGCCGTAAGACTAAACAAGAACTAAAACCGTGCAAGGAAATCAGGAATGAAGGATCTGAAACTAATTTCAGTAAATGTTAATGGTTTAAACGACAGCAAAAAAAGGAAATTAACACTCACAAAGCTAGCAAAACAAAATATGGATATAATCTGCCTACAGGAGGTCCATATAAAAAAGGATGAGGGTAAATGTCTGGAGTATAAAAAATTTGGTAAACTATTTACCTCATTAGCAGAAAAAAGAAAGAGAGGGGTAGCAATTTATGTTAAAAAAGGTATTGAAGCAGAATTGAAATATAATGATACAAAAGGTAGAATACTTATGGTTGAAGTCACGATAGAAAACTCTAAAATGTTACTAGTGGGCATTTATGCTCCAAATAAAAAACAAGGAGAATTTTTTCAAAAGCTACGTGAACAATTAGGGAATATGGAACACAATGAAATTTGCATGATAGGTGATTTCAATGGAATTATAGACCCAGTTAACGATCATAAAAGCAATAAAATGAACAAAAACAAAAGGGTGACTTTACCAAAAGCCTTTTTTGATTTGGTGGAGGAAGTGAATTTAATTGACATATGGCGAACTTTGCACCCAACTGAAAGACAATTTACATTCTATTCCAACTCACAACAGTCATGGTCGAGGTTAGATATGGCTTGGGTTGCTAGGATGCTGGGTTTAGAAATTGAGACGGCAGAAATTAGCCCAAACATCTGGGCAGATCATAACCCCCTGGAAATAAAATGGAGAAATGTAAAGAGAAAGAAACAACAGAGATGGAGGCTAAATACAAAACTATTATGTGACAAAGAGTTCGTAGAAAAATTGAAAGGAGAAATCAGGACTTTTTTTGGAGAAAATGAGAACCAAGGGACACCCAGCGAAACAGTATGGGACACAATGAAGGCATACCTGAGAGGGGTAATAATATCTTACTCTGCATATAAAAACAAATTAAAAAGAAAATCCAGGGAAGATCTCATCAAACATCTAGATGAAGCAGAAAGGAAACTCCAAAAAATGCCTGGTGACACTGTAGCAAAGGAAAATTGGATGGTGTGGAGACATAAATTAAACATTCTAGATCAAGAAGAGCTAGCCCAAAAAATAAAAAGAACAATCCAGATATTAGAAGATGTGGAGGGAAATCTCTTAAATAAAGAAGAAGATAAACTAGAAAGAGCGAGAGAGTACTATGAATCCCTATATAAAGAAGAGGAGACCTCGGAGGGAAAAATAGATCAATATTTGACAGAGGCGGAGCTCCCGCAAATAACAGAGGAAGAGAAGGAGATGCTCAATGCTAAGATAACAACCGAAGAGTTTAAAACAGCCCTGTCCAAACTCAAAAACAACAAATCACCTGGCCCAGACGGATTCCCAGGAGAAATATACAAAAAATTGGAAGAAATTCTACAACCAAAATTAATGGAAATTTTTAATGAGGTTTTTTTTTTATTGCAAAAGTTTTACAATTACATTTTCACCCCCTTTTTTTCCCCCCCTCATCCCACCCCAAACTTCCCAACCTCCCTAACCCACCCTAACCCTCCCCTCCCCCCCAGACTTCCGCACATTATACTCATATCAAGTAAAAGGAAAAACCCTCCTTTATATATAAAACTTGAACCCCTCCCTCCCCCTTATAAATTTTCATCTTCCTTACAGTAACCTATTTCTATCTTAATATAACATTTTCGAATAAATTTTCATCCTCATTACCTTAAAATATTTCTATCTTAATATAACATTTTCAATTAAAAGCTATTTGATACTTCCTGGTTTGATATTTGTTCTGCACATAATCTATCCACTTTTTCCATTCCCATTCATAAGTCTCTTGTGAACAATCTTTTAGATATGCTGAAATCTTCGCCATCTCTGCAAAACTGGCCATCTTCAAAATCCATTCCTCAATCGTGGGCAGCGCTTCATTTTTCCAGTATTTACCTATTAATAATCTTGCTGCTGTTATCATATGCAATATCAGTTTTGTTTCACCCAATGTAAAACCCTTAACTATACCCAGTAAAAACAATTGTGGAGAAAATTGAATTTTTTTCTTCAGAACATTCTGCATGACCCACCAAATTTTTATCCAAAAAGCCTTAACTTTCTTACAGGTCCACCAAACATGATAATATGTAGCATCTAGACAATCACATCTCCAACATTTAGGCTGCACATTAGGGTACATACACGACAATTTTTTGGGGTCTAAATGCCATCTGTAAAACATTTTATAAAAATTTTCCCTCAAATTCTGCGACTGTGTAAATTTAACATTCTGAACCCAAATTTTTTCCCATGTTTCCAACATCACTGGTTCCTCAAAATTTTGTGCCCACTTAATCATACAATCTTTAACTAATTCAGTTTCTGAATCCCTTTCTAACAAAACATTATAAAGTCTTTTAATATGCATTGGACCTTTCTCTTTTATGTGTCTGACCAATTCTTCCTCATACATCATAATACCAGTTTTTTGGTCCTCTTTCCATCTCAATTGCAATTGATTATATTGTAACCAAGTTAGATTAATCCCTTCGGCCAACAATGTCTGTAATGTCTTCAGCTGCCATCTGCCCGCATCTGTAAAAAGAACCTCTTTGTATAAAAACCCCCCGAGTGACATTATATTTGTATTCCACAAAGTATGACCAAGATCCAGCCATAGCGGTATTTTATAATCCCATTTGAGTCGGTGCTTCTTCTAAACTCTCAACAAAGAATCTCTAAATATGTGGCTTTTAAATGCTTTATCCACTTTGTTGTCATAAAATAAGTAAGCGTGCCATCCAAATTCCAAATCAAAACTTTCTGCATTTAATATTCCAGTCTTTTTTCCTCCAAACCAATCACTTGTTAAAGTCAAAGCTGCTGCATCATAATATAACTGTAGGTTTGGAAGTTTGAGACCTCCCCTTTCTGGAACATCTTGCATAATTTTCAATTTTACTCTTGGTTTCTTCTCGTTCCAGATAAACTTGTTCACTCCAGTTTGCCATACTTTTAGTTGTTTATCATTTTTAAGCACCGGAATCATTTGAAACAAAAAGAGAAATCTTGGCAAAATATTCATCTTAACTGCTGCTATTCTTCCAAGTAAAGACAGCTGCAGTTTTTTCCAAGTCTCCATGTCTTTTTGCACCTCTCGCCCCAACACCTCATAATTATTTTGAAACAATTTCATATTTGATTCTGCAACCTGAACTCCTAGATATTTTACCTTTGGTACAATCTCAAAACCTGCCCTCCTTTCGAGCTCGTGTTTACGATCTTGTGTCATATTTTTGACTATCATCTTGGTTTTTTTCTGGTTCAATCTAAAACCTGAAACTTTACCATAGTCTTGTATAATGTCCTTCATCTGGATTATTGATTCCATTGGCTGTGTTAGGGTAACAACCAGATCATCTGCAAATGCCTTTATTCTGTAATCCTCTTGCCTTATCATTATACCTTTCAAGATATTAGAGTCCCTTATTGTATTTAACAAGACTTCTAGTGTTAAAATAAACAACAATGGGGACAACGGACATCCCTGTCTTGTTCCTTTTTCGATTTTGAACTCTGTTGTCAAACTTCCATTAATAATAATCTGAGCCTTTTGCTCTTGATAAATTGCTGCGACCGCCTGTATAAATTAGTCCCCAAAGTCCATCTTTTTTAAAGTCTTTAGTAGAAAATTCCAGTCCACTTTATCAAAGGCCTTCTCTGCATCCAAGAAAACCAGCACTGCAGGGATCTGTTTATTCTTCTCAAGATATTCCAATAAGTCTATTACTTGCCTTACATTGTCATTCATATGCCTACCCTCAATAAATCCCGCTTGGTCATCATGGATCACTTTTTGAATTACTGGCATCAGTCTGTTGGCTAGTACTTTTGCATAAATTTTATAGTCCGTATTCAAAAGTGATATTGGTCTGTAATTCTCCGGTTTTTTGGGACCTGCTTGTTCTTTTGGTATCAAAGAAATGTAAGCTGTAGTCCATGATGGGGGTACTTTTCCCCCTTGTTGTATATTACAAAATAAGTCTCTAAGTTGTTCCACCATTTCTGCCTGCAAAGTTTTATAGTACACTGCAGTCAGACCATCCGTTCCAGGAGCTTTGGCTGTTTTTAATTGTTTTATTGCTGCTATTATCTCCTCCTCTGTTATAGGATAATTCATTCTTTCCTTTTGTTGCTCAGTAATTTTTGTAACTCTTTTGTTGTCTAAATATTTTTCTATAAGTCCATTCTGCACCTCCTCTCTAGCATATAGTTTAGTGTAATATTCAAGAAAGGCTTCTTTAATTAATTTCTGTTGAACAACTTCTTTCCCTCCGATATCGATACTATCAATAGTCCGTATGCTCTGTTTCTTCCTCAATGTGTAGGCCAACCACCTGCCCGGTTTATTGGCGTTGCAGAATGTATTATGCTTCGCATATTGTAAATTTGTTGCAACTTGTTCCGCTATAAGCATTTGAAATTGATCTTTCAAAAGTTTTATGACACCACGTGTTCTTTCATCTGTTGGATTTTTAATGAGTAACTGTTCTTTATTCTTTATTTCTGCTTCCAATTCAAGTCTTTTCTTTTGTCGGATCAATCTATGTTTAGAGTTCATATAAATAAGCACCCCTCTCATGTAAGCTTTGCTTGCATCCCACACAATCTCCATTGGAGTGCCTTTATTCAAATTCATTTCAAAAAACTCTTTCAAGTACTTTTTAAGTTCTATTATATTTTTTTCATATCTGAACAAGTTTTCATTTAATCTCCAAGAGCGTCTCTCAGTCTTGCATGTCTCAATTTCTATCCACACTGGACTATGATCAGTCAAAGTTCTTGGCAGAATCTTTGTTCTTTTTGTCCTAACAAGTAAGTCATCTGACAACAAAATGAAATCAATCCTAGAGAAGGATCTATGTCTATCAGAGAAGAAAGTATAATCCAGTTCTTTTGGGTTATGTATTCTCCAAATATCTTTTAACTCCAGATCTTCTTTCATATCAAAGAAAGTCTGTGGTAGTCTAATCCTTGACTTCGCCAAAGTCTTTTTATCTAATTTAGAATCAATTACTCCATTCCAATCTCCCATAATTAAAATAGATCTATAATCCCATTGTAGTATTTTAGTATGTAGCATTTTATAGAAATAATCCTGTTGTTGATTGGGAGCATAAATTCCTATCAGAAGAACTTGATTATTAGCAGAAAGTAATTCGATTGCTACAAACCTGCCATCTTGATCAGCTTCTATAAGTTTGGCTGTTAATTTTTTATTTACATAAATAACCACACCATTCTTTTTTTGGTTAGTTGAAGATATAAAATGTGTTCCTAATTTGGAATTTTTCAAATAGTTTTGATCTTGAACTGTAATATGTGTTTCTTGTAAACAAATTATGTCATTATTATGTTGTTTTAAATATGCAAATACTTTCTTCCTTTTCTGTGTTGCATTCAACCCATTCACATTCCAAGATAAACATTTAATCATCATTATTCTCTTTCTGGAGCCAAGAACAGAATAATCGGATTTCATCCGAAATCTTCTGTCCTGCATTCCCCACGGCCCCAGGCTCTTGTATCGCCTTTGCCTCCTTTTCATCTTGTCTTTCCTGCTGTAACTTTTCTTTAAATTGCTTGAGTTTTGCTCGGGTTATACGCTGGTCCTTGACTTCAGCCATCCAGACCGGCTCCAAAATTGGAGAAGGTTCCAGCAAAGGCTCATCCAGGAAACCTCCTTCAGCGCCCTTCAACTCCTCTAATTCCTGCTTAGATTGTTGTTGCGGATCTTGAAGTTGCTTCTTATCACTCTCCTTAATCTCCAAAACTGTGGATGTACGTGGGGATGGTGTTCTTTCTTTAAAGATATCAGTATAAAATTGTTCCGCCTTCTCCACAGTATTCAAACGGTGTCTCTCTCCCTTATATTTCAAAATTATGCCAGTTGGAGCATCCCAACGAAATGGAATCTGGTTATTCTGCAGTTCTTTAACAAGAAAGCCAAAGTGTTTTCTAGATTTTAACATCTTAGGTGGAAGCTCTTTATAAACTGTAATCTTCGATCCTCCGACTTGCACAGAAGTAAGAAAAGATTTTTGCAGGATATCATTTCTTATTGCTCTGTCTGTAAAATATATGACCACATCTCTGGGCAATTGTCTTTGTCTGGCCACCCAGGAATTCACTCTGTAAATTTTGTCTATTTTACAGAAAACCATATCAGGGTTAACTTTTAAGATCACAGCTAGGGCTTCAGCACAGACCAGTCTCAAATCTTGTCTCTCCTCTTCTCTAATTCCTCGAAGCCGTATAGCGAATTCCATTGCCCGGAATTGCATCATGACAATCTCGTTCTCAACTCTCTGCATCTTATCATCAACATCAAAAAATTTATGATCATTATTTTTCATCTTAGCATTAACTTCTGATTTAAATTCATCCACTTTTGACTCAACTTTCATAATAAATCCTGCCAGGCCAGACGCCACATCTGTTATTTTTTTGGTCACCTTCTTTTGGTTCTGCTGCATTTCCTGCATAATTTCCTGTTGAGACTTTTGGATTTTATCATCTATTTCTTGTTGAGCTTTTTGAAATTTATCATCCAGAATTTTTGAAATAAATTATTTTAAATCTCCCATATCAAAATCTTTTTTCTGAGCTTGTGACTGCGTGTCCTGTTTGCGTGTGGGGGATCCCCCCCCTGTTTTGCCTTCCTGCTTCTTTGAAGCCATCCTGCCACGTAGGCTAGCTTTTCTGAAGAGGGAGGTTCCTCTTCTTCTACCACCTCCACAAAGCCTTCTTAAAAAGTCCCCCAGATTTAATCAGGACAAAACTGTGGTGAAGCAAAGTCAAATAAAAGGGAGAGATTTTCCTCTTGTTCCTGTTATTACAGCCGAAGCAACTTTGTAGCAACTTATTAACTTGTAACAAAGCAAGATGACTTCACCAATCCACACTCGCTGATTCATTTACTCTAATGCTGAACGCCATATTTTTTCCAGTCACTTTCACTCATTCAGAAGTTTTCCCTTCAAAATAAAAGATCAGCAAAGTGCTAATACTTGCAGTTCAGAGTTTCAGGGTTCAAGTAGATTTCAGCTGTTTGTTTGGGTTGTTTCCTTTCTCTTTGAAGTTTCCTGCATCCAGCTTGTTCTGCAAAAGCAGAGACGTCCCACGCCGCCCGGAGTCTCAGCAGGTTGGGAGGGAGCCGCGCCTGTTTCCTCCCCAGAAACAATTCCCTGGGGGGGTTGCAGGGGCTCGACCTGTGCCCTGCTGCCTCTTCTTCAAAAATCCTGGGGATTCTGAAGCTTTCAAGCCGCTTCACGGTCGGGAAGCGGCTCTACAAGCGGCTGGGCTGGCGGTGCTTAAAAAGACAAGGAAACTGGAACGAAATTTTTAATGAGGTTTTGACGGGCTCAAAAATTCCTGACTCATGGAGGGAAGCCCATGTTACACTGCTGCCGAAAGAAGGTGCCGACCCCAAAAAAATTCAAAACTACAGACCAATCTCACTTCTAAACACTGATTACAAATTATTTATGTGTATAATGGCAGAAAGAACTAAAAAATATTAAATAGTTGGATTCATAAAGATCAAAATGGTTTTCTCCCGGGACGACAAATTAGGGATAATTTGAGAATTGTACTAGACACTCTAGAATACTATGAAGAACACCCAGAAAAGCAGTTGGCCCTAGTCTTTTTGGATGCCCAAAAGGCATTCGACAATCTAAATTGGAATTTTATGACCAAACAAATTAAAATAATGGGATTCGGGCAAAACTTCGAAAAAATGATAAAAACTATCTATGACAATCAGAGGGCGAGCATTTTAGTAAATGGAGACAGGACAAGAACTTTTCAAATTAAGAAAGGAGTAAGGCAAGGCTGCCCCTTGTCACCGCTACTATTCATTTTGGCCCTGGAAGTTTTGCTACGAAACATTAGAAACAACGAGGAAATCAAAGGCCTAAGAATTAGAAAAGAGATTTATAAAACACAAGCCTTTGCGGACGACGTGGCGCTAATATTAGAAGATCCATTGATATCTGGACAAAAAGTACTAGAGGAATTGGGTAAATATGGAGAGGTGGCAGGCCTTAAACTGAACAAATCTAAAACCAAAATACTTACTAAAAATGTAACTGAGTCGCAGAAGAAAGAGATAGAAGAAATTTTGGGCCTACAAGTGGTCCCAAAAATAAAATACCTAGGAATTTGGTTAACCAAAAGGTGCTCTTCCCTAAAAGAAGATAATTATACCCCATTAATTAACAAATTAAAACAAGATTTGGATAGATGGAAAAAGGTTAAATTATCACTTATAGGCAAAATTGCGGCAATCAGGATGAACATTCTCCCCAAGATCTTATTTTTATATCAAAACCTACCAGTAATTTTAGAGAAAAAAATTTTTTTAGAATTAAATAAGACCATTAGGGAATTTGTTTGGGAAGGGAAAAAATCAAGGATCTCACTTAAAATCCTACAGGAAAAAAGGAATGTAGGAGGACTTGGACTCCCAAATTGGGAAACGTATTATAGAGCGGCAAAGTTGATATGGATAAAGGATTGGATCACCTTGGAGAATAAGAGAATTTTAGTGTTAGAAGGACATGACCTACAGAAAGGGTGGCATGCATATCTATGGGATAAAGACAATAAAAAGAAAACTTATTTCCACAGGCATAAAATCAGGGACTCCCTAATACAAACGTGGGTGGGGATCAGGCAGAGATACTATACCAAAGTCCCAATCTGGCTTTCTACGGTAGAGGCAATGATTTACCCCAACAGGTGGGGAATGGAGAAACTGTGCAGATACAAAGACATTGTTGATGGAGGGGGAAACATTAAATCAAATGAAGCTCTGAGAGATCAAGGTATAACCTTAGATTGGTGGACCTATCTACAAATAAAATCAAGATACCAGAAAGATAAAGATGAGTATGGCTTAGAATTAGGATATAATGGATTAGACAAAATTTTGATGGGACAAGGGAATAAAGCGTTGGCCAAGCTGTATAATTATCGGATGAGGATAGAGATGAGGATATAATTAGAAACCAATTGAGAGCATGGGAGAGAAATATTGGACACAGTTTGGACTTTAATGAATGGGAAGAAGCCTGGAATAAAAATTATAAATTAACTAGAGCAGCCACGTATAAGGAAAACCATTACAAAATGCTTCATAGGTGGCATTTAGCACCTGCAAGATTAGCAAAGATGTTCCCCAATGCACAGCCAAATTGTTGGAAATGTGGCCATGGTCATGGCACCTTCTTTCATATGTGGTGGACATGCCCCAAAGCAAAAAGGTATTGGAGCAAAATTCGGAGATGGTTGAAAGATATACTCAAAGAAGAAATTGACGAATCCAGAAACATTTCTCCTGGGAATGGCAAAGAAAGGGTATGGAAAGGAAAAGGTCCACCTCCTAATACACATAGCTACAGCTGCCAGACTAGCATACGCTCAATACTGGAAAATGAAAGACCTACCACCAGATGACCTTATAATTAATAAAATATTAGAGTGTGCAGAGATAAGTAAATTAACACACGAGATAAATGATGATGAAAACTCTGATTATGATACTGTGTGGGGAAGATGGTACGAATGGATAAATGATAGAATTAAGGAAGGAATAAATGGTGCAGAAATTAATTAGAAATGTGTAGTATAAATGACACCAGACACTTACTCATGTATATATGTATAATCACTGCAAATCCGATGTTAAACAGAATCGTGACTATATTTTTTTTTGTGTTAAAAAAAAAACAATAAAAATTGTATTCAAAAAAAAAAAAAAAGATTTTTACCAAACTAGACCTAAGAGAGGCATATTACAGGGTACGTATCCGTGAAGGTGATGAGTGGAAGACCACATTTAACTGTCCTCTCGGCAGTTATATGTTTCAGGTGATGCCATTTGGTCTGCAGGGCGCCCCTGCTGTTTTTATGCAGCTTATCAACGAAGTACTCCATGACCATTTGTATTGGGGCATTCTTGTTTATTTAGATGATATCCTAATTTATTCTAATACGATGGAGGAACACATACACCTCATAAGGCAAGTCCTGACTAAATTATTGAGGGCTCGACTGTTTGTGAAACTGTCAAAATGCGAGTTTCACAAAACAGAAATCGATTATTTGGGCTTTAGGATTACCGGTAAGGGTATCGAAATGGATCCCAACAAGGTCAAAGCAGTGTTGGAGTGCCAGGCACCGAGAACCCGGAAGAAGTTGCAAAGCTTTCTGGCCTTTGCCATTTTTTATAGGCAATTTATTCCTTCTTTTGCCCAAATAGCTTTAGCTCTGACTGATCTTTTGCGAACCAAACACACTAAGCCAGGAAACCAAACCCAAAGCAGATCATAGAATGGACACAGGCCTGTCAAATAGCACTTGAACAGTTAAAATCCTTATTCGCCTGAGAGCCTATCCTGAAACATCCTGACACGTCACAACCATTCGTGTTGCAGGCCGATGCCAGTGATGTAGCAGTAGGAGCAGTACTATTACAGAAAGATAACTGGGGGGTGCTCCACCCCTGTGTGTATACCTCCCGAAAATCAACAACCACAGAACGGAATTGGACTGTATGGGAAAAGGAGGCTTATGCCATCAAATGGGCACTCCAGACCTGGAGACATCGTCTAGAAGGCACTAACATACAGTCCGAAGTCTGGACCAATCATAAAAACTTGGAAGCCCTCCATACACCCCGTAGGCTGTCACCGAAACAAATCAGATGGGCACAGTATTTTCGTCGCTTTACGTTTAGGTTGAAGGTAGTGCCAGGGGGAAAGAATTATTTGGCTGATGCCCTGTCCCGTATGCCTCAATACGAGAGTAAAAGGGATGATACAACACAAGCGCTAATACCCCACCCCCGACAAATCGGACATCAGTTAAGAGATCGTGGTCTTGGGAGGTCCCCATGGATAGAGGAATTAAAGCAGGAATTGTCAACTGATAGATGGCTCACGAATCATCAAACATTAATGACACATAGGGGAGGACTTGCTTGGAGAGGAAATAAATTATATATCCCTTCCGCTCTAAGAGATAAAGTGCTAAAGCAGTGTCACGATGTGAAAACTGCAGGGCACTTTGGCTTTGTAAAAACATTGCATCTGGTACGTAGGCAGTTTTGGTGGCCAAAGATGCGGTCTCAAATAGAAGCCTATGTACGGGGTTGTCCCATTTGTGCACAAACTAAACCGGTCCCAGGTAAACCCCTTGGTCTTCTCCAAAAGGTAGCAGATCCACAGCGTCCGTGGGATGAGGTAGCAATGGACTTTATTGTTGAACTACCAAAGAGTGATGGGTGTACGGTTATATGGACCATACTTGATCTGTTTTCAAAACTGGCACATTTTGTGCCATGCAAAGGCTTGACTTCAGCGAGGCATCTAGCAAAACTATTTGTACAACATGTGTACCGCATACATGGTGCACCCAAAAGAATCATATCGGATAGGGGACCCCAATTCACCGCTCACTTTTGGAGAGCATTTCTACAACGGATAGGCACCAACCAGGGACTTAGCTCCGCCTTTCACCCAAGCACTAATGGGGCAGCCGAACGGGCCAACACTATGATAGAAAGATATTTACGATCATATGTCTCATACCAGCAAAACGATTGGGTCGACCTTCTTCTGTTTGCGGAAGCAGCATATAATAACACCATACACAGTAGTACAGGGTATACACCTTTTCAAGTTGTATCGGGTAAAGAATTTCCTGCCATTCCCGAACTGGATAGCCAAATACCGAACCAATACAAACCCTCTGATTGGATAGAAAAAATAAATAGAAGCTGGCCACACATAAAAATTGCTTTAACCAAGGCATCCAAAGAATATAAAAAATATGCCGATAAAAGGAGACGTGATAACCCACCCTTCTGGGCGGGAGATAGAGTATATTTGTCCACCAAATATATTAAACTGTGAATACCGAGTAGAAAACTGGGTCCGAAGTATATAGGCCCTTTCACCATTATCAAAATAATAAACCCTGTAACAGTAAAGTTAAAACTACCACCTTTGTTAAGTAGAATACACCCCATGTTCCATAGTAGCCTCCTTAAACTGGCAAATGACATACAGATAACAGCTAATTGTCCGGGACCTATAACAGGTAACACATATGAGGTGGAAACAATACTTGATTCAAAAATAAGGCATGGAACACTTAGATATTTAGTGAGATGGTAAGGATATCCTGATACAGATGCATCATGGGTACGCATAGAGGACCTAAACACTCCACAATTGTTAAAACGATTTCATAGAGAACACCCAAACAAACCAGGAAATACGGCAAGTAACGGATAATCAATGTCTTTGTTCTCACCACTGCAGGAGGAAACCTGGTAGGGGGCAGCATGTCGAGTAGCAAATCTCCTCGACACACACAGCACCAATGTGATGAACCTGATGGCAAGAACCTTACCTATGCAGGGAAGGGGCATTCAAGAGTACACCCGGATTCAGCAACGGAGCACGGTGGAGGGGGGTGCGCGTATAGGAAACACATTGATGGTGATAGGTGATGGACGGTATAGGAAATAAGAAACCAGGGTGGGGGAAATGGGCAATGTAAAGCAGCAGCAGCGACGACAGGTGATGACATCATCCACCGGCATTTTCAGCCCTGCGAATGGGAGGAGAGGAAGCAGGCGGCATATTCAAATATGCTACAGCTGTAACTCATCTACAACACCAATAAAAACGCAGCAACCGAGCAGCCAGCTAACTCCGTCTTTGAGCTGAAGTCACGGCGCCAGCGTTTTCTGTAACACCGTTGCGTTAACCGAGATTAAACCCTGGGTTGTATTAGCCGATTCCTTGTGTGTGTCATGCTTTACCCAGCTTCGGACAGACGGTTCCTGAGACACTGAGAGATCCAATTAACGAATCCTCAGGTTACAAATGTAATTGGTAGGCTCTATTACAGTTGTAACTCGAGGATTACCTATAGTGTTTCTCACCCAACCTCCTCTTTTACTTTTTTAAAAACAGTTTTAACCAATTGAAGTCATGCTGACTATATTCAGTTTCTGATGTCTGCAACAGTTTCACAATAGTTTTGGTGACTGAAATGGGTAGCATGTAGTAATTTATGAAAGTCAAACACATGGCAATCTTGAATTTTCCCCCATGAAAAAGGGTCATTAGTAGGTTGCAGAAAGACTGAGAATTCCTTTCATTTAACTAGCAGTTCCGGCTAGAGAAATAATGGAAGAAGGTAAGTATGGAAGTGAATTTAAAAAGAAAACCAGGGTGGGGGGTGGGATCCCAAGTGTCAGGACAAAATTCTTATTTAAGTCTGTTTAGAAAATGTTTTCCTGACTTCCGTTTGGCGCTGCCATCGTTGCTATACGGTCTCCTCAAGACCGCCAACCCTGCCGTCCGTAAAGAGCCGCCTCTACAGCTGAGAGGCGGCTCGAAAAACTCCGAGTTCCATAGGAACAGTGAGGAGAGCCGGCGAGATTAGGTAGAGCCCCCTGTGAAGTCCCCAGATTGCTTTTTTTGCTTCTGGGGAGGAAGCTCGCCGAGACTCCGGACCCCAGGGACAACTCTGCACCTAGCAGAGCCAGACGACGCGACCAACTTTATCAGCGAAAGTAAAGAGAATTATCAAAATAAACAGGGTGGAATCTGGACCTGAAACTTAAAACTGCAAGTATTTGTACTAGCCCTGTGATTGAACCTAAAGAATGGAGAAAGAGTGAAAGTTTGTTAAAATGGCGTCCGGCTTCAGCGGTAGGAAAAGCTGAAAGCGAAAGTGGATTTGCATGATTGTTTTAATACGCTACAAAGTACCTAAAGTAACAGAGCTGGCTAGAAGAAAACGGAAAAGTCCTTTTTAAAGAGATTTTGATCTATTCCTTCTCCCTTAATTGATTAAAGTTGTGGAAATTTTTGGGAGGACTTTCTGGTGGTGAAAAGGGAGGGAAGACTTCCTTTTGCAGAAAAAGCTAGACTATGTGGCAGAATGGCTTCAAAGCAAATAAAGCCAGACACTAAAGCTGTTTGGGGGGGGCTCCCCCACTCATAAGTCACAAGAGCAGCCTTCCAGCTTGCAGACACAGAGCCAAATAAAGGAGAATGGTTTTGAAGATTTGAAGGAATTTATTGTTGCGGTGCTGATGAAACAAGATGAAATTATGGATCAGAAGTTTAAAAAATCTCAACAGGAAATTAAGGAGGTGGTTCAAGAAAAGTATGACAAGGTGAAGCAAGATATATTGACAGTTCTGACTGGCTTCTCAGAAGTAGTTCTCCAGATTGATAAAAAAGTGGAAGAACTTAGTTCAGAAGTAGAATCCAAAATGAAGGAAGTTGATTATAAAATTTCTAATGTGGACAATAAAACGCAAAGGATTGAAAATGAAGTGACAATGATGCAATTTAGATTTATGGAGTTTGCTGTAAGATTGAGAGGCATAAAGGAAAATAACAGAGAGGATTTGAGAAGGGTTTGTGCTGATGCCCTGGCTGTGATGCTAAAGGTTGACCCTGAGGAGATTTTGTGCAAAATTGATAAGGTCTATAGAGTGAATTCTTGGGTGGCAAGGCAAAGGCAATTGCCTAGAGATGTGGTGATTTACTTTACAGATAGAAGAATAAGAAATGATATCTTACAAAAGTCTTTTGTTTCTACTATTCAAGTGGATGGAAGGGAGATTGGGATCTACAGAGAGTTGCCACCTAAGATGCTAAGAGATAGAAAGGATTTTGGATTTTTGGTGACTGAATTAAAGAAACAACAAATTCCATTTAGATGGGATGCTCCAGTTGGAATAATATTGAGGTATCAAGGAGAGAGATATCGACTAAATACTTTTGAAAAAGCGGAAGAATTTTACCTCAATGTTTTAAAAATTGGTCCAACATCCCCACGTACATCTTCAGTGTTAGGAATACAGAAGGGTGATAAAGAAAAACAATTTGAACAAGAGATTGAAATGCAGCGGAAGCAGATGGAGATGGAGGTAATGGAAGCACACGGAGCCACAGCCTACAAATAAATTTTAGAAAAACAACAACAGCAGAGGTCTAAGCCACCATACAAGAAGGGAGTCAAGGGTAAAACACAAAAACTTCAAGCCATGGGAGGAGCCAAGTCAAATATAACAAGGGGGTAAAATACCCCCTTAAGAGGAAGCAGGTTCTACAAAATTAGAAAATTTTAGACTAATATCTCTCTTGAATATGGATTATAAAATTTTTGTAAAAGTATTAGCCAACAGATTAATGCCAGTTATCTAAGAGGTGATTTATTATGATTAAGCAGGACTTATAGAAGGCAGATATATGAAAGATAATCTGAGGCAAATTACAGATTTATTGGACTATTTTGAGAGGAATAAACAGATCCCTGCAGTGCTGGTGTTTTTGGATGCGGAGAAGGCCTGTGTTCGAGTGAATTGAAACTTTCTATTATAAACTTTGAGAAAGATGGACTATGAGTGTGTTGAAGGTAATAGCTTTAAGGCAAGAGGAATACAGAACAAGGGCATTTGCAGACGATCTGGTTGTAACCCTAACACGATTCATGGAATTAACAATTCAGATGTAAGACATTATAGAAGAAAAAATAAAGACGATCGTTATGGTTGGATTTTGGTTATATCATACGGAATATAAATATAAAGTCACTGGGGGGGGGTTATATATAGAAGTATTCTTCAATGATGGGGGCAGATGGTAATGAAGGACATTAAATATACTGTTGGAAGAAGGGATTAATCTGAGGTGATTGTTTGGATGTTACATATTATCATATATACCTGCAAGAAAGTGAAAGCTTTTTGGATAAAAAATTTGGTGGGTTAGGTAAAATGTCTTGAGGAAAAAACTCTAATTTTCTCCTCAATTGTTTTTATTGGGTATAGTTAAGGATTTTCTCACTGGGTGTAATATTGGGAAAGGGATGTTATGTTTACTATTGAAGAATGGACTCTGAAGGTGGCCAGTTTTTTGGTGAAGATTTCAGCATATTTAAAAGACCGGACCCAAGAGATCTATGTACGGGAGTGGAGAAATGGATGGATTATGCAGAATAAATATTAAACCAGGATGTACTAGATAACTTTTAGCTGAACGTTGTGTAGAAATGTATAGTATATATGGGGTAGAATAGTTGTATGTTAGGAAGAAATGTATAGTACACAGTAGATGGGCGGTAAAGTATTATATAATGTGATTTGGATTTGGATTTCACCCTGGGGAAGTCATGGGGGTAGGGGAGGGATAGGGAGGGTTAGGGAGGGAAAGGGGGGTAGGGGGAAAAATCTGTATTTGTAAAACTTTTTCAATAAAAAAAAAAGAAAATGTTTTCCTTTCTCAAGGGCACTGTAAAAACAAAATCAATACAGCAGAAAGGACTAAGATGACTTACAACATAGATATAACAACTTTTCTAAATGGGGCGTTGGTCTTACCTGACACGCCCTTTCTCGGGGAGGAGGGAACAGCAGTCAGGAATGGGTTAACTCTGTTAGCTGCTAGGACTGAGTCTGCAAAACTGTTAAGCCACGCCTCTTCCTGTTGCTTCCCAGCTTTTTTACGAAGGCGTCAATGCAGACTGACGTGTTGAACTGTGAAGACAAAAACAGTGCACATCTCACCCCAAAAACCCCAGGGCCAGACAGAAAAACCAGGCGGGGCTGACTGCTGTTCCCTCCTCCCCGAGAAAGGGCGTGTCAGGTAAGACCAACGCCCCTTATCCATAAAGGAGGGAACAGCAGTCAGGAATGGGACATACCAAAGCTGGAAGTCCTATTGGGAGGGAGAAGTCTGGTCCTGGGCCCCCTGTGCTGAAAAAAATCCCTGGAGCACCCGCCGGCCAAAAGCTGCTTCCGCCAAAGCCAGGGAATCCAGCTTATAATGGCAGATAAAGGGTGACGGGGACAACCAAGTAGCGGCCCGGCAGACCTCCTCCAGTGAAGCCTGGGTAGCCCAAACTGCCAAAGTTGCTGCGCTCCTGGTAGAATGGGCAGTGATGTGTCTCCGGACCGGTAATACCTGAACCTCATAAGCTGTAGCAATACAAGCCCAAATCCACCTCCCCAAAGTGGATGACGTAACCTTGCAACCTAGGGTTGCCAGCTGAAATGAGATGAAAAGGGCTTCCGTCCTCCTAAGGGAGGAGGTCCTCTTTAGGTAGATACGGAGAGCCCTCCGCACATCTAGAGTATGCCAAGTACATTCCAAATGATGGGATGGCTCAGGAAAAAAATTGGGCAATACAAGCTCCTGAGCCCTATGGAACAATGTGTTGACCTTAGGAAGAAAAGTTGGGTCAAGGCGTAAAATAACCCTGTCAACATGGAAGACGCATAGGTCCTCCCTGGTTGACAGGGCCGCCAGTTCAGATATTCTCCTAGTGGAAGTAATAGCCACTAAGAACGCCACCTTATATGACAGGAAGCACAAGCTGACTTCCTGAAGGGGCTCGAAAGGACCCCGGGTAAGGGCATTCAAGACCTTGTTTAAGTTCCATGTGGAAAAGCGATGTACTACAGGAGGTCCCAGATTAGCAGCCCCTCTAAGGAACTGATGGACAATCAGATGGTGAGAAAGGGATTCTCTGGAGCCACATGTCAGAACAGATGACAAGGCTGCTACCTGACATCGAAGAGTATTAGGGGCTAGACCGTCATCTAACCCGTCTTGTAGGAAGTCCAAAACTTGCGCCACAGAGGCTTCAGTGGGAGCCAGACCCCATTTCCTGCACCAACTGCAAAACGCCCTCCAAGTGGCGTTATATATATACGGTTGGTGGAGTCCCTATGAGAAGCTTGGATGGTCTTGATGACCCTGGATGAAAGGTTGTCCCCCCTCAGCAGGCCCTGCTCAATCGCCAGGTGGTCAGTTGCAACCACTGGGGTTCCGGGTGGACCAATGCCCCCTGGCTGAGGGATATCCTGTCTCGAGGGATCCTCCAGGGCCAAGCTACCGATAGGGTCACCAAGTCCGGAAACCAAGGACGCCTGGGCCAATGGGGAGTGATCAGTAGCAGCTCCGCCTCCTCCTCCAGAAGTTTCCAGATGATCCTGGGAATCAATGGGAGCGGAGGAAAGGCATAAAGCAGTCCCGACAGCCACGGGCTCCGAAGAGCATCCACTGCCTCTGCTCCCGGAGTCGGGAACCTGGTGAAGAACCTCTGGGTCTGATGGTTGTCCCGGGTGGCAAACAGGTTGACAGTTGGAAGACTGAAGCAGACAGTCAGTTCTTGAAACAGGGACTGATCCAGACGCTACTCCGCCTGGTTGACTGACACTCAGCTGAGCCAATCCGCCTTGACGTTCACCACCCCCGATATATGAGCTGCTCGGATAGACAGCAGATGGGATTCAGCCCAAAGGCCCATCTGTTCAGCCTCCTGCATAAGGGTCCAGGATTGGGTTCCCCCTAGGTGATTTTTGTGAGCCTTGGTGGCCACACTGTCCATCAGAATCAAGATGTCGTGTCCTGACACTACCTCTTCCAAACTTCTGAGAGCCAAGTGAACAGCCCAGAGCTCCAACCAATTGATGTTTTGACTCAGATTCTCCGGGGACCAATGGCCCTGAACCATCCGTTGACCGAGATGAGCTCCCCAGCTGAAGAGTCTGGCATCGGTTGTCAGGATAAGCCTGAGAGGCTCCTGAAACCAGCAACCCTTGGAAATGGCCTCTGACCTCCACCATTTGAGGGAAGAAAGAACCTCCTGAGGAACCCACACTCTTGTTGATGATGTGTTCTGGCGCGCCCTTTGAAACGGCAGAAGAAACCACTGCAGAGCCCTGCTGTGGAGACGTGCCCAAGGAGTGATGCCGAAGCAGGACACCATCTTTCCTAGAATCTGTGAGAGAAGCAGATGAGGAGCGGAACATCCCGGAGACTTGCTTGGCGCTCTGGAGACAGATACACCTTTGACTCCACCATATCTATTATTGTCCCCCGATGGAGCAAATGAGTGGAGGGGATCAGATGGCTTTTGGCCAGGTTTATGGAAAACCCGTGTTGTTGAAGAACTTGAATGGTGGTATTCAAGTCCTGTTCCGCCAGATGGTGTGAACTGGACTGAATGAGAATGTCATCCAGATAGAATTGTATTCTTATGGGAAGAGTGTGGAGATGACCCACTAGGGCAGCCATCAGTTTGGTAAACACCCTGGGGACGGAGGACAGTCTGAAAGGCAACGCCCGGTATTAATAATGATTTTCCCCGTAGTGAAATCTGAGGAATTGTCGGTAATCTGGATGGATGGGGACATAAAGGTAAGCCTCTGTCAGGTCCACCGACATGAGGAAGTCGCCCTTTCTGACACTCTCCAAGATGGTCTGGAGAGACTGCATTTTGAACTGTCGATAAACAACGTGACAGTTCAGAGTCTTGAGATTGAGAATTGCCCTCCAGCCCCCCGAGGACTTTTGAATAACGAACAGTTGGGAATAAAATCCCTGACCGTGTTACGCCTCTGGAACCGGTTGAACGGCCTGAATGTCCAACAGATGTTTTATGGCCGATTCCATGAGGCGCCTCCGTGTCCGATCTTGCGACACAGGACAGCAGATGAATAGTTTCAGAGGGCTGGAGAGGAATTCCAGGGAGAGGCCCGAACTCACCATCTCCCTGACCCAAGCTTCCGAGGTGATGTCCTCCCACTGGTCGGCAAATAACACCAGCCGGCCTCCTATGGGAGGATTGGACGAGCAGTCATTTTGAGTGTCAAAAGGCACGACCCCTCCCACCCTGAAAGGACCGTCTGGGTGGATAACGTTGCTCCTGTCTGCCTTGTCTGTCCTGACCAGACCCTTGACTGAATGAAAATGTCCGTTGAGCCCGAGAAGCTTCATACCCGCTGTCTGTTCCTCAAAAGGCAGCTGGGCGAAAATAAGGGGCTGGGCGAGACTCAGCCCAATGGGACAAGCTAGGCAGGATTTTGCATTTGTCTCTGGACTCCACCATGATGGGATCCAGTGAAATGCCAAACAACTGATCGCCTGCATAAGGCGATGATGCCAAGCGCCACTTGGTTCTGGCATCAGCTTGCCACTGGCGCAGCCACAAGAGTTGTCACTGAAGATCCAATGGCCTTCTTCATGAACCTGGAAGCATTTAGCGTAGCATCAGCAGAAAACTCCAAGGAAGCAATGATCTTGTTGAGGTCCTGGTGAGACCTGGTGTCGGCAACCGGTAGGCGATCTTGCAATTGCCTTAACCAGAGCAGCAAAGCTCTGTTAGAAAACGATGCTGCTGCGCTTGACTTGATAGCCCAGGCCAAAGCCTGATGGGCCTTAACAAGTGGCTGCTCTGCTCTCTTATCCTCAGGCCAGACGCTCTCCTCCGGTGGTCCTGGTAAAGAAGACTGTGATGAAAAAGCCACCACTGGGGCATCAATTGTGGGAACTTGAAGAACCTTGGTAAGGTCTGATCCCATATTGTATAGTAGCCTGTCCAAACCACTAAGGTTTGGCCCTGAGCCAGGAGAGGACCATTACCATTTCACAATGTCCAGAAAAAGACTGGGAGCTGGAACCTCTTCCGACTCAAATGTAGGCTCAGCAAATAAAGAATCTGCCGGCTCAGAAGCTTCTTGTGCCACATCAGGACCGATCCTTGCTGGGTAGTGGTTTTAGCCTTATGGAGTAAGGACTTAAACAAGTGAGGTCGAAACAACCCTACGAAGGCCGGCTGGTCAGGCATACTGCCTAAATCGTCAGACAAATCAATATCACGTTGCATCTCCTCTCCTGAAAGAGAGGCTTGACTGGATGAAGCTGCTGAACATCCCGGATCCATGAAATATGGGTCCTCCCCCATCAACTCTGGCTTATGGTGAAATGTCTGGGACCTAGGCAGATCAGATGCTACAGATGCTGACCTCCGCTGCAACCCTACAGCGATGCCACGAGAGATGGCTTCCGATATTAATGCAGCCATGTTGTATGGGAGTTGTAAATCCCTGCCCTAGTCCAACCACAGGCCTGCGGCGGTGGGGGTAAAGGTTGCCTCAGCCGAGGTCACCCTACATTCCACAGGATGTTCCCAAGCCAGTTCAGGTAGATCTGGGTCTGGCCTAGCACCTAAAAGCAACTCGTTGGTGCTGGGCAGTAGTGAAGCCTGTTCAGTGCCGTCATCAGGAGACCATGCCGCTGGAGGAAGCTCCTCCAGAATAACAGGCAGCTGAAGTTGTCTTGGAGAGGTAATCTGAGAGCCTGAAGGCTCCTCACCTTGGGGGCTCTTGTTTTGCTTCGCTGCCTCCTTTTGAGCCTTCTGTATAGTATGCTCAATGGCTTTGTGCCTCTGATTATCCACCCTCTGAGAAGCCTTGGAGGCCTTCTCAGGGCCTTTGCTGGCCTGCAAATGCTCAGTACTCCGCCCTGAAGCTTTGGAGTAGGAAGGCCCAGCCACGTGTTTGCTCTCTTGCCCCATAAGGCCCATTTTGGACCTGGAATGGGCCCGCCCCGAACTGGAGGAAGCCATCATGGAATCCCAGAACTCTAAGCCAAAGGCCGATCAGGAAAAATTCCCCTGATGTTGCTCTGATGTTAAGCACAGAAAGCCCACAGCCTTATTAAAAGACTCCAGTCACCTCTGCCTCGGTTTACAGCCATATGGCATCGAGAGGGGGGGGGTTGCTGGAGGTAGAGGGGGCGGCCCTTGGCTTCTGCCCTCTAATGAGTGATAAAAGTGGCAATGAAGCCCCCCTGGCTCAGCGTCTCGGAGCTGGCTCATGAACGCTGGCCGACACCACACTGATCGGCTATGCTGGAAACAACCTCCTCCATTCCGAGCTTCTTCACTCGTTGCAATTGGCGCAGTCTTACCCCGTTCCAAAATGGCCACCAAGCGACTTTGCCGTGGCCTGCTGGCTAGTGATACAGAGCAAAATCTCGTGGGCCCTGCCTCAACCGATCCGGTCAATGGCACTCTCCAGGCAAGCGCTACAGAGCCAAGACTTGTGGGCATTGCCTCCGGATTTAAACTGGGAGGAATCCTCCAATTCCCAGCTAGCTAGTGGTTCAGGGCCATGCCCGTGAACGCTGCTTGGAGATCTGCCAGCCGGCAGATCTCTCGCTGCCCATGCACCCTTCAGCGGGCTCGGGCTAAGTCGCCCTTGATGCTGGAACAATCCTGAAGATTAATTTCCCAAAGGTAGGAACCTTCGCTGAAGAATTAGGTTGAATTAGCTTTTAAGAAAACCCAGTCAGGAATGGGAGTTCTCTAAAACACATCTGTCCAGCTAGACTGAGTCTAAAGAGCTGGGAAGCAACAGGAAGAGGCGTGGCTTAACAGTTTTGCAGACTCAGTCCTAGCAGCTAACAGACGGAGTTAACCCATTCCTGACTGCTGTTCCCTCCTTTATGGAGAATGGGTGATTCTCTGTATATATTCCAGCTAAATGTCTATTGTGGAATAGCATCAAATTATGAATGTAACCAAACAAGTGAGTTTATGACAAGACAGGAATGCTGCTGCAATAAACAGAAAAATAGAACTACATGGAAAATAAATATTCTTAAATCCCATGGCATATATTCGCTTCTAATATAAATAAAAATAGAAGCAAAAAGACTTCCATGAAAACAAAATAAAGCACAAATCCATAAACTACTTGACCAGATTGCTATACAAAACTGAATTAAATTGAAAGCTGCTCTGTATTACTGTCCAGAGGTATTGAGAGTTGAGCAACATACAAGTTTTAATAATTATCATAATATTTATAGGCCCCTGAGGTTCTTCCCTCTCTCTTTTGCTCTATTTAAAAATGGGATTTAAAATATATTTGTTACCTGGTTTTCTTTAGCAGAAGATTCCAAGAAAGCTGCATTCCATGATTCTGCTAAAGCTTTCCCTTCTTCATAGCTGATCACCCTGGAGCAGAGATGGGATAAAACAGCAATTTGGTGCAAGGGAGTCATAATAGGGAGAAGACCCACCCACCCACCTGAAATACAATGGTAGCATGACCCTAAAGTCCTGGTGTGTGATTTTT
The DNA here is from genome assembly GCA_022577455.1 of Arizona elegans. Taxonomy (NCBI): domain Eukaryota; kingdom Metazoa; phylum Chordata; class Lepidosauria; order Squamata; family Colubridae; genus Arizona; species Arizona elegans. The sequence continues at coordinate 311,424 of JAKOOJ010000075.1, read as the reverse complement.
GTAGCCTTGAATTACCACACTGTATAGGAAAAGGTCTGTAGTCTTTTTCAATAGAAGGTTATGCAACCTGCCTATCGTTGGGAAGGGATGGAACTGTATTGTTATGGATATGTAAGGAAAGGGATATTCAGATAGTAGAGTGACATTAAAACTTCACAAATGATCACAACTGTTTGACAGCAACAACTTAGGTACCATCTCCAATAGCACATTACAACAGCTTCACAAGCAATCTGACATGTGTTATTTTGGGAACAGCCAACTGGGCCAACTAGGGAAATACCATGTCCTTTGTAGATTGCTGTGCTAACCACATGGGTCTTCAAACTACGGCCCGTGGGCCGCATGCGGCCCGCCGAAGCCATTAATCCAGCCCATGCAGGAACACGAGTCTGCCCTGCCCACATTGCCCCACCCACCCTTCAGCCGAGCGCAGGATTTACCTTCACGAGCCCTGCAGGCTGGAACTGAAAGGTAAGGCCAACAATTTTTGCTTGTAGAATGCTGCTGGAGGTGGGGGAGGTGAAAAATGGGGTGCACAGATGCCCCAGGAGGCCAAAAAATTAGCAAAAACCAGGGGTGAAATGCTCCCGGTTTGGACCGGATCACCTGATCCGGTAGCGATCATGGCGAGTGGTTTGGAGAACCGGTAGTGATCACGGTGTGAAGCTCCACCCACCCGCCTGGTTTTATTTATTTATTTATTTAACCAGGAAGTAATGTGTTTTGAACCCTCTGTGCGTGCGCACGTTTTGCTTTTTTGCTTTTAAAAGTAAAAAAAAGGCTCTGACGATCACAGCAGAGCTGCGCGATCGTCAGAGCCTTTTTTTTACTTTTAAAAGCATTTTTTTTACAACCTATTCGCCTGAATATGTTGTAAAAAAATGCTTTTAAAAGTAAAAAAAGGTCGCGCACCACAGCTGATCTCACCCCCCGCACGTGCTGTTCTACTTACCACATGCCTCCTTTTGGCATGCACTACGCATGCACACGCACCTCACATTTGGTGTGTGGTGTGCACTGTGCATGCGCGCACACAGTGTGCGTTTGGCACGCAGCACACATGCGCAGCCAGTGAACTGGTAGTAAACCGGTTCAGATTTCACCACTGGCAAAAACTGCCCGTTTTTCACCTCCCCCGCCTACAGAAGATAGATAGATAGATAGATAGATAGATAGATAGATAGATAGATAGATAGAGAGACAGAAAGAGAGAGAGAGAGAGACAGAAAGACAGTGAGAGAAAGAGAGAGAGAGACAGAATGAGAGAGAGAGAGAGAGAGAGAGGAGACACACACAAACAGAGAGAGACTTGTAAACTCCTTGGAGCTGAGAAAAATTGCTGCAAAACTTGAGTTTTCTGAAGTGGACCACTAGACTCCTAAACAACTGAAAAAATGATCTAGTAAAAGGAAAAGTCAATCAAAAGAGCAACATGCAAACAAAAGCAAATAACCCCCCCCCCCCACGGAACAAAACAAATTAACGTTTAATTTGTGTGCATTGTTTAATGGACTGTTAAGTTGGCCACACCCACCTAGTCACATGACCTAGCCACACCTGCCCAGTCACATGACCACCTAGCCACGCCCACCCAGCTGGTCCAGTCCCCCAACAGTCTGAGGGACCGTGAATTGGCCCCCTCTTTAAAAAGTTTGAGGACCCCTGGCTAACCATCTAAGAGAGGATCTTTATCTGGGGATGCCTTCTTCTAAAATATTCAAAAAAGTGAAGTAACAACAGAATTAGTCTGTTATCATAATTAGAAGTTATGGCTAAATTGTTAAATATTCTATTTTATTTATTAAATAAATTTATATAGCTGCCCAACTCACACATAGGTGACTCCGGGTAGATTACAACATTTAAAAAAACCACCATGTAATTTAAAAAAAATATTCAACCCCCCCACCCACCCCATGGCATCAGCAACACAATCAAATTAGCCACTTGATCGGCTCAGTCTCCACTCACGGTCCCCAGGCCTGTTGATAAAACCAGCTTTTTAGGGCCTTTTGGAAAAGCAACAGGGTGAGGCCCAACCATAACTTTGAGGGAATTATGTTCCATAAAGAACAGGCCACCGCCAAGAAGGGCCTTTTTCATGGTCCTGCTAGATATGCATCCCTAAACAATGGTACCCATAACATGCCCGGACTTCCCATCCTGGTGGGCCAGGAAGATGTAATAAGGGAGAGGCGGTCCTTCAAATAGCCTGGCCCCAAGCCACACACAAGCAAATATAAATATGCTTTGACAGTAAGTGACTTTTCCAGCTAGCACAAAAAAACTGCTGGGGTGGGGGGTTGCGTGGGTTGGTTGAGGATCAGTGCTGTCTCTGGTTGGGTGTGCGGTTGGTTTGGATTCTGAGGAGTTTGTCCCACCAATTCTACGTGGGACAAACATCACATCAATTAAAAAACAGGATCCACAAACACCGGCTGGCAGTCAAACACCACGATCCCAAATTCTTAATCTCTACCCACACTGACACCAAACAGCACCAATTAAATTGGAGCAACACAAAAGTCATCGGCCACGCTACCACCCGCCATCCTCGTGAGTTCATCAAAGCCTGGCACTCCAACAAGCAATTCCATCAACAGACACATTGACCTACAACCAGTCTACGAACCCCTCAGAATCCAAATCAACTGCACAGCCAACTAGAAACAGCACCAACCCATGTAAACACCCCCCCCCCATTAGTAGTTCACCTTCCAATGACCCTGACCCAGTGGTAGGATTCAGCCAGTTTGCACCACTTTGGGAGAACCGGTTGTTAACTTTCTGAGCAGTTTGGTGAATTGGTTGTTGGAAGAAATCATTAGGGCACAGAACCGGTTGTTAAATTATTTGAATCCCACCATTGCCCTGACCTGATGTAATCTCCTTATCACAAGACCCATCACAAGACTCACTGATGACTCACAGCTGACCTATCACAAGACCCTCACTTGACACACCCACTCCTGAAGCCCTTATAAACAGAAGAACACTGACACTCCCTAAACTCTGCTGAAGGTGTTACCTAGCCTGGTAACAAAGCGTTCAGCAACCAACCCACAAGCTTGGAGAATGAACCCTCACCCTCATTTTCAAGTGTAATTGCAATGCACAAAATGATAGGCCAGGGGAAACCTCAAGTTTGATAAACACACAAAAGGAAAGAAAAGCAAAAGGTAGTAAAATACTGCCAAAAGAGTGAAAATAAAATTTCAGAATAATTTATCTGACAAATATGGCTGCCAATGAACTATTGCACCAGACCTATCCCTAATTAAGCCTTAGCATAATAAAAAATATTCTTCATTTTCACAACAGTTGCACATTTTTACCTACTTGCCAGTCAGGCGCAAAAGACCAGGAACACATGTGAAGTTCCAATTTATTGCTCATACCTATGCATTCTCAACTAATGGTTAGCATCTGCTAGAAGTTAGAGAATTGTCGACAGAATTCATGGTGGGTTGGACCTAGTACGTTTGTGGCTACATGTGAGCCATGGTGGCGTAGTGGTTAGAATGCAGAACTGCGGGCTACTTCTGCTGACTGCCGGCTGCCTGCAATTTGGCAGATCGAATCTCACCAGGCTCAAGGTTGACTCAGCCTTCCATCCTTCCGAGATTGGTAAAATGAGGACCCAGATTGTTAGGGGCAATATGCTGACTCTGTAAACTGCTTAGAGAGGGCTGTAAAGCACTGTGAAGCGGTATAGAAGTCTAAGTGCTATTGCTATTGCTATATAGGGAGTCTAGGCTAATGCCTCTTTTGACCCCTTCCCCAGACTGCCACTCCTTCTCCTACATCACCCCACAAAGAGTGTGTGAGTATATGGACATGCCACATGGATTCCTTGTAAAACTAGAAAGCAAGTTAAGGATTTAGGTAACACTAGATTTCCTACATATCCCATGAAGATCACTGGGTGAACCTGAACCTCTTATGTTGTCTTAATCTAACCAGTTACATAGGGTGAGATTTAACCTGAATATACCTAAGGCCCTTGGAAAAAGTGATAAATGTAGGATAAATATAGCATGTCCTTGGCAGCTTGTGATACTTACTTTCAGCTAAATAGGTCATCGACTGGCCAATGATCCAAGTTTAGTTGGGTTTACAAGCAAAGGCAAATTTAGACTCTCTCTCTTTTTTTTTTTTTAGACTCTCTAAATACTTTACTTTAAACTAAGACTTTACTAAACATACTTTACTAAAGTTTAACAGTATTGCAGCAGAACCTTTATTTATTATTTATTTATTATTGTGATTTATATGCTGCCTTTCTCCCTGGGGACTCAAGGCGGCTTACAAAATGACAAATTCCAATACAAATCACAATGAAATAAAATTAAAATCAGCAACCCTATTAAAAACAGTTTAAAATTATGACAGTGTACCCCCAAACGGAACCTTCATTGTTTTAAGGAAAATATTCAATACCGTTCCATATGCAGGTCTTTCTTATTTCCAACCAACATAATGGGAATACTGTGGAAGAAAAAACATACAACTACTTTCAGAATAGAAGTTAATACATGGAGAATAAAACAATAGAAAAGTTTTAAAAACTAAACACGGAATGAAACGACTGTGTTGGTACTTACTGGACTTTTCCCACCATATCCAATAACTTTCCATGGATAACTTTAATCACTTCAAAACTGCAAAATAAAAGGATTACATCATACCCAATGACCAAGGGTGCACTCATCAAATGACTTTATTAAACTCTTAGGGTGTCTATTAGACTAGAAATAAATGTGTAAAATAAGGGTGGTGTTTCTGAAATGTTCCACTTTCTCTCAGAACATTTTGTCTTTCCAGAGGGCCAACTGAAAGGGTAAGTGGATCATTTCTGGAAGTTGGTTGTCTGGAGCACAAAGAGGTTTGGTGACCCAGTGGTTGAGTCCCAAACCAGACCTGGGAAAAAGTGGTCTACTTCACACTAATAATAACATTCTCATATAGGTACATTTTAAAATGATCAATTAGTCTTTAACTCAGTTTATTCAAGGCAAGAAATGTTAGCTGGGTTGTGTATGAATTTGATTGTTAAAAATAGTTAAATCACGTAACAATTAATACAATGATAGCACATTCAAAATAAGGGGAGCTGTACTACATTATTATTATGGTTTGTTGATGTTTAGACTGGATTTGGCATTTCTGTCCACCTACTGAATCCTTCCCAATGACTTGGGACAGGCAGATGTTGATGTTTTATGGAGTTAGGTATTGTTGCAGCATGTAAGCTGTTCTGAGCAAAGTTGCCTTGTGCAACTGACTGATCGTGAATTTGTCAGTGTTAATGGTGCTCAAGTGGTGCTCCAGTTGTTTTGGGATTGCACCCAAGGCGCCTATGACTATACACTGTGTGCACAATTATTAGACGAGTATTTAAACCATATCATCATTTTTATGCATATTTTCCATCCCCAAGCTGTATATTGTCAACGTCCGAGACAGCACGCTGTTCGCAGTTCCACAACGCGCCGTTTTGGAGTTGCTACACACGTGCAGGGGTGTGTGTGCTTGGGGTGCACAGGTGGGTGTTGGGTGATGGGACTCATGCTAGGAAAGGTCCGAAAGAACGAGGAGCCAGGAAGGCAAGCCAGCTGCGGTCAGTTCAGAAGCCATCCAGGCCTGAAGAATACTTGCTGGAGCCATCCAGGGAGCAACCGGGCTCAAAGATTACTTGCTGGAGCCAGCCCCGAAGAGTACTTGCTGGAGCTGGCCGGGAGCAACTGGGAACAGGAGGGCGGGACGTACCAAGTTCGTATAGCCATCTGGCTAGCAGAAGCCAGTAATGCTGGCTAGAAACCCTTTTACTTGTATTGTTCACCACGTGCTGAGCCGAGACTCCAGTAAAGAGACCTGTTCTGCTCACAGTGTGGCCTCTTCTTTTGCTGGCTTGGTTTGGAACTGTGACAGGTAGCCAGCATTCCCCACCCTCTTTCTTTTGTGTTCTGGGCTGCTAGCTGTTTCCAGCCTGCTCATAGGGATCAGCTGATCGTCAGGCTGCTAGGAAGCAGCTGATCGTCAGCCACTGCATGCTGATTCTGGTCAGTTTTGCGGAGTCAGCTGTTTGTCAGCTTGTTTGGAATCAGCTGTTTGCTGGGGCAGCTTGCTGATTCTGGAGGCAGCTGTGCATTGATGCTGACTGGTGGGATGGCTGAAGAACCGGCAAAGGAGTTTTCAGTTCACTCTCAAGTATATACCAGGAGGGAAGAATTTCTTGGCAGACGGCCTGTCCCAGCTACCGCAGTACAAGAGTGCCCGGGAGGAAGTAGTGCATGCAATCATCCCACTGGTCCAGCCGGCAGCAGAGATTGAGGCAGAGCAACAAGCCAACAGGGGATCGAGCTCCATCGCGACTGACCTGATCCAAACTCTGAAAACTGCTTTGTTGACCGACCCCTGGTTCCTAGGGAACCAACAATGGTTAACCCACGGGGGGTTGTTGGCATGGAAGGGCACTAAACTATATGTTCCCAGTGTACTAAGAACACAGGTGCTGCAACGCTGCCACAATGTCAAACAAGCTGGTCACTTCGGTTTCCTGAAGACACTACACCTGGCCAATAGGCAGTTCTGGTGGCCACGAATGAACATTGAGGACATTGAGGCCTACGTAAAAAGCTGCCTGACCTGTGCCACTATGAAAACCAGGCTGGGGAAACCTCTGGGCCTGCTGCAGCCGATTGCTGACCCAGTTAGGCCATGGGAGGAGATTGCCATGGATTTTATTGTGGACCTCCCAGAGAGCCATGGGAGCACAGTGATCTGGACAGTGATAGACCTTTTTTCCAAGCAGGCCCACTTCATCACGTACCCAGGCTTACCCTTGGCTCGCAAGCTGGCCAAATTGTTCTTGATCCATGTCTACCAGCTACACGGGGTACCAAGAAGGATATCGGACCGGGGAGTCCAATTTGAGCAGTATCTCCAGTGTTACGTCACCTATCAGCAGAATGATTGGGCAGAGCTTCTGCCGTTCACAGAGGTGACATATAATAATACCATACACACCAGTATGGGGCAGACACCCTTTAAGGTGGTGCACGGGGTGGACTTTGTCCCTATTCCCGAGCTCCCTTGGGAGGCCCTCTCACTAGGCAGTCTGACGGAGTGGATGGATTACCTGCGGGGAGTTTGGGGGAATGTCAAGCAGGCATTGAGAAAAGCAGCTGAGACCCAAAAACTCTAGGCGGACAAGAAAAGGTCACCACAAAAGCCATTCTGTGTAAGGGAAAAGGTGTACCTCTCCACAAAGTACCTTAAACTGAAGCTGCCTTGCAAAAAGCTGGGTCCGAAATACCTAGGTCCATTCCCCATAGTCAGAATAATCAACCCTGTGATTATTAAAACTCCCGCCCCTACTGGGGAAGGTCCATCCGGTCTTCCATAGCAGCCTGCTGAAGCTGGCGGTGGCATCAAGCAGTAGACTCTCAATTCCACACCCACCCAGACCAGGGGTGGGTTCTACTTACCTTTACTACTGGTTCACACTGAAAAAAGTGGCTTATGACCAGTCCTCCCACTTATGACCATTGTAGCATCTCCATGGTCATGTAATCAAAATTTGGGTGCAACTGGAATGTATTTACGATGGTTGCTGCATCCTGGGGTCATGTGATCACCATTTGTGACTTTCCCAGCCAGCTTCTCATAGGCAAAGTAAATGGGGGAAGCCAGATACGCTTAACAATCGCATGATTCACTTAACTGCAGTGATTCGCTTCACCATTGCAAAAAAGGACATAAAATCAGGCATGACTCACTTAACAACTGCCTTACAGAGGAACAGAATTTTTTTTTAAAAAAAGTTTTTTTTATTTTATAAACAAACAAACAAACAATACATAATCAATCATTATATCTTCTGAATACATCTTTTAAGTCTTCTTTTTGCTCCTCCAATATTTATCATATCTTAATATTGTAAACAAACAAACAAATAATACATAATCCATCATTCAATATATCTTCTGAGTACATCTTTTAAATCTTCTTTTTACTCCTCCAATATTTATCATACCTTAATATTGTCATTCCCTTTATTATAACATTTCCCCCATTTTTCTTACTTCTCTATTAATACCTTAATCTATCTTTTAATTATATTAAAAATTAGACAACCATTTTATCCCCACACAACCTTCAACCCCTCTCCCCACCCCCACCCCTGACTTCCCAGAGCAAAAACAGGGTATAGCATTAAACTAAACATAAGCTAAAATATACTAACTTGCTACAAGATTCAAAACTCCCTCACCCTCTTTAACTCCTCTTTTAAAAATAGTTCATCAGCCTCCCCTTTTAAAATTCTAATTTAAACATTTTAAAACTTTCTTTAAAGCATATCTCTTTAAGAAAAAGAAAAAAAAGAAAATATTATTTTGCATCCATTCAATTTTAAATTAACCATTTTAGTACTTCATTAAGTTCTTTTTTTTTCTTTCTCTCAAAAAAAATACTTCAATAAAATGTTCTTCAGAATATAACCTTAAAGATACTATTAATTCATTGAGTTTAGTTATTTCTAAGTCTTAAATTCATTCTTCAAAATATCAATTTCAAAACTTTCAGAAAACTATCCATTAACTTTAAAGTTAACCATTTTAATACCATAGTCATTTTTTTAAAAAAGCTATCCATTTTTAGTTAAACATTTTTACTTAAACTTAAAAAAAAGTGCTAATTTCAATAGACTTTTCAAATTTATTATTAAGATCCTCCCCAAAAGAAATTAATCTTGAGGACTTCCGGTTGGCACCGCAGGCTCCATGGACGGTCATTTATGACCGCCAGCCCTGCGTCTCCGTTAAAGCTGCTTTGACAGCGCAAAACGGCTGTCTAGCGACTGAAAAACTCTCCTTCGGGAAAAGAAGGAGAGGAGAGCCGGTGGGCGAGAGTAGAGCCCCCCGAAAGTCCTCTGGATCATTCCCAGAGGCTTGGAGGGTGAGAGCTCCTCAGTCAGCCCGCCAAGAAGCTCCGGAGCCAGGACGACCCTGCAAAAGCAGGGCGAGAAGCCGCGATCCGATCCTGCTTTTAAAAAGTGAGTTTGATTGATCCCAAGCGCAGGCAGAGCGGAAAACAAGAGAACAAGCCTTAAAAATACAGAGCTTAACTCCAAAGCTACTTTGTTTCAATTTGAATCTTGAGCTAGAGGCGGAAGATGGCATCTTTGTTAGGGCTTTGAAAGTGAAAGCCTGAAACGAAAGTGTTTGAGAACTTTGCGCTGGGAGAGTGGATTAGCTACCTATTAACTGCTGGGAACTGAGAGTGCGGAGGGAAGAGAATAAAGAAAAAAACTACTCTGTCTGGCAAATTAGAGATTATAAATTAACATCTTTAAGGACTTTGTTGCTTTTAAAGAAAAGAGGGGGGGGGAGAAAAAAAAAGGCTTCTAGACAAGTGAAACCAGGACTTGTTAAAGGAGGGGGAGGCTCTCCAGTTGTGTCAGTGGTGACACAGAAAGCACAACTTCCGGCTGATACACAGAGCCAGACCCAGAGTCAAGATGCAGCACTTAATGATTTTAAGGAAGCTATGAAAGAAGCTATGAATAATCAAGCAACAGCAATGGGAGAAGCAATGAACAATTTAACATTATTTGTTGAAGGGAAATTTAAGAAAATTGAGGAAGACATAAGCTCAATCAAGGGAGCAGTTGCAAAGGAGCATGATAAAATAAGAGATGATATTGTCTTTGCTGTATCAGGACTCTCAAACCTTGTTATTCAGCTTGATGGGAAAGTTGAAGAAATTAATGAAGCCAACTTAAATTTGGAAAGCAAAATGGGTGATGTCATGACTAGACCAGAGAAAGTGGATGATGAATTGGTAATGTTACAATACAAATCTATGGAGTTTGCTCTGAGATTGAGAGGCCTGAAGGAAAATAGCAAAGAAAATTTAAAAGACATTTGTGCTGATGCTATTGCGGAGATAATTAAAGAAAGACCAGAAGATGTGGCAATCCAAATTGATAAAATTTACAGGGTTAATTCCTGGTTGGCAAAACAAAGACAGCTGCCAAGAGATGTGGTGATCTACTTTACAACTAGGAGGATCAGAAATGAAATTCTACAAGCTTCTTACAAGAACAAAGTTCAGGTGGCTGGGCAGGAGGTGGTGGTTCTGAAAGAGATTCCTCCAAAGATGTTGAGAAGCAGGAAAGATTTTGGCTTTCTGGTAAATGAGTTGAGAAATCAACAAGTGGCATACAGATGGGACGTTCCAACTGGTCTAATAGTGACTTTTAAAGGAGAAAGATACCGGTTAAACACAGTTTGGAAGGCAAAAGATTTTTATGTAAATGTTTTACAGGCTGGATACCCACCCTCACTGGGGGGGGGGGGGGAGGAAGAAAATGGAGATGTTACAACAATAAAAAGATGGAAAACAGATACAAACTTATGCTGAAGTTGCATCTGGAGGAATTATTATGGAAGAAGATTTGGATTTTGGGGGCTTACCCCCAACTTTGGAACCACCTAAGAAGGGAGAGCTGAAAGCACAACGACTGACCCAATCAACTTATAAATTGCAACAACAACCATCAAAAGGGCAACAATCTCAAGATCCATCTCAAGAAGTCCAAAAAACAGAAGCAGTGGGGGGAGTTAGGCCGAAGAGTAAGGTGGAGGAGGAGCTTCAGCTGATGCTCACAAGGCTTCGAAAGGCTAAAGATGGCAACTAAATTCCTATCTTGGAATGTTAATGGCCTAAATTCACCACAAAAAAGAAAGAAAGTATTTCACTACTTGAAACAATTTAACAATGATGTTATTTGCTTACAAGAAACACATATTAAATTATCAGACCAAAAATATTTGATAAATTCAAGATTAGGTACAAATTTTGTGGCATCAGCGCCAGAGAAGAAAAATGGACTAGTCATATATGTAAGGAAAGGACTATCAGCTAATCTAATTGAGGCAGATGATCAAGGAAGATATATTGCAATTGAATTATTGACACAGTCTGGAAAATGCTTCTTATTGGAATATATGCCCCTAACCAGCAACAAGACAAGTTTTATAAATTTTTACATACTAAAATAATACAGTGGGACTACAAATCTTTTATATTAATGGGTGATTGGAATGGAGTAATTGATACGCACAAAGATAAAAGAAGCTTATCAAAGACTTCAGCACGTGCAAAACTACCTAAATCTATTTTTGATATGATGGAAGATACAGAACTGAGAGATATCTGGAGAGAATGTAACCTGGAGGAAAAAGATTTTACTTTTTTTTCTGTTAGACACCAATCCTTCTCCAGGATTGATTTTATACTAATCACAAATGATTTTATTTCCAGGGTGAAGAAGACGAAGATATGTCCAAGAACTTTAACTGATCATAGTCCGGTCTGGATTGAATTTGAACAGGAGAGGGGAGAAAAGAGGTCTTGGAGGTTAAATGAAAACTTATTTAGATATGAAGAAAATGTAAAAGAGCTTAAAAAACAAATGAGAGAATTTTTTGTTATTAATACGAACAAGGGTACTCCTATGGAAATGGTCTGGGATGCTAGTAAGGCCTATATGAGGGGTATCTTAATACATATGAATAATAAATATAGACTAAAACAACAAAAGAAGCGTAAAGAGATAGAGGAAGAAATAAAAAAGAAAGAACAATTACTTATATCTAATCCAGGAGATAAGAAAGTAAAAGAAACAATAAATATATTACGAGGGCAATTTAATATGTTGGTGGCTGATCAGGTGGCAACTAGTTTACAATATGCTAAACATAATACATTTTGTAATTCCAATAAACTAGGTAGGTGGTTGGCCTACATGTTGAGGAAAAAACAGAAAGCACGAGTCATTAGTAAGATAGAATATAGAGGTAAGGAAGTTTACCAACAGAATATGATTAAAAAGGCTTTTTTGGAATTTTATACAAAGTTATATGCTAGTGACTCAATACAAGGTATAGATATAGATAGATATTTAAAGGAAGGGAATATTTTGGAATTAATGTTGGAACAGAAGGAAGGATTGAATCAACCAATAACTTCTGAGGAGATAGTTGCGGCAATTAAGCAGTTAAAAATAGGGAAAGCTCCAGGAACAGATGGACTAACAGCTCTTTATTATAAGAACCTACAGCTTGAAATGGTAGAGCCGCTTAGAACTCTATTTTGTAAAATTCAATCAGGGGGAGGAGTTCCACCCTCTTGGAGAACAGTTTTTGTTTCATTGATTCCGAAGGAAGATCAAAACTGTATCAAACCTGAAAATTTTAGGCCAATTTCACTTTTGAACACGGATTATAAAATTTTTGCTAAGATACTAGCGAATAGATTAATGCCCGTTATGCAACAAGTTATTCACAATGACCAATCAGGTTTTATAAAAGGGAGACAGATGAAATATAATGTTAGGCAAATTATAAACTTATTGGAATATTTGGAGAAAAATAATCAGGTCCCTGCAGCGTTTATATTCGTGGATGCAGAGAAAGCATTTGATCGATTGAACTGGCAATTTCTGTTTAAAATAATAGAAAAAATGCACTTTGGGGAGTATTTCATACATTCAATTAGAGCAATATATCAGGAGCAAACAGCACAAATAATAGTTAATGGAGGTTTAACAGGTGTGTTTAAAATTGAGAAAGGTACGAGGCAGGGCTGTCCTTTGTCGCCATTGTTGTTTATTTTAACTTTAGAAGTTTTGTTGAATAAGCTACGTGATTCTGACAAAATAAAAGGAATTGTAATTAGACAGCAGGATTATAGACTAAGAGCGTTTGCAGACAACCTGGTTCTTACTTTATCTCAACCTATAGAAGCAGCTCCCTATATGTTGGATATAGTAGCTCAATATGGTAAAGTATCTGGATTTAAAGTAAATCTACACAAGACAAAGATGATAACTAAAAATTTATCTATAACTCAAAGAGAAGAGTTAGGGAGGATAACGGGGTTTGAAGTAGTTAAAAAGGTTAAGTATTTAGGAGTATATAGTGCAGCCTCAAATACGAAACTGTATAAAAATAATTATGAAATTCTTTGGCAAAAAGTACAGAAAGAAATGGAAAAATGGAAAAAGTTACAACTATCACTACTGGGAAGGATAGCAGCAATAAAAATGAATGTACTACCTAGATTTTTATTCTTGTTCCAAATGATACCAGTGCTTAAAAAAGATGGAAATCTGATAGAATGGCAGAAAGGGGTTAATACTTTTATTTGGGCTGGGAAGAAACCAAGAGTGAAACTGAAAATTATACAGGATATATGTGAGAGAGGAGGGCTTAAAATGCCTAATTTAAGATTGTATTATGAAGCAGCAGCTTTATCACAAATTAGTGATTGGTTTAACTTAACTGAAGAAAGAATGTTAAACATAGAAGGTTATGATTTGTTATATGGATGGCATGCTTATTTGTTGTATGAAAAAAAAGTGGATAAAGTGTTTAAGGGTCATATACTCAGAAATGCATTGTTGAGGGTTTGGAAAAAGTACCAATATAAGATGAACTATAAGATACCTATATGGGCAAATCCCAGACATGCAATAGAAAATATAAGTATAGAGCAAAAAATAGAGGTGATTACCTATAAAGAGCTTCTTCTTTTGGAAAGGGGTAAGTTGCAACTGAAATCTCTAGATGAATTAAAAGAAGAAGGGATAATTTATACTTGGTTTCAGTATGGTCAGCTTCAAGCTAGATGGAGGGAGGATCAAAAAATTGGGGTTATGCAAAATGAGGAAAATTTGGTGAAACAGATTAGAGATCAAAGTCAGATGCATATTAAAAGGTTGTATAATGCATTACTGGAAATAGACTCAGAAACAGAATTGGTTAAGGATTGTATGATAAAATGGGCACAAAACTTTCAGGAACCAGTGATGATGGAAATGTGGGAAAAGATTTGGGTCAGAAATGTTAAATTTACGCAAGCACAAAATTTGAGAGAGAATTTTTATAAAATGTTTTATAGATGGCACTTAGATCCTAAAAAATTATCATGTATGTACTCGAATTTGCAAGCTAAATGTTGGAGATGTGAATGTAATGATGCAACCTATTATCATATATGGTGGACCTGTAAGAAAATCAAGGCATTTTGGATAAAAATTTGGTGGTGATGCAGAACATTTTGAAAAGAAGGTTGAAATTTACTCCTCAATTGTTTCTATTGGGTATAATTACGGACTGTACAGTTTCAGAGACTAAATTGATTTTGAACTTAATATCAGCAGCTAGGCTGCTGGTAGCTCAATATTGGAAGAAGGACTCTTTGCCTACTGTTGAAGAGTGGATATTGAAAGTAACAAACCTAGCAGAAATGGCGAAAATCTCGGCCTATTTGAAGGACCACATGCAAGAAAGATACGTATCGGAATGGAGAAGATGGATTGATTATATTCAAAATAAGTATCAGACAAGAAAATATCAAATAGCTTATGAATGAATGTTAGTATTAGAAGTATTTGGTTATTTGTAGTGGAGTTAAGGTTTCAGTGGGGGAGGCAGTACTTTGAGGATAAGTAGATTAATCTAGTTTATGTTTGATTAAATGAAATACCTTGTATTTTGCTCTGGGAAGTCGGTGGGGAGGGTGGGATGAAGCGGGGGAAAGGGTGGGGGGAACATGGGGGGGAAATGTCTGTATTTTTTTTTGTAAAACTTTTCAATAAAAAAAAAGAAATTAATCTTCAATTCTTCCTTTCTTTCTATATTTTTTCCAATCCTTCTTCTTCAATAATACTTTCTCCTTCAACATTGCTCCTCCCCCACTTTTATTTTTGAAAATTTTTGAATGTAGATTTGAGACTGATGCATCTTTGAAAATCGCTCTCTCCTTAAAGTTATCTCCTTCATTTTGAAAGCTCCATTTCTACTCTTCCTGCTATAATCAGTCACTTCCTCCCTTAAAAATTGATTCTGTCTATAAAACCAAGAATTGTCACGATAAAGTTTATCAGTCTGCAGGAAAGAGTCTATTTGCTGCTTTTCAGTTAACTGCATAGAAGCCTCTGTCAAAACCTCTGTTTTCAATGTGGTAACTTCCATCGTGTTCCTGACAGCCTCTTTTCCCTGCTCCAAAGACAAATTAGTTTGATTTTCTTGCTCTTTTCCAGCCAGCAAATCATTTTTGTTCTCCAGATTATAATTTTGAATAGTCCTTTCAATTGATTCCAGTATAGCAGAAGTATAGAAATTTAAAAGTTCTTGTAAAACCTCTACAGCAGTGGTTCTCAACCTTCCTAATGCCGCGACCCTTTAATACAGTTCCTCATGTTGTGGTGACCCCCAACCAGGGGTGGGTTCTAATTTTTTTACTACCGGTTCTGTGGGTGTGGCTTATTTTGTGGGCGTGGCTTGGAGGTCATGTGACTGAGTGGGCGTGGCTAGCTGGTCATGTGACCGAGTGGCCATGGCTATGTGTATAGGGACTACTCAGAGGGCTGAAAAAAGTCATTTCTGACAGGTCCTCGCACTTTTGACTGGTCCTCACACTTATGACCATCCTCACATTTATGCCTGTGCAGCATTCTTAACAACCATGTCACTCATTTCACAACTGCTTCTCTTCAACATGGTATAAGATAGGGCAAAAAACGTAAATTGTGAGGACAGTCGTAAGTTCGAGGACTGGTCAAAAGTGCGAGGACCAGTCAAAAATAACCTTTTCAGCCCTCTGAGTAGTCCATATGCATAAAAGGATACAGCAATAGAGAGGGATGAAGGAAGGGAAGGGAAATTAGAGTAGGAGTGAAGGGAAGAGAGGGAGGAAGAGAGGAGGAGAAGGAGAAAGAAAGAGGAAGTAGGGAGAAGAAGAAGGGGGGGAAGAGAAAGTAAGAAAGAAAGAAAAGACAGAGGTGGTAGGTTTGAGGAGAAAGATTGCTGTACAATAAAAAAGATGAAAGGGAAGAAAGCCAACCCCAAACAAATATTAAGATATTAAGATAAAGAATGAATTGTTAAATTTTAAAGAATAAAAGAGAACAAATAGCAATAAATAGTAATAATTAGAAACACACATACAAACATACAACGTATTTTCTTTGAACAGAGTATTTGGCCGGTCCACAAATTTAAACAGTTGTAGGAGGTTAGCACCCACCCCTTTCCTAGAAGAATGAAATATTTTGGGAAATATTAAAAAGGCAGAATATTATATTTTCCTGTATGAGAAATGGAGAAGCATATTTTACAGACAAAGCAACTCCCACCTTCCTGCCCCCCACCCTTTGTTAATGGGCCAGAGGCAGAAAGTCAATCCTTTGTCAAAGGACATTTGCAACACAATAGCAACAGAAACTAACACAATGGGCCCCATCAAGCCATGTGATCCTGTCCACCATTAAACAATCTTTCCAAGCAGTCTCCATGTTTCCAGTGTCTTTTTCCCCACTTGGAGCAGAACCCAGAAGGATATTTCTTCCAACACAGTATTTAGTCATTTCAATTAAATTTACAATTTTTATATTTCCTTTTTACCATATTTATTCCTCATCTATTTTTTTAAAAAAACCAATATTACCCTTCATCCTCATCTCTAATCTTAATCAAATTCAATTTTTCCCTTCTATTCTATATTATACCCCTTCCCATTGTCATCTATTTTTATATCCATCCTCACATTGGTTAATTATATAATACAGTTGTTTAATACAAATTCAACATTTTAATATAAATCAATTAGTTATATAACTACCTTTTTTGTATATTAATCAATATGAACATGAATATTCCAATTATTTCCATGCAATCCAATTTCTTACAAATCAATTAATTATATTTACCAATAATAATAAACCAAATAATTTCCCCCCATATTCCTCCAAACCACAACTTAACCATTTCTGCTTTCAACACAATATGCAATTAACAGTATCTCAATTATTACAATTCCCTAGTTAAATAGAGCTTTTTTTCTTCTGTGTTTTAAAATCTTGAATCTCCTCTTTTGCCCTAAATTTCCCATTGTTTGCAGTTTGCACCTACCTTTTTTGGTGAGGAAAAAGAAAAAGAAATCTCTCTGCCTCATTTTGTCACGTTGCAGCCAAGACCCTGCTTACTTTCAATTTTGCTTTTTGAGCATAGCTAGGGGGGAAATCTGCTCCAGGAATTTACCTCTTTGCATCTAGCTAGCAACAGAGCCCCCCGCAAAACAGTTGAGAGTAGGGCAGCTCTTTGAAGCCCCGCGGCATGAATTTAAAGTTTTTTTCCCCTCTAGCCATCAGCTGGGACTCCGGAGCAGCAATAGATTGGGAGTGGGCGGGGTAAGCGAACGGCGACCGGGCGATCCAGCAGAGGCAGAGGGTGAGTGAAGGCATGGGGAGGGGGGTGAGAGAGGGCTTTGGCGACCCCCGTGAAATGGCCGTTCGACCCCCAAAGGGGTCGCGACCCCCAGGTTGAGAACCGCTGCTCTACAGTCACAACTTGTGAATTTGCTGGCTCATATAGTAATGATCCTCCATCCTTGATGTCAGCCATATTTCAATTCCCAGTTTAAGTTTATTCAGCTATCAGGTCAATAAATCCAATAGTTTTCCACACAATTTAGAAGTATAAAGTAGTTGAGGTCAATACCATAGTCTTTTTCATTTCACTAGCACTTTAAATCTTTTTCTTGCCGCGTAATCCGGTAGCCTTTACAATGTTGCAGCTTTAACGATCACTTTCACTTGTAAGTTTTGTTTTAAACGCCCTTAAGTGCCATCTTTTTTCCTTTTTCTTTTAAACGGAGTTAAAGTTTAATACTTGCATTTTCTGTTCTCCTGATTTGCTCTGTTAGCATCCAGATTCGAATTTTCTCATAGTCCTTAAAATTGCACTGCTGGTGTGGTCGCGACCCCTTGTTCTGCATAGAGCAGAATCGTCCCGTATCCGGAGCACTGAACGGCTTTCAGGGAGCTCTCACCCTGCAAACCCCAGGCTTAAAAAAAAGCCTGGGGGTCTAGGGGAGCTCTACCCAGACCCTTCTGCTCTTCTCTCCCCCTTTTTCCCGGGGGGAGAGTTTCGAGCCGCTAGAACAGCTGATTTTCGCTGTTCTAGCGGCAAACGGAATCACGGGGCATCCATTTGGGGAACGCGGAGCCACCGGAAGTCCCCAGAGGAACAGAATTTTTGATCCCAATTGTGGTAGTAAGTTGAAGACTACCTCTAAGAAGATCTGACTCTCATACTTTAAAAACATAGTATCAATCTGTTTGTAATTGTACTAAAAGCCTTTACTCAACGTATACCCTATTTTTATTATAAGATGGATTTGAACAACTCTTACTAACAGAATTAAACATATACATTAGATAGTAAAGGTATTGCTCTGATCACATATTTTTTTCCTTGTAGTTGGACACTGGTGAGGAATAGTGGTGGAACTGGCTACTTGATGGATAGGCAGAGGATTATTGGTCCACGAAACACAGTTCATCTCTTCTTCCATTTCTTTTTCTAAGCCCTTCATTATAGTATTTATTTTAGCTCATGTGCTGTGACTCCTCAATGCAAGCTTATGCAGCCAACAACAGCCTATAAAACAGACTTTCTATTTTTTTGGGGGAAAGACTGAAGCACAGATTAAAACAGCTCAAAATTAGACAACAAAGATAGGACCATAATTTACCTTTTTATTGATGTCACTGAATAAACAAGCATATAGCCATTAATGTCTATGGAATATGTCTGAGGAAATATGGAATATTAATCCTGTTGGAAGATAAAGCTTCATTTTAAAGTTTTGTAGCCACACACACATATTGGTAATAAATACTGTATCTAATGTTTAAGATTAAACACAATCATCACATTATTTAAACACCATACGTGAATGTACATGGACACAAACTGTCTTCTTTTCATAGCTCTGTTTTACACTCTCAGAATTCCAGGCATAGCTGACAGATTTCAATGCTTGTGCAAAGGTCAGCAAGAACTTGTCACAGGTAAATGCCTTATTCTCAGATATAGGAAATGTATGTATATAGTGCATCAAGGGTTAACTTATTCTTCCTTCCTTAATGTATTCCTATGTAACCACTCCTACCCCTAACTCCGCCTTATTGATATAAAAGAGCATGCATGCTCCTCCTTCTTGCTTCTATCTGCAATCATCCAGACAATATAGAATGCCTACTGTAAATAAATAATACTTTGTTTGAATACTACTCTTTCTGAATCTTTCATTGAGTCCGATCCTCGAATTATCGCAACAAACTGGTAGCAGAGGATGGTTGGCTGACTCAATAAGAAACAAACATGCCAAAGAAAGAAAACTCCAAAGAAAAGAGAGAAAGACCCAACACCAGGGCACACAATAAAGAGATAGAAACAGATCAAGAAATGATTGATGAATCCACGACTGAAATAACAAGAGAACCTGAAAACTACACCACAGACGAAGAAGAGGTAATCGATGAATCCGATGATCAAGAAGAGAGCGAGACAGAAAATGATACGCTCAGATCAGAAATATTAAGACTGCTAAAAAACCGTAAAGATGACAAAAATCTCATCACGAACCTCCAAGATATTATAAAAGACAACGGAGCAGCGAGAGAAAAGCACATCAACACACCGGAGCCTAAAGAACTCAAAATGGTGAGCAAATCACCTACAGATGAAGACATAACCGAGAGGAAGACTAACGGTCCCGCGCAAAATTTTGAATGGCAGCCATCTTGGATTAACCAGCACACCAAAATGGCTAGCTCAGAACCAATCAAAGGACAGAATTCAAAATGGCTGGCGCAAAAGACTTTACCCAGCATAAAGAATAAAAAGGAGAAATCCTATTTTTCCGAAGAATCTGATACAGACACCGAAGAAACGCCAACTGAAATACAAATCGAAACAGCTATGAGAACACTCTTCGCAGCCTTCGGCCCAAATCTAAAAATCACAAGAAAATCAGCGAAAGTATCAAAGACTGTAAATCGAATAACAAAAAAAGAGCAAACTACTTAATCCAAGGACACAGAAGCAAGCGGACAAGCGTCCCTACTTCCATCCACTCCAGCCCAAACGACGAGAGCGCTGACGCCCGAACCCAGGGGACCCTGCAAGTACTCGCCCACACCGCAAACGATCCCGGGAGCCAGAGGCCTCAACCGAGACGACTACGACAGAACGAAGCAAGCTCCGATCCCCACCTGGACACCAAAAGCCGAGCCACAGAGCGAATCGTCAGAAGAGGAGCGCTGCGAGGGAGCTACAGTGACGAGAACCTCTCCCGACAGCTTCAGAAACAAAATGAGCAACGCGCATGCACGAACTCACGCAGACAAATATAGAGACAGTGAAGAACAGAGAGAACCATTCAGACTGATCGCTAGCATACCTACACCATTCTGCAATTATCAACACTTACAAGATCATGGACAGCCTCCAGTTGTAAGTAATGCAGCAAATAACATTGGAAACTTGCCTAATGATTTCCCAAAATTGAGAATAGACGGTATTAATTTACAGGAATGGAGTCAACAACTCCAGGTTGTTTTCTTAAAAGAGAATTTATTATTTTTCATAACTAACCCTCCCAAAAGACCATGGACTCTAAAATTGGACTGCCTGCATCACAGAGCATTCTATTTACTAATATCTAGCATATCTCCTGCTATCTATCATAGTATTAAGCATAATCTAACTGTCTCAGAAATAATTCATTGTATGTTTAAATTGTTTCATAGTGAAAGTGTAGCAACTACAACTAGAATATCTAAAAATTTCTTCTCAGCAAGGATAAAACCTGGGATTACTGTAAGTGAGCATTTACTATCACTAAACACAATTAGAGCAGAGCTTCATTTAAGGGGAGAAATAAGATCTGATCAGACAATGAAAAGCGTTATCATTAATTCATTAGACTCATCATGGGATAATTACATATCACATTTGGACACAATTAATCTAGGATATCTATCTATAGAGAGTTTATCAAATAGACTAATAGCTGAAGATAATTTAAGGAGAAGCCGCTACAGCACACACAAAGAACACAGACAGACCAAAAGGGTAGCATTTCAAGACAGGCATCAAGAACCAATTGAATGTTATAATTGTGGGTCCAAAGAACACTATAGAAGAGATTGTCCAAAATTCCTTAGAGAAAGACAAAACCATGACAATAGGAACAGATACCATAACAGACAATCATCTATTGACAGGTATAGATATAGAAACTCACCAAATTTCAGAGAACGTAGAGGGGGCAGAGATAACTCAAGAGAGAGAAAGTCTGGATCATTAAATGGATTAGACAAGTATAACACAAGCAAAAATCAAAACCCAAAAGATAATGCCTGGCTCATTGATTCTGGGGCAACAAACCATACAACACATGATAAGAAAATATTATCTTCTTTCATAGAAGATAAATTTGTAATTAAAGTAGCCAACTAAGAAGTTCAAGTCATTGGAAGGGGAAATGTAAATTTTCCCGGTCTAGGGAAAATAGAGGGGGTTTTATTAATACCCGAAATACCCCATAACATTCTTAGTGCAATAAAGTTGAGCAGAGACTCTGACATAAATATAGTGTTCTCTAAAGGAAAAGCATCTCTAGAGAGAAACAAAACAAAGTTAGGCAATATAGTTATCAAAGGAGATCTACCATACTTAGTCACTGAAGAAAGATGGCTACACAACATTGATTCAAACATGGAAAATGACAATAACATAGAAAATGAAAAAGACAGTGACAGTAACAACGAGGAACATGAAACAAATCATAACCATGAAAACACATCAATTAAAGATACACATATTAACAAAAAACCAGTAATTGGAAAACCAATTCATGATGAATGTGCACATATATTACACATAAAATTAGGACATGCTAGTTTTCCTGTAATACAAAAAATGGTTGAACATGCTGAAGGTGTTAAAATAAAAGATTGTAAAAATTATTTGGAATGTTCAGTATGTAAGTCCTCAAAACTCAGAACTAAACCCAGACCAAAAAAGGCAACAAGATCATCAAATCATATCTTTAACCTGGTACATATGGACCTAGTTGGTCCATTGACCCCATCAATTACATATAAAAAACGATATTTCCTTACTATTGTAGACGACTATAGTCATTATGGATTTGTCTATACTTTGAAACACAAAGATGAAACATTTCAAAAGTTTAAAGAATTTTATAAACGTGTAGAAACACAACACAATGTAAAAATAAAGCAAATCATGACAGACAGGGGATCTGAATTCATGTCAAAAGAATTCTCCCAATGGCTAAAAGACAAAGGAATGTTACACTTCACCTCTAGCCCTTTCTCTGCATTTCAAAATGGAGTGACAGAATGAAAGAACTCAACATTACAAACCATGATTAGATGCACATTGCAAGATGCTGGTTTAGGCAAACAATTTTGGTCGGAAGCTTTATTATATTCTAATTATACCCTAAACAGAATTTGGTCTAGTGTCATAAATAAAACACCATACGAATTAGTATATAATAAAAAACCAAAAATAGCCCACATGCATGTATTTGGCGTTACAGCAGACGTACATATACCAAAACAATTGAGACGTAAAGGGGATAATGTATCCAGAAGGCTCAGATTCATGGGATATGAAACTGGCACAAAAGGATACAGATTTATTGACAATAACAATAAATTCATAATTTCTAGAACAGCTGTATTTCACGAACAGGCCAATTGGTCTAAGATACATCTTAATGAGATCTTTCCAAGTACAAAACCAAACATTGATAATCACGATAAGACAGAAAGAGAAGAACACGACCACAATACACAAAAGAGCAACAATAAGACATGGATAGGAAATTGTCCCAAAATCAAAACAGATTCATTAACAAAAAAGGAAGCAAGATATTTACACGATAACGATAGCAGACCAGAGAGAACAGTTAGATGTAACAGGAATCAAACTCCAAATAAATATAAGGATTATATAATGCACATAAATGATAATACAACAACACCCAATACATACGAGGAAGTATTAAAACTCCCCATAGAAGAAAGAAGAAAATGGGAATTAGCCATGGCCAAAGAGATGGACAGTCTGCGAGAATTAAATGTATTCACTCCAACACCAGCTCCAAAAGACAAAACAATTATTGGCACTAGGTGGATATTTAAAATTAAAAATCTGGAAGAAGGTAATTCATTATATAAAGCAAGACTAGTTGCACAGGGCTATGCTCAAAAATATCCTGAGGATTATACCGACACATATTCCCCCACCGTAAGAACTGAAAGTGTCAAGACAGCCCTAGTAGTAGCATCAGCCCTTAATCTTGAAGTCTTTCAATATGACATACAAACTGCATATCTACATGCAAAACTAGATAAAGAAATATATGTAAGAGCTCCTCATAGCCAAAACACAAATAGGAATGAAACTTGGTTACTGAACAAAAGTTTGTATGGATTAAAGCAATCCGTCAAACGCTGGTATGAATGCTTGGTCAACGTTCTCAAATCTATGAACTTCAATGCCACAACTGCAGATAATTGTTTCTTTGTTAGAAGGGATGGTGATTCAATAGAATTTGTGTTAATTTATGTAGATGACATTTTGTATATTGGCAAACATAAAGAAAAAAGGGATACATTTGTAACGAAATTAAATGAACATTTTTCTTTAAAATCATTAGGGAAAGTAAATAAATATCTTGGAGTTCAAATCAGTAAGACTAAAAAAGGATTTAGATTATCTCAAAAAGATAAAATTATAGAACTATTGAATAAATGTAATATGAGTGATGCAAAGCCTTGTGATACTCCAATGCAAACTGATTTTTTAAGAAACATGAATGAATCATCCCCTGAGTTTACTGATAATACACTTTATAGATCAGTTATTGGTTCTCTATTGTATATATCTAATTGGACCAGACCAAATATTGCTCTACCCCTTAATTTATTATCCAGATATGTCAGTAAACCTTTAATGTATCATTGGGAAGCCATTAAACGAATACTAAGATATTTGAAATACAGCATAGATTTCTCTCTAATATTAGAACCCAACGATGTTAAAGAACCTATTCTCACTTGTTACGCTGATGCGGATTGGGCAGGTGACACTAAGTGCAGGAAAAGCACTTCTGGTTATGTATTCTTTCTTAACAACTGTCCAGTCTACTGGTATACTGGAAAACAGGATCTTGTAGCTACATCAACAACTGAGGCAGAATATGTTTGTTTGTCAAAGGCCTCTAATAATCTTGTATGGTTCAATGATTTATTATCAGACGTCTGGAAAAGTCCTTCATTACCATTTGTTATACATGAAGATAATAAAGCTGTGATAGAAATATCTAGATCAGATGCTATTGGTCAAAGATCTAGACATATAGATATCAAATTCAAACATGTAAGGCAATTATCTCAGGATGGATTCATTAAAGCTATTCATTGTGAAACCACAGAACAAATAGCTGATATATTGACTAAACCTTTGCAATCTAAACAACATAAATATTTAACTTCAAAATTACAAGTTTTATATTGTTCTGAACCTGAATGTAATTACTGCTGTATGTCGAATCGGCATTTAGAGGGGGATTTGTCACAGGTAAATGCCTTATTCTCAGATATAGGAAATGTATGTATATAGTGCATCAAGGGTTAACTTATTCTTCCTTCCTTAATGTATTCATATGTAACCACTCCTACCCCTAACTCCGCCTTATTGATATAAAAGAGCATGCATGCTCCTCCTTCTTGCTTCTATCTGCAATCATCCAGACAATATAGAATGCCTACTGTAAATAAATAATACTTTGTTTGAATACTACTCTTTCTGAATCTTTCATTGAGTCCGATCCTCGAATTATCGCAACAGAACTCCGTTGAAAATACAAGGCATAAAAGCAACATTTACTGAGTTTCATATTTGATTCTGCAACCTGAACTCCTAGATATTTAACCTTTGGTACAATCTCAAAACCTGTCCTCCTTTCAAGTTCGTGTTTACGATCTTGTGTCATATTTTTAACTATCATCTTCATTTTTTTCTGGTTCAATCTAAAACCTGATACTGTGCCATAGTCTTGTATAATGTCTTTCATCTGGATTATTGATTCTATCGGCTGTGTTAGGGTAACAACCAGATCATCTGCAAATGCCTTTATTCTGTAGTCCTCTTGCCTTATCACTATGCCTTTCAAGATATTAGAGTCCCGTATTGTATTCAACAAGACTTCTAGTGTTAAAATAAATAACAATGGGGATAATGGACAACCTTGTCTTGTTCCTTTTTCAATATTAAAATCTGTTGTCAAACTTCCATTAATAATAATCTGTGCCTTTTGCTCTTGGTAGATTGCTGAAACTGCCTGTATAAATTGATCCCCAAAGTCCATCTTTTTTAAAGTCTTCCGGGTTTGACTGCCACCGGCGAAGACGGTCGCTTTTGAACGGCCGCCAGCCCCGCCGCCTGTAGAGCCGCCCCGAGTGAGGGAAGCGGCTTGAAAACTCCAGAATCCTGAGGATTTGAGGAGAAGAGCAAAGCAAGAAGCAGGTTGAGCCCCCATGAACCCCCAGAAGTTTGCTACTGGGGAGGAAACGGGTGTGGCTCCCTTTTAACTTGCGGAGACTCCGGACGGCGTGGGACGACTCTGCTGTCAGAGCAAGCCGGCTGCAGCAAACATTTAAACTGATGGGAAGATAACTTTGTTTTAAAACAACCTCAACCCCCAAACCAAGAAAACTGCAAGTATTTCTTCTCTTTTGAACTTTTGATTTGGGGAAAAGCTAGAGCGAGTGGAAACGGCTTGAAAAAATGGCGCCGTTCCAGCGTTAACGAGCTGAAAGGGAGAGTGATTGCACAGAACTATTCTAACAAGCTACATTGAAGCAGTGCCTGTTGCAAGCGAACAGAGAAGAGTGGAAAAGAAAAGAAAAATAAATTTGAGCTTGCCTCAATCTATTTAATTCTGGGGGACTTTTTCAAAGGATATTGTGGAGGTGCAAAGGAAAGGAAAAAAAAAAGATTTTCTTCTTTCAGAAAAGTTAATTTACGTGGCAAAATGGCTTCAAAGAAACAGGAAGGAAAGGTGGCAGGGGAGGGATCTCCCACCCACAAACCAGAACAGCAGCCCCCTCCCAGTCAGCAGAGGGAGGGAAAGGACTTTGATGTGCAAAGTTTAAAAGATTTTATTACCCAGGCTTTGGATGAAAAATTTCAAAAATCACAACAGGAAATGAAGAGGGAAATTAATGAATTTGAAGAGGCAATGAAAGAAAATTATGATAAGGTGTCAGATAAATTGTCAAATGTGGTTTCTGACTTGGCAGAATCCATTACTAAAGTGGACTCCAAACTGGAAGAATTTAAATCAGAAGTCAATGTCAAAATGAAGGATGCTGATATTAAAATTGCAGATGTGGATAACAAAGTGGAGAGAGTCGAAAACGAAATTACAATGATACAGTTCCGATCCATGGAATTTGCTATTAGGCTTCGAGGAATTAAAGAGAATGATAGGCAAGATCTGAGACAGATTTGTTCTGATGCCTTGGCTGTATTGTTAAAAATTGATCCAGCAGATGTGGTCTATAAAATAGATAAAATTTACAGAGTGAATTCATGGGTTGCTAGACAAAGAAAATTGCCCAGAGATGTGGTGATATACTTTACTGATAGAAGAATAAGAAATGATATTCTGCAAAGATCCTTTCTTTCCTCTGTGCAAGTGGAGGGAGCTCAAATTGGAATTTATAAGGAATTACCACCTAAGATGTTAAAAGATCGAAAAGAGTACAGGTTCTTAGTGAATGAATTGCAAAAGCAAGAAATACCATTTCGGTGGGATGCCCCAACTGGTATAATTTTGAAATATAATGGAGAGCGACATCGATTGAATACTTTTCAGAAGGCGGAATATTTTTATTATAATATCCTTAAAGAAAGATCATCATCCCCACGTACATCTACACTGTTGGAGATAAAAAGTGATAAAGAAAAGCAATCTCAGCACGAGAGGGCACAACAGTCTAGGCAGATGGAACCAGTGGAAATGCAGGGTGCTGCACGGGGAGGAGGCCTTTTGGAGGAATCATTGTCAGAACCTTCCCCAATTCTGTCAACTGGTGCTGTTTTGGATGTAGCTGGGATGCCTGAAGTTAAAGACCAGTGTATAACTCGTGCAATTTCCAAGCAGATAAAAGAAAAACGTGAAGCCATGGGAGGAGCTAGGCCGAAGACTTCAGAAGAAGTTAGGCAAAGCAGCTCATCGCTTCAGAAAGGTCAAGATGACAATTAGGCTCTTATCTTGGAATGTTAATGGACTAAATTCACCACAAAAAAGGAAGAAATTATTTACATATATGAGACAATTTAATAATGATATAATTTGTTTACAAGAAACTCATATTCGAACTCAAGATCATAAATATTTGATAAATTCTAAATTAGGAACACACTTTATAGCTTCAACCTCGGAAAAAAAGAATGGTGTGGTTATTTATGTGAATAAAAGACTGTCCGCTAAAATTATAGAAGCAGATGAAGATGGTAGGTTTGTCGCAATTGAATTGCACACAGCAAATGGCCAAATTCTTTTGATTGGAATTTATGCTCCGAACCAACAACAGGATCATTTTTATAAGACTCTACATAATAAAATATTGCAATGGGACTATAGATCTATTCTAATAATGGGAGACTGGAATGGAGTAATTGATTCTAAACTAGAAAAAAAAAGTTTGGCGAAATCAAGGATCAGACTGCCACAGACTTTTTTTGATATGAAAGAAGATTTGGAATTAAAGGATATCTGGAGAATATATAACCCAAAAGAACTGGACTATACTTTTTTCTCTGACAGACACAGATCTTTCTCCAGGATTGACTTTATCTTGTTATCAGATGATTTACTTATTAAAACAAAAAGAACAAAGATATTTCCAAGAACTTTAACTGATCATAGCTCTGTATGGATAGAAATCGAGATGGGAAAGTCTGAGAGAAGGTCATGGAGACTAAATGAAAATTTGTTCAGATATGAAAAAAATATAATAGAACTTAAAAAACAGATGAAAGAATTTTTTGAAATGAATTTGAATAAGGGTACCCCAATTGAAATAGTTTGGGACGCGAGCAAAGCTTATATGAGAGGGGCACTTATTCATATGAACTTCAAACATAAACAGAATCGACAAAGGAAAAGACTCGAATTGGAAGCAGAAATAAAGAATAAGGAACAGTTACTTATTAAAAACCCAACAGATGAAAGAATACGTGGTGCTATAAAACTTTTGAAAGATCAGTTTCAAATGCTTTTGGCGGAACAAGCTGCAACAAATCTACAATATGCGAAGCATAATACGTTTTGTAATGGCAACAAACTGGGGAGATGGTTGGCTTATACCTTAAGGAAAAAGCAGAGTATACGGACTATTGAGAGTATTGACATTGGGGGGAAAGAAATTTTCCAACAAAAACTGATTAAAGAAGTCTTTGTAGATTACTACGTTAAATTATATGCTAAAGATGACATACAGAACGGACTTATAGAAAAATATCTAGAAGAGAAAAGAGTCTCAAAAATTACTAGCCAACAAAAAGAAAGAATGAATTACCCTATAACAGTTGAGGAAATAATTGCAGCAATTAAACAATTGAAAACAGCTAAAGCTCCTGGAACAGATGGATTGACAGCAGTGTATTATAAAACTCTACAAGCAGAAATGGTGGAACAACTTAGAGACTTATTTTGTAATATACAACAAGGGGGTAAAATACCCCCATCATGGAAATCAGCATATATTACTTTGATACCAAAAGAACAAGCAGGTCCTAAAAAACCGGAAAATTATAGACCAATATCTCTTCTAAATAATGACTATAAAATTTATGCAAAAGTATTAGCCAACAGACTGATGCCAGTAATTCAAGAGGTGATTAATGACGACCAAGCTGGGTTTATAGAGGGTAGATACATGAAGGACAATGTAAGGCAAGTTATAGATTTACTGGAATATCTTGAGAAGAATAAACAGATCTCTGCAGTGCTGGTTTTTTTGGATGCGGAGAAGGCCTTTGATAGAGTGGATTGGAATTTTCTACTAAAGACTTTAAAAAAAATGGGATTTGGAGACCAATTTATACAGGCGGTTTCAGCAATCTACCAAGAGCAAAAGGCACAGATTATTATTAATGGAAGTCTGACATCAGAGTTTAAAATCGAAAAAGGAACAAGACAGGGATGTCCGTTGTCCCCATTGTTGTTTATTTTAACACTAGAAGTCTTGCTAAATACAATAAGGGACTCTAATATCTTGAAAGGTATAATGATAAGGCAAGAGGATTACAGAATAAAGGCATTTGCAGATGATCTGGTTGTTACCCTAACACAGCCAATGGAATCAATAATCCAGATGAAGGACATTATACAAGACTATGGTAAAGTTTCAGGTTTTAGTCTGAACCAGAAAAAAACTAAGATGATAGTCAAAAATATGACACAAGATCGTAAACACGAGCTTGAAAGGAGGGCAGGTTTTGAGATTGTACCAAAGGTAAAATATCTAGGAGTTCAGGTTGCAGAATCAAATATGAAATTGTTTCAAAATAATTATGAGGTGTTGTGGCGAGAGGTGCAAAAAGACATGGAGACTTGGAAAAAACTGCAGCTGTCTTTACTTGGAAGAATAGCAGCAGTTAAGATGAACATTTTGCCAAGATTTCTTTTTTTGTTTCAAATGATTCCGGTGCTTAAAAATGATAAACAACTAAAAGTATGGCAAACTGGAGTGAACAAGTTTGTTTGGAACGAGAAAAAACCAAGAGTAAAATTGAAAATTATGCAAGATGTTCCAGAAAGGGGAGGTCTTAAACTTCCAAACCTACAGTTATATTATGATGCAGCAGCTCTGACTTTAACAAGTGATTGGTTTGGAGGAAAAAAGACTGGAATACTAAACGCAGAAAGTTTTGATTTGGAATCTGGATGGCATGCTTATTTATTTTATGACAGCAAAGTGGACAAAGTATTTAAAAGCCATATACTTAGAGACTCTTTGTTGAGAGTTTGGAAGAAGCACCGACTCAAATGGGATTATAAAATACCGCTATGGCTGGATCTTGGTCATATTTTGTGGAATACAAATATAACGTCACTCGGGGGGGTTTTATACAAAGAGGTTCTTTTTACAGATGCGGGCAGATGGCAGCTGAAGACATTACAGACACTGTTGGCTGAAGGGATTAATTTAACTTGGTTACAATATAATCAATTGCAATTGAGATGGAAAGAGGACCAAAGAACTGGTATTATGTTGCATGAGGAAGAATTGGTTAGACATATAAAAGAGAAAGGTCCAATGCATATTAAAAGGCTTTATAATGTTTTGTTAGAAAGGGATTCGGAAACTGAATTAGTTAAAGATTGTATGATTAAGTGGGCACAAAATTTTGAAGAACCAGTGATGTTGGAAACATGGGAAAAAATTTGGGTTCAGAATGTTAAATTTACACAGTCGCAGAATTTGAGGGAAAATTTTTACAAAATGTTTTATAGATGGCATTTAGATCCTAAGAAATTGTCGTGTATGTACCCTAATGTTCAGCCAAAATGTTGGAGGTGTGATTGTTTAGATGCTACATATTATCATATTTGGTGGACTTGTAAGAAAGTTAAGGCTTTTTGGATAAAAATTTGGTGGGTCATGCAGAATGTTTTAAAGAAAAAAATCCAATTTTCTCCACAATTGCTTTTATTGGGCATAGTTGAGGGTTTTACAGTGGATGAAATAAAGTTGATTGTGTATATGATTACAGCAGCGAGATTGTTGATAGGTAAATATTGGAAAAATGAAGCTCTGCCCACCGTAGAAGAATGGATTTTGAAGATGGCCAGCTTCGCGGAGATGGCAAAGATTTCAGCATACTTAAAAGATCGCTCACAAGAGACTTATGAATGTGGATGGAAAAAGTGGATAGATTATGTGCAGAACAAATACCAAACTAAGAAGTATCAAATAGCTTTTCATTGATAGTATTATATTATATTAAGATAGAAATAGTCGAACTATGTGAAGATGAAAAATGACATGGGGGTTGGGGGGGTTCAAGGTTTTTGTATAGGGGATAATGATATTCTATGGAAGTCTGGGGGGGGAGGGGAGGGTCAGGGGGGGTTTGGGAGGGTGGGTTGGGGAGTTTGGGGAGGGTTAGGGGGGTGAAAATGGGGTGAAAATGTAATTGTAAAACTTTTACAATAAAAAAAAAAAAGAAATCACAAGACAGTCTTATCTCTGTTACTACAGAGATGTGATAAAGTTCTCGGCCAGGCTACCATAAGTCTTAGGATGGAAGCTCGGCTGACAAATACATAACGCAGTGACAACCCCTTCTTTGTC
Source organism: Arizona elegans (assembly GCA_022577455.1). Lineage (NCBI taxonomy): Eukaryota > Metazoa > Chordata > Lepidosauria > Squamata > Colubridae > Arizona > Arizona elegans. Next base: position 280,088 of record JAKOOJ010000075.1, on the reverse strand, counting down.
AGTTGAACGGAGATCAGTTAAGTCACTCAGGTAAGGCACATCTTCTTACTCAGATACTCGTGCTGAGCTGCTGGAAGCGGTTTGTTGAGCATATCAGCAATCTGATCATGTGTAGGCACATACTGCAATTTTACAAAACCTTGTTTCACTAATAGTTTGATATTTTTATAACGGATGTCAATGTGTCTGGACCTAGAACCCATGAAACATGATTCAGAAATATAAACCACAGATTCATTGTCTTCCATCACGGTGATCGGTCGGATCGGGTGTGTCCAGATATCTGTGACTAAAGCATCAAACCACGTTAGAGAATTGCATGCATCTGAAACACAAGCATATTCAGCCTCAGTAGATGAACAAGAAACAAAATTCTGTTTTCGCACATGCCAGTAAACAGGACATCCATTTAAGAACATCATATAACCTGAGGTACTTTTACGTGATTTCTTATCACTCGGCCAATCAGAATCTGCATAACAACATAATTCTGCATGATCAGTATGTGTTGGTTCTAACAATAACCTCATATTTTTAGTGTGCTTTGGGTATTTCAATAATTTCTTAACACATGTCCAATGAAACTGTTTTGCCTTACCTACGTGTCGGGACAAGAGATTAACACTAAGTGCAATGTCGGGTCTAGTCCAACTACTAATATACAACAGTGACCCAATAACTGAATGATAAAGTGTTTGATCCTCAAATTCAGGACTTGGTTCATGTGCCAAGTTGTGAAAATCTGTTTGCATGGGTATGCGTACTGTATTAGCATCTTTCATGTTGCAGTGATGCAAGATTTGCTCAATTTTATCCTCTTGTGAAAGACTAAACCCCTTCTGAGTTTTGACAACCTGAACACCTAAATAAGTGTTAATATAACCTAAAGATTTCAATGTGAAATATCTCTGCAAAGCTTTAGCAAAATTCTCACTCATCTGCTTATTTGGACCAATATAAACAATATCATCAACATAAACAAGAACTATCTCATATATATTATCAGATCTTTTTGTAAACACGCATTCATCAGTTTCGGACTTAATAAAGCCCATTGAATTTAGTTTGTCAGTAAGACATAAGTACCACATTAAACCAGACTGTTTCAGACCATAAAGACTTTTGTGTAGAAACCAGGTATCCCCTTCTTGCTGTCAGAACCCTGGAGGACCTTTCACGTACAGTTGCAAGAAAAAGTATGTGAACCCCTTGGGATTACATGGAGTTTTGCATGAATTGGTCATAAAATGTGCTCTGAACTTCATCTAAGTCACAACAATAGAAAAACACAGTCTGCTTAAAATAATACTACACAAACATTAGATGTTGCCATGGTTTAATGGAACGTAACATGTAAACATTCACAGTGCAGGGAGGAAAAAGTATGTGAACCTTTGGACTTAATAACTGGTTGACCCTCCTTTGGCAGCAATAACCTCAACCAAACGTTTCCTGTAGTTGCAGATCAGACCTGCACAACGATCTGGAGTAATTTTGGACCACTCCTCTTCACAAAACTGTTTCAGTGTAGCAATATTCTTGGGATGTCTGGTGTGAATCGCTCTTTTAAGGTCATGCCACAGCATTTCAATCGGGTTGAGGTCAGGACTCTGAATGGGCCATTCCAGAAGGAGTATTCTGTGCTGTTGAAGCCATTTTTTTGTTGAATTACTTGTATGCTTTGGGTCATTGTCCTGTTGCATCACCCATCCTCTGTGGGGCTTCAGTTGGCGGACAGATGGTCATACGTTTTCCTGCAAAATGTCTTGATAAACTCTGGAATTCATTTTCCCATCAATGACAACAATCCATCCAGGCCTTGAGGCAGCAAAGCAGCCCCAAACCATGATGCTCCCTCCGCCATGTTTTACAGTGGGGATGAGGTTTTGATGTTGGTGTGCTGTGCCTTTTTTTCTCCACACATAGTGTTGTGTGTTCTTCCCAAACAACTCAATTTTGGTTTCATCTGTCCACAGTATATTTTGCCAGTAGTGCTGTGGAACATCCAGGTGCTCTTTTGCAAACTTCAAACGTGCTGCAATATTTTTTTTTTTGGACAGCAATGGCTTCTTCTGTGGTGTCCTCCCATGTACTCCATTCTTTTTTTTTTCCTATTTTTTTTCTTTTTTTTTTATTGCAAAAGTTTTACAATTACATTTTCACCCCATTTCCCCCCCCAACCCACCCCAAACTCCCCAACCTAACCCTCCCTAATCCCGCTAACCCTCCCCTCCCCCCCGGACTTCCACAGAATATACTCCCATCAAAAAAAACCCTTTATATGAAACTTGAACCCCTCCGTCCCCCATATAATTTTTCATCTTCACAAAATTGAAATATTTCTATCTTAATATAATACTATCAATGAAAAGCTATTTGATACTTCCTAGTTTGATATTTATTCTGCACATAATCTATCCACTTTTTCCATTCCCATTCATAAGTCTCTTGTGAATGATCTTTTAGGTATGCTGAGATCTTCGCCATCTCTGCAAAACTGGCCATCTTCAAAGTCCATTCCTCGATAGTGGGCAAAGTTTCATTTTTCCAGTATTTACCTATCAATAATCTCGCTGCTGTTATCATATACAATATCAACTTTGTTTCACCCAATGTAAAACCCTTAACTATACCCAATAAAAACAATTGTGGAGAAAATTGAATTTTTTTCTTCAAAACATTCTGCATAACCCACCAAATTTTTATCCAAAAAGCCTTACCTTTCTTACAAGTCCACCACACATGATAATATGTAGCATCTAAACAATCACATCTCCAACATTTTGGCTGAACATTAGGGTACATGCATGACAATTTCTTAGGATCTAAATGCCATCTATAAAACATTTTATAGAAATTTTCCCTCAAGTTCTGCGACTGTGTGAATTTTACATTCTGAACCCAAATTTTTTCCCATGTTTCCAACATCACTGGTTCTGCAAAATTTTGTGCCCACTTAATCATACAATCTTTAACCAATTCAGTTTCTGAATCCCTTTCTAACAAAACATTGTAAAGCCTTTTAATATGCATTGGACCTTTCTCTTTTATATGTCTAACCAATTCTTCCTCATGCAACATAATACCAATTTTTTGGTCCTCTTTCCATCTCAGTTGAAGTTGATTATACTGTAACCAAGTTAAGTTAATCCCTTCGTCCAACAGTGTCTCTAATGTCTTCAGTTGCCATCTGCCCGCATCTGTAAAAAGAACCTCTTTCTATAAAAACCCCCCGAGTGACATTATATTTGTATTCCACATAATATGACCAAGATCCAGCCATAGCGGTATTTTATAATCCCATTTGAGTCGGTGCTTCTTCCAAACTCTCATCAAAGAGTCTCTAAATATATGGCTTTTAAATACTTTATCCACTTTATTTTCATAAAATAAGTAAGCATGCCATCCAAATTCAAGATCAAAACTTTCTATATTCAATATTCCAGTCTTTTTCCTTCCAAACCAGTCACTTGCTTGAGATAAAGCTGCTGCTTCATAATATAACTGTAGGTTTGGAAGTTTAAGACCTCCCCGTTCTGGAACATCTTGCATAATTTTCAATTTCACTCTCGGTTTTTTCTCGTTCCAGACAAACTTATTCACTCCACTTTGCCACTCTTTCAATTGTTTATCACTTTTAAGCACTGGAATCATTTGAAACAAAAAAAGAAATCTTGGCAAAATGTTCATCTTAACTGCTGCTATTCTTCCAAGTAAAGACAGCTGCAGTTTTTTCCAAGTCTCCATATCTTTCTGCACATCTCGCCACAACACCTCATAATTATTTTGAAACAGTTTCATATTTGATTCTGCAACCTGAACTCCTAGATATTTAACCTTTGGTACAATCTCAAAACCTGTCCTCCTTTCAAGTTCGTGTTTACGATCTTGTGTCATATTTTTAACTATCATCTTCATTTTTTTCTGGTTCAATCTAAAACCTGATACTGTGCCATAGTCTTGTATAATGTCTTTCATCTGGATTATTGATTCCATCGGCTGTGTTAGGGTAACAACCAGATCATCTGCAAATGCCTTTATTCTGTAGTCCTCTTGCCTTATCACTATGCCTTTCAAGATATTAGAGTCCCGTATTGTATTCAACAAGATTTCTAGTGTTAAAATAAATAACAATGGGGATAATGGACAACCTTGTCTTGTTCCTTTTTCAATATTAAAATCTGTTGTCAAACTTCCATTAATAATAATCTGTGCCTTTTGCTCTTGGTAGATTGCTGAAACCGCCTGTATAAATTGATCCCCAAAGTCCATCTTTTTTAAAGTCTTTAGTAGAAAATTCCAGTCCACTCTATCAAAGACCTTCTCCACATCCAGGAAGACCAGCACTGCAGGGATCTGTTTATTCTTCTCAAGATATTCCAATAAATCTATAACTTGCCTTACATTGTCCTTCATATATCTGCCCTCAATAAATCCCGCTTGATCATCGTGAATCACCTCTTGAATTACTGGCATCAACCTGTTGGCTAGTACTTTTGCGTAAATTTTATAATCATTATTCAGAAGAGATATTGGTCTATAATTCTCCGGTTTTTTAGGACCTACTTGCTCTTTTGGTATCAAAGAAATGTAAGCTTTTTTCCATGATGGGGGTATTTTACCCCCTTGTTGTATGTTACAAAATAAGTCTCTGAGTTGTTCCACCATTTCTGCTTGCAAAGTTTTATAATACACTGCAGTCAAACCATCCGTTCCAGGAGCTTTAGCTGTTTTTAATTGTTTGATTGCTGCAATTATCTCCTCAACTGTTATAGGATAGTTCATTCTTTACTTTTGTTGATTAGTAATTTTTGTGACTCTTTTATTTTCTAAATATTTTTCTACAAGTCCATTCTGCATATCATCTTTAGCATATAATTTGGTATAATAATCTACAAAAGCTTCTTTAATTAATTTTTGTTGAAAAATTTCTTTCCCTCCAATATCAATACTATCAATAGTCCGTATGCTCTGCTTCTTCCTTAATGTATAGGCCAACCATCTGCCCGGTTTATTGGCATTACAAAATGTATTATGCTTCGCATATTGTAAATTTGTTGCAGCTTGTTCCGCCATAAGCATTTGAAATTGATCTTTCAAAAGTTTTATAACACCACGTATTCTTTCATCTGTTGGATTTTTGATAAGTAACTGTTCTTTATTCTTTATTTCTACTTCCAGTTCAGATCTTTTCTTTTGTCGATTCAGTTTATGTTTAGAATTCATATGAATGAGTACCCCTCTCATATACGCTTTACTCGCATCCCACACAATTTCAATTGGGGTACCCTTATTCAAATTTATTTCAAAAAATTCTTTCATCTGCTTTTTAAGTTCTATTATATTTTTTTTCATATCTAAACAAGTTTTCATTTAATCTCCATGATCTTCTCTCAATCTTTCCCATCTCAATTTCTATCCATACTGGGCTATGGTCGGTCAGGGTTCTTGGAAAAATCTTTGTTCTTTTTGTCTTAACAAGTAGATCATCTGATAACAAAATAAAATCAATCCTAGAGAAAGATCTATGTCTGTCAGAAAAAAAAGTATAGTCCAATTCTTTTAGATTATGTATTCTCCAAATATCTTTTAATTCCAAATCTTCTTTCATCTCGAAAAAAGTCTGTGGTAATCTAATCCTTGATTTCGCCAGGCTCTTTTTATCTAATTTGGAATCGATTACTCCATTCCAATCTCCCATAATTAAAATAGATCTATAATCCCATTGCAGTATTTTAGTGTGTAAAGTTTTATAAAAATGATCCTGTTGTTGGTTAGGAGCGTAAATTCCAATCAGAAGAATTTGGCCATTTACCGTATGCAGTTCAATTGCTATAAACCTGCCACCTTCATCTGCTTCTATAATTTTAGCTGACAGTCTTTTATTTACATAAATGACCACACCATTCTTTTTTTCCAAAGTTGAAGCTATAAAATGTGTTCCTAATTTTGAGTTTATCAAGTATTTTTGATCTTGAGTTCTAACATGAGTTTCTTGTAAACAGATTATATCATTATTAAATTGTCTCAAATATGTAAATAACTTCTTCCTTTTCTGTGGTGAATTCAGCCCATTCACATTCCAAGATAAAAACTTAATTGTCATCTTCACCTTTTTGAAGCGACGAGCACAATAGCCGAATATCTTCCAAAGTCTTCAGTTTTGCTCCCCCCATGGCTTCACTTCCTTGTGTAGTACTCTTAGCTCCCTTTTTGTATTGTCTTTCCTGTTGTTGCTTTTCTTTAAGTTGCTTAGAAATTGCACGAGTTATACGCTGGTCTTTGACTTCAGCCATCCAAGCCAGGTCCAAAATTGGAGAAGATTCTAACAGGTGCTCCTCCAGAAAACCTCCTGTAGCACCCTGCATTTCCACTGGCTCCACCTGCTTAAACTGTTCTTCCATCTCTTGCTGAGGTTGCTTCTTATCAGTCTCCTTAATCTCCAACACTGTGGATGTACGTGGAGATGGTGATCTCTCTTTAAAAACGGTAGAATAAAAGTGTTCCGCCTTCTCAACAGTGTTCAACCGATGTCTTTCTCCATTGTACTTCAGAATTATACCAGTTGGGGCGTCCTACCGAAATGGTATTTGTTGTTTTTTCAGTTCATTCACTAAGAAACCAAAGTCTTTTCTATCTTTTAACATTTTAGGTGGTAGTTCTTTATAAATTCCAATTTGAGCTCCCTCCACTTGCACAGAGGAAAGAAAAGATTTTTGCAAAATATCATTTCTTATTGTTCTGTCTGTAAAATATATCACCACATCTCTAGGCAATTGTCTTTGTCTGGCCACCCAGGAATTCACTCTGTAAATTTTGTCTATTTTGTAAAAAATCTCTTCAGGATTGATTTTTAATAGCACAGCCAGAGCATCAGCACAAATCTGTCTCAAATCTTGTCTATCATTCTCTTTAATACCTCTAAGCCTTATAGCGAATTCCATAGCCCTGAATTGCATCATTTTAATTTCATTTTCAACTCTCTGCATTTTATTATCAACATCAGAAATTTTATAGTCAGTATCCTTAATTTTAACATTGACTTCCGATTTAAATTCTTCCAATTTGGAATCCACTTTAATAATAATTTCTGACAGGCCAGACACCACATTCGATATTTTTTTAGTCACCTTGCCATCATTCTCCTTCACCACATTTTTAATTTCATTAATTTCCTGCATAATTTCCTGTTGAGATTTTTGAAATTTAACATCCATTTCCTGTTGAGATTTTTGAAATTTATCATCCAGAGTCTGAGTAATAAATTCTTTTAAACTTTCAAAATCAAAATCTTTTTTCTGACTCTGCTGAGCAGGAGGAAGCTGCTGTTCAGGTTTGCGTGTGGGGGATCCCCCCCCTGCTGCCTTTCCTTCCTGCTTCTTAGAAGCCATTCTGCCACGTAGGTTAGATTTTCTGAAAAAGGAGATCCTTTTTCCTTTTCCACCACCACAAAGTCCTCTAAAAAAATCCCCCAGGTTTAATCAAATTGGGGATAGAAACTAGACTGAAGCAAGCTCAGACTTATTTTGAAAAGGAATTTTTTTCTTCTTCTCCTGTTCCTCCTTGTTACAGGCAGCACAACTTTGTAGCTGATTAAAATAACTTTACAAATCCACTCTCACTCTCAGCTTGTTAATGCTGAAGCTGGGCGCCATTTTTTTCAAACCACTTTCACTCGTTCGTACTTTTACTTAAATCAGAAAGTCACAAAAACAGTAATACTTGCAATTTCCAGATTTGAGGGTTCAAGTTGTTGTTTCCGCTAATTATTAAGGTTGATTTCATTCAATTTGGATGTTTGCTGCAGCCGACTTGCTCTGCGGAAAGCAGAGTCATCCCACGCCATCCGGAGTCTCAGCAAGTTGAAAGGGAGCCGCGCCTGTTTCCTCCCCAGTAGCGATTTTCTGGGGGCTCACAGGGGCTCAACCTGCACCTTGCTAGCTCTTCTCCTCCAATCCTTCAGATTTCGGAGTTTTCAAGCCGCTTCTCGGGATCGAAGCGGCTCTATAGGCGGCGGGGCTGGCGGTCCTTAAGAAGGGACCATCTTTCGTCGGAGGCAGACAAACCGGAAGTCCCCATGTACTCCATTCTTGTTTAATGTTTTCCTTATTGTAGATGTGTCAACAAAAATGTTAGCATATGCCAGAGATTTTTGTAGGTCTTTAGCTGACACTCTAGGATTCTTCTTTACCTCATGAAGCATTCTGCGCTGTGCTCTTGCAGTCATTTTTACAGGATGACCACGCCTAGGGAGAGTAGCAACAGTGCTAAACTTTCTCCATTTGTAGACAGTCTGTCTTACCGTGGACACATGAACATCAAGGCTTTTGGAGATACTTTTGTAACCCTTTCCAGCTTCATGCAAGTCAACAATTCTTGATCGTAGGTCTTCTGAGAGCTCTTTTCTGCGAGGCATGGTTCACATCAGACAGTGCTTCTTGAAACCAGTAACCCCAAAACATCTGTGTGTTTTTAAAGGGCAGGACAGGTGTCAGCAACACATCCAATATCATCACACTGATTGGAGTCAAGGTTGGCTCACTCCTGGCTCCAATTAGCTCTTGGAGAAGTCATTAGGCTAGGGGCTCACATACTTTTTCCTCCCTGCACTGTGAATGTTTACATGTTATGTTCCATTAAACCATGGCAACATCTAATGTTTGTGTAGTATTATTTTAAGCAGACTGTGTTTTTCTATTGTTGTGACTTAGATGAAGTTCAGAGCACATTTTATGACCAATTCATGCAAAACTCCACGTAATCCCAAGGGGTTCACATACTTTTTCTTGCAACTGTAGATCTCCTCATCTAGGTCAGCATGTAGATAAGCCATGTCAACATCGAACTGGAAAGCTTCTAAACCAAGAATAGTGGTGGTGGCTAAAGCAATTTTTACACTTTCAGTCTGGACTGTCAGTGAGTAGGTATTTGTGTAGTCCTCAGGATAACATTGAGCGAAACCCTGAGCTACAAGTCCAGCCTTGTACAATGACTCACCATTTGGCTTCTTTTTGATTCTGTAGACCCATCGAGTGCCAATGACTTTTTTGTTTGCTGGAGGTTTTGCAGGCATAAATACCTTACGTGTCAAGCTTCGATGCTATCTCAAAATAAATGACCTTCCAAACTGCCAATCTTTAAGGAAATTTTCTCTTTATTCGAGTACAGCAACCAGATCATGACTCTGCGTGGTCAGTACTGACCTTTGCCCCCCAATCCCTCCCTTTCCGATCCCCAATTCTCTGCTTCTCATTGGCTATCTTCCAAGTCACTCTCCTGATTTCTTTTCCTGTCAGTTCACAGGAATGTTCCCCCCTCCTCTTCATCTCCCAGGAGATCGAAACTTCAAAGGGATTTAGCAGGCAAAAGTTCAAACTTCATCCTCCCTTTTCTATGTCAGCGCTGAGACGCTGACATCTGGCCCCTCTCCCTTCACTCTCCCGGTGAGGTCTGCGCAAGACAAACAACAAGTTTAGTACCTTACCCCGTTCAAGGGTGTGTCCCTACCCCTCCCGGCTTGTCCGGGTGACCTGCATGGAATTTAGCTATGAGGCGGTCAGCTTGAATGTTCTTGCTCTTCACTCAGGAAGCCTCTGACAAGGGGTAACCCTTCCACTTAATTAAGTATTGGAGGCGTCCTCTGTGCCACCTCGAATCAATAATTCGCTGTACTTCATAGTGGGTTTGGCCTCCAACAATCAAGGGCCCTGGGGAATCACGTGGCACTGGCCTTAAAGTTGACCCTACCACAGGCTTCAAGAGGCTACTGTGAAAAACGGGGTGTATCCTCCCTAGTAACCGGGGCAACTGCAATTGTACTGTAACCGGGTTGATTATTTTTACTATTGGAAATGGTCCTATGAATTTCGGGCCCAGCTTTCTAGTTGGGAGTCTGAGTCTTATATACTTGGTGGAGAGGTAGACCTTCTCCCCTACTTGGAACGGCCTCTGGGGGGGCTCGGTGCTTATCTGCTTGTTTCTTATAAGACCGTGCCGATGATCTGTCCCCGTCCACACACACACACAAACACAGCCAGCCGAGGGTTAAGAAAGTACTTGGCATGCACACAGGTCATTATCTCAAACTTGGCAGCAATATAATCACTGTCTGCCAAGAGCTTTTACTGCAACAGATAACACAAAATTACATACACATTGCAAATAGTCCAGCAAAACAATATTCCTTTCGGCAGCTTCAGACGTTATTCAAGTGACTAGCCAAAGTTCCTTTTTGTTTGTCACGGAGTTTTACCAGCCACCACCCTCTCTTATATAGTCTCTGGGGTGTGGTCCAGTGACTCAGTTCTAATCCCTAGCACGCCTCCGTAACTGCTGCAACCGTTTATCACGCCTTCGTTGGCGTGCGTCCAGGAATGACGGCTTTCCTTCACTCTCATCCGAGACACCTGGCTCCTGGCTAATCTCCTCTCCCTCGGGAGGCACCTGAGACAGTGCCAGAGGGGAGGGGTCTGGAGAGGGAGGCCTGGCTGACTCCTCTTCCTCATGTTCGGAGCTTTCTTCCTCCGATGAGATAGGCTCAGAGGGCGGGGCCACAACAGTATCCCCCACCGCAGGGCCCTTCCCCCGGGTCTGACGGTCGGGATGGGGTCAGGACGGGAACTGTTCGTGGAAAGCCCGTACCAGGTCAGGGGTCTGAATGGCAGACTCGTCCACCCAGGTGAAATCCTCGGGCCCGTACCTCTTCCAGGCGATGAGGTATTGGAAGTGCCCCTTCAGCCAACGGGAGTCCCGGATGCTGTCCACCTCGTATGTCGAGGCGTCGTCCTCGTCGGCTGCGGCTGGGGGGGCAGGCATCGGTGGGCGGTGGAGATGTCTCGCAGGGACCTCAGGGACCAGGAGGGACCAATGAAAAATGGGGTGGAGCCGCATGGAGCGGGGTAGAGTCAATTGGTAGGCCACCGGGTTGATGACCGCCTTGATAGTGAAGGGACCGATAAAGCGGTGGGCCAGTTTCCTCACCGGCCGGTCCGTGGGGAGGTGTTTCGTGGACAGCCACACCCGATCTCCAACTTCCAGCGGTGGCGTCGCCCGGCGGGCGCGATCGGCGAACCGTTTATAATCCTCTTTTGCCCGGATCAGCTGCCGCCGCACCAGTTGCTGCACCGCCTGCAGCTCCGAGAGAAAGTCCTGGGTCTCGGGAACAGGGGAGTCCATGATGGTCAATGGGAAAAGCCGTGGATGGTATCCGACGTTGGCATGGAACGGGGTCATCTGGGTGGAGGTGTGTTGGGAGTTATTAAAGGCGAACTCCGCCAGGGGAAGGTACTCGGCCCAGTTGTCCTGCTGCTGGTTGACAAAACAGCGGAGGTACTGCTCCAGTATGCCGATGACCTTCTCCGTGCCCCCGTCAGTCTCCGGATGGTGCGACGACGACAGGCACACCTGCACCTCCAGCGCGGTCATCAGGCTTTTCCAGAAGTGGGCCGTGAACTGGGCCCCGTGGTCCGAAACAACCCGGTCTGGCAGGCCGTGGAGGCGGAAGATATGTTGCAGGAACAAGCGAGCCATGGTGCGGGCCGAAGCCAGGCCACGGCACGGGATGAAATGTGCCATCTTTGTGAGCGCATCCACCACCACGAGGACGGTCGTGAATGTAGCGGACGGGGCAGGTCTGTCAGGAAGTCCATGGAGATGGCTCCCCACAGTCTCTCCGGTGTCAGCAGTGGCTGGAGGAGTCCAGGAGGGGGGCCGGACGCGGCTTTGGCCTGTCGGCACGTCACACAAGATGTCATGTAGGTGTACACGTCGTGCCATACCCGAGGCCACCAAAAAGTCCGTGTCACCAAGTTCAAGGTCTTAAAGAAGCCGAAGTGCCCCGCCGCAGGGTTATCATGGCACTGGTTCATGACGAGGGCTCGGAGCGGACTCGTGGGCACGTACAGCCGACCCCGGTGCCTGAGCAAGCCCTCCTCCACGGTCCATGGGGACGCGGGGCCGATGTCCGCTCTCCGGTGCTGCGACCAGTCATCCCGTCGCTGTGCTTCCAGCACCTGAGCCCGCAGGTCCACCGGTTCCTGGACCGCGGCCAAGGAGTCCACTGGCAGCACCGTCCGGGGGGGAAGGGAGTCCTTGGGGCAAAAGTATTCCGGCTTACGGGATAGCGTGTCCGCCCTCTGGTTGAGGTTGCTCGGAACATACGTGACGTGGAAGTTGAACCGGGAGAAAAACAACGACCACCGGATCTGCCGCTGGTTCAACTTCCTGGCCGTGGTGAGGTGCTCCAGGTTCCGATGATCCGTCTGCACCTCCACCTGGTGTCGGGGCCCCTCGAGGTGATGTCGCCAAGCCTCGAACGTGGCCTTGATAGCCAGCAACTCCTTTTCCCAGATGGTGTAGTTGCGCTCGGAAGGATTGAGTTTCCGGGAGTAATAAGTGCAGGGAAAAAGAGTGCCGCCATCCACCGGAGCCTGTAGCAGCACCGCCCCAATCGCCACATTGGACGCGTCCGTCTCGACCACGAACGGACGGTGTGGATTGGGGTGCCTCAGGACCGGCTCCGTGACAAAGGCCTGCTTGAGGACCTCGAAGGCCTGCTGCTGCGGGGCCCCCCACTGGAACGGGACCTTCTTCCGAAGGAGCTGGGTCAACGGCAAGGTCAGGGTGTCGAAGCCCGGGATGAAGGTCTGGTAGTAGTTGGCGAACTCCAACAGACGCTGGACGTCCTTCAACCGATGCGGGGGTTCCCAACTGCACAAGGCCTCCACCTTGCGCGGGTCCATCGCGATGCCCTCGGGGGTGATGATGTGCACGAGGAACTCTATGGAAGTCTGGAAGAAGTAGCATTTCTCCAACTTCGCATAGAGCTGGTGCTCCCGCAGGTGCTGCAGGACCTGGCAGACATGCTGGAGGTGGCTTTCCAGGGTCCGGGAATAGATCAAAATGTCATCCAAGTAGATCACCATGAACCGATCCAGCATGTCCCGGAACACGTCGTTCATTAAGTGCTGGAAGACCGCGGGGGCGTTGGTCAACCCAAACGGCATGACGGTATACTCGAAGTGTCTGTACCGAGTGCCGAACGCCATCTTCCACTCGTCCCCCTCTCGCACGCGCACCAGGTTGTAGGCCCCTCAGAGATCGAGCTTAGTGAAGATCGAGGCCTCCCGCAACCTCTCCATCAGCTCCAGGATCAGCGGCAGGGGGTAGCGATTCCGCACTGTGATGGCATTCAAGCGCTGGTAGTCGCAACACAGGCGTAAGTCCCCCATCTTCTTTTTCACGAAGAGGACCAGGGCCGAGAGCGGGGAGGTCGAAGGCCTGATGAACCCACGGGCCAGGTTCTTTTCCAGAAAGTCCCATAAGGCGGCCAGCTCGGGCTCCGACATGGAGTACAGGCGTCCCAAGGGCAGGGGCGCGTTGGGCATCAGGTCCACCGCGCAGTCGTAGGGTCGGTGCGGGGGCAAGCGGTCCGCCTCCTCGCTGAACACGTTGGCGAAGGGCGTCAGCTCCGGAGGCAAGGAGATATTCGGGGCAGAGACGTCCTGGCCGGCACAGGTGTGGCGAAGGTGGTCGACACACTGCAGGCTCGGGAACAAAATGGCGTTTCTCGACCACGCCACCTGAGGGTCGTGCGCCCGAAGCCAGGCCATCCCCAGGACCAAGGGAAAGTGCAGATCGGCCTCATCGCCATGAACAGTTGGCATTGTCCCAAGAAGGCCAGGAACATCTCCTGCTGCCCAGAAAACCGATCTGGCACGTTCACTGGGCATCTCGGACAGGGAGGGGGAGGAGGGGGAGCTGCAGGAGCATTTCCTAAAGCAAGTTGAGCAGTTAGCTGTGCTACTTGCTGTTGCAGAAGCTGATTGGCCTCTAGTATCTGCTGTAACTGCTGCTGCAGTTGTGGGTCCATCGTGGGTTAACGATGGAGTATGTGTTGGTGACGAACAAGATGATCTGTCCCCGTCCACACACACACACAAACACAGCCAGCCGAGGGTTAAAAAAGTACTTGGCACGCACACAGGTAGTTATCTCAAACTTGGCAGCAATATAATCACCGTCTGCCAAGAGCTTTTACTGCAACAGATAACACAAAATTACATACGCATTGCAAATAGTCCAGCAAAACAATATTCCTTTCGGCAGCTTCAGACGTTGTTCAAGTGACTAGCCAAAGTTCCTTTTTGTTCGTCACGGAGTTTTACCAGCCACCACCCTCTCTTATATAGTCTCTGGGGTGTGGTCCAGTGACTCAGTTCTAATCCCTAGCACGCCTCCGTAACTGCTGCAACCATTTATCACGCCTTCATTGGCACGCGTCCAGGAATGACGGCTCTCCTTCACTCTCATCCGAGACACCTGGCTCCTGGCTAATCTCCTCTCCCTCGGCCAGCACCTGAGACAGTGCCAGAGGGGAGGGGCCTGGAGAGGGAGGCCTGGCTGACTCCTCTTCCTCATGTTCGGAGCTTTCTTCCTCCGATGAGATAGGCTCAGAGGGCGGGGCCACAACAGCTGCCTTGTCTAATGCCTTCTTGACGTTCTCCCAGGTTTCTTTCAGCATTGCCATCCATTCGGTCAAGCTAACTGAGGAAGGAGGCTCCCTTGGGTACTCTAGCATGGGGACGAAATCCATGCTGCTCACTATCTTAAATGGGGTTAGTCCTGTACTACTGTGGACAGCATTGTTATATGCGACCTCCGCAAACAATAAGAGGTCAGCCCAGTTCGATTGTTGGTAGTCAACGTAGCACCTCAAGGACTGCTCTATCATGGCATTCAATCTCTCTGCCCCCCCTCCCCCATTGGTGCTCGGGTGAAACACTGAGCTGAGGCCTTGGGATGATCCTATGGATCGAAGGAATTCCCTCCAGAACTTCGCGGTAAACTGGACACCTCGATCGGAGATGATTCTTCGGTGTCTGGCCTCCTTCTATCAGATGTCGCCAGGTTAACAGCGCCCATCTCACCGCGAACGCTTCTTTTTCCCACGCTGCCCATCATCTCTCTGCGTCAGTGAGTTTGCGGGATGTGTAGGCACAAGGTTGCAGGTCCCCTTGGCTGTTCTTTTGGAGTAGGACTGCTCCTACTGCCACATCGCTGGCATCTGCTTGGATGACGAAGGGTTGTTCGGGGTCAAGATACTTCAAGACCGGTTCTTTTGCAAACATTTGCTTTAGTGTCTCGAATGCCTGTTGGCAGGCCGGGTCCCACTGTAGAGGTTGTCCCAGCCGGGGTTTCGTTGTTGGACTCCCTGTCTTTAGAAGGTCCATCAGAGGTTTGGCAATTCTTGCAAAGGAGGGGATGAATTGCCTGTAGAAATTTGCGAACCCCAGGAAGCTTTGTAGTTGTTTGTGGGTGCGAGGGGTTCGCCAGTCTAGGACTGATTGTACTTTAGCCGGGTCCATCTCTATCCCCTCGTTTGACACTCGGTAACCTAAATAGTCTAGCCTTGATTGGTGGAACTCGTATTTTGACAGTTTGACATAGAGGTTCGCTTTCAGCAGTTTTTCCAGCACTTTGCGGATGAGGGGTATGTGTTCGTCTATGGTCTCCTTGTAAATGAGAATGTCATCTAGGTAGACGAGGACCCCTTTGTATAGGTGGTCATGTAGAACTTCATTTATCAATTGCATGAACACCGCTGGGGCTCCCTGTAGCCCAAATG
Source organism: Arizona elegans (assembly GCA_022577455.1). NCBI lineage: Eukaryota > Metazoa > Chordata > Lepidosauria > Squamata > Colubridae > Arizona > Arizona elegans. Next base: position 264,463 of record JAKOOJ010000075.1, on the reverse strand, counting down.
GCATCACCTTGAATTGGAAATTTCCCAGGGGGCAGTTGAACGCTGTCTTCCACTCGTCTCCTTCCCTGATGCGTATTCGGTAGTAGGCTTTGCGGAGGTCTAGTTTGGTGAAAATCTTCCCCTTGGCCAGGTGGGCTAGCATGTCTTTCATGAGGGGGAGGGGATATAAGTTGTGTACGCAGACCGCATTGATCCCCAAAAGTCAACTACCAGACGCATAGAGCCGTCTTTCTTCTCTTTGAAGAGGACCGGTGCCGCGACCCGCGGTTTGACTGGCTCTGTCGAGTGTCAGCCATTCCCTCGACACATGATCCCAGGGACTGTGACAGCCAGAAGAACAGAGACACGGTGAAGGGGGGTGTTGTAGCGTTTAGCAGGGCACGGTGATATCAGGTGGTGGACGGGATAGGGAATCTGGGGGCAGGGTCAATAAAACGATGTCAAAGGAAACAAACGCCCTTCAATGCGAGGGACAGCGCGATCCGGAAGTAACTGAAGGATTAAATAGCGCGGTCACTTTAAATGCACAATTGAGCAAGGGAGGGGCGCTTGGGGGCGTTCTATAAAGCCAGTTAAGTGGAGGAATCGGGCGTCTCCGACTTTGTTTTTCATCAGAAAACTTCAGCGCTTACTGTATAACCACCGTGTAAGCTACGATTAAACCGGATAGCTCCACCTTTGAGTGTGTGCATGTGGTGTTTGTTCGGCGGAGCACAGGTGGTTCCAGAGGAGGCTGACAGAAAGTCGGAGACGCTTTATTCTTCTGTCTGAGGACTGCAAGCAGCTGTGATGGCAGAGGGCGTGATGGATGATGCCACGGTGTTGGACTTGGGGACAGAGCTGGAGGCAGAGGAGGAGGAGAACGTGGAGACAGAGGAGCGTTGCAAACAGCCAGTGGTACGCCCCAAACAGAGAGTGGTGTCGCCCCCCCCCCTAGAAGACAAGCAGGGAAGACAGGATTCATTGGGGACTGAAGCTGCTCGAAAACCATCTGGAAATTGGTGGCAAAGTACCGCTACACTAGGGAAGTTGGGGTTTCAGACGTCAGCTAACCCCCCTCTAGCCCCTCATTTCCAAGGGTGGCGGGAAAGGCAATGGATGGAGGAGGAGGAAGAGGGGGAATGGGATTATTCTTCTGGCCCCGGTGTAACCACCATGGATATGTTGAGGGAGAGATTTGGGGAAGCTAGCTTCCGGGATGCCCCCTCTTGGCAGCCCTGGGCGCCCGGGGCAGACCAGTCAAACACGTGGCAGAGTCGGGGGGGAGCATCAACGGGCGGCATATCCGAATCCAGGGTGCGTTTGGCCAGTCCAAAGCTGCGAGTAGACCATAGTCGATATAGGGCCAGACGGGATGAGGACCCTGCTCCCCAGGGGAGAGGTTCCTTGTCAAGCGAGGGGATACAGGGTACACAACGACAGCCACCTAGTCAGGGGCATCGTGAGGACCGGGAAGGTGAGCCTGCTGCTAGACGGTCCCGCTCACTGGAACGAAGAGCCCCTCGGGGTGGAGAGCGGTCCAGGCGTGCACAGGATCCAGCACCTGCCTGGACCCCAGGGCCTTGGGTACAGCAAATACCATGGGGTCTCCCTCCCTTACAAGCCACGTTCGATGGGAATCCAGACCGTGTAGCCCTCTTTCTAAGCCAGGTGATCAGCTATATGGATGCTTACGGGCACTATTATTCCTCTCAGTGGGCCAGAGTAGTAGCGGTTACGACGGTTTTGACAGGTGAGGCAGCTGACTGGGTGGCCAGTTTACACACCATGCACGCTCGAGAACTGGCAGATTTGGGACTGTTCCTGGAAGCGTTACGAAGTCGATTTGAGGACGATGCCAGCACCCAGGCCATTGTTGAAAGCGATCTAGTTTCACTAAAACAAAATGGACGAGCGGCTAAAGACTATGTAAAGGAATTCCGTACCTTGGCTAATCGGTTGAGGGGCTGGCCCGAACGTTTATTAGTTCACCATTTCCATAAGGGGCTGGATAGAGACCTACGTCAGGCCTGCGTGTATAGGGGCCTTGGTCCTTACATAACGGCCTGGTATAAAGCGGCTGTCGAATTGGATGTAGGCCTGAAGGAGTTCCGGATGCGAAGCGACACCGTGACCCCACCAGGGAAAGTGTTGGAGAAGCCACCAATAGGGCGGGGAGGCGTTCGAACATATATGCCTATAGGAGTAAGAGGTGGTATTGCCTCACGAAGACCATTCCGATGTTACCGGTGTGACCAGGAGGGCCACAGAGCGCTTGATTGCCCACTCCCGCCTCTCCGGGCCCCAGACATCCAGGCATCAGGTTCCGGTAGGCGGGCGGGTTTCCGTTCCAGACTATCGGAGCGCTCTCGTATCGCGGCTCAAACAAGAGGTGGCGAGGCCAATGGTCGTGATGGCAATGGTGGATCTCCTGACATCATCCGAACACCGACGGAGGAGGGGAACATTGAGGAGGAAACGGAACACACGGATCCTATGGTATGTGATCCTGTTCGACCGTTCGTTATCCAGGTGACACTAAAACACCCTGGGTCGGGTAGATTGGAACAGCAAGGGGCCTTAGTAGATACCGGTTGCACCCGTTGCCTTTTACGGAGGGCGATAGCAGACAGTCTTGGACTCCGTATAGTGAAATTGCAAAAACCTATTTATTTTGAGCAAATGGATGGTTCAACGCTAGGAGGACAACCAGCTACCCATGTTACAGAACCTGTGACACTTGAGATCGGGAATCATTGGGAAGTAATACGATTTGTGGTTGTTGAAAAAATGATTGAACCCATCATTCTAGGCCTATCATGGTTAGATAAGTGGAAACCTACCATTTGGTGGGAAGGAGGTTTTCGCAAATTACGCTTGGCAGTAGGCCCTGATCCACCTGAAGACAGTAGAGATATAGGAGCGACTGGGAAGAAGATGTCCTGTCTAGAAAAAGTCCCACACGTATACAGAGATCTATGGCGTGTGTTTAGTGAGAAGGAATGTGAGGCCCTTCCACCCCACCGTCCTACAGACTGTGCGATAGAGTTAAAACCAGGTGTTAGTTTACCTAAACCTCGCATGTATTCCATGACTCCCCTTGAATTAGAGGAATTGCGGCGTTATATAGATCAGAACCTAGCCAGGGGTTTTATCTCGCCCAGTCGTGCGCATATGGCGGCGCCAGTTCTGTTTAAGGAGAAGAAAGATGGAGGGCTAAGATTGTGTGTTGATTTTCGGGAATTAAACGCTGTCTGTATGGAACCCCTTTACCCCTTACCCCTTATGACGGATTTGCTTTCCACTCTCACGACAGGGAAGATCTTTACTAAGTTGGACCTCCGAGAAGCGTATTACAGGGTCCGGGTAAAAGCGGGTGATGAATGGAAGACCACATTTAACTGCCCTTTGGGCAGTTATAAGTTCCGGGTCATGCCATTTGGTCTACAGGGGGCCCCTGCCGTTTTTATGCAGTTTATCAATAGTATACTCTATGATCACCTGTATCGTGGAGTTCTCGTTTATCTAGACGATATTCTAATATACTCCAATACCCTAGAAGAACATATTCGTCTGGTACGGCAAATATTACTGAAGTTGTTGAAGGCTCAGTTGTATGTAAAGCTATCGAAATGTGAATTTCACAAGACAGAGATAGATTACTTGGGGTTTAGGATTTCAGGAAAAGGGATTGAAATGGACCCAAATAAGGTTAAAACAGTGTTGGAATGGCAGGCTCCAAAGACCCGAAAACAATTACAAAGTTTTCTGGGCTTTGCAAACTTTTACAGAAGATTTATCCCCTCATTTGCTAAGGTGGCTTTACCGTTGACTGATCTCTTAAAGACGAGAAAAAGTGCAGTCGGGAAAGGCAACCCACAACAAAAAATAAATTGGACGATATCATGTCAACGTGCATTTGACACGTTGAAAACCCTCTTCGCTAATGAACCCATACTAAGACATCCTAACACTTCAAAACCCTTCGTAATCCAGGCGGATGCAAGTGATGTGGCGGTAGGGGGTGTTCTCCTACAAAGAAATGAACATGGGGTTCTTCAACCATGCGCCTACACCTCCCGAAAACTAACCGATACAGAACGGAATTGGACGGTTTGGGAAAAAGAGGCATATGCCATAAAATGGGCCTTGCAAACGTGGAGGCATTTGCTAGAAGGGACTAAAGTAGAATCTGAGGTATGGACGGATCACAAAAATCTAGAGGCACTTCAATCGCCTCGTAAACTGTCCCCTAAACAGGCACGTTGGGCGCAGTATTTCCGCAGATTTACCATCAAGCTGAAAGCGATACCAGGGGGAAAGAACTATTTAGCTGATGCCCTATCACGCATGCCACAATTTGAGAGCCAAAAAGAGGAGATAACACAAGCCTTAATACCTTATAAACAGACAGGAAAGCAAGGAAGGGACGTATTCCCGCTCCCCACAACCTGGATAGGGGAGTTGAGGAAAAAATTAGCAACAGACAGTTGGCTGAAGACCAATCCCCAGATAGTGACACAGAAAAGAGGACTAATGTGGAAAGGAGATAAATTATATATCCCCGAAGCACTGAGGGATAAGGTGTTACGACAATGCCACGATGTAAAAACAGCAGGGCATTTTGGTTTCGTGAAAACATTGCATCTAGTGAGGAGACAGTTCTGGTGGCCACATATGCGAAAACAGGTAGAGACATATGTACAAGGCTGTCCCGTCTGTATAAGAGCTAAACCCTTGTCAGGGAAACCGTCTGGTTTGTTACAGTCGGTGGCTGAACCACAGAGACCTTGGGAAGATATAGCCATGGATTTCATAGTCGAATTACCTCCCAGCAAAGGACACAATGTAATATGGACTATTATTGACCTGTTTTCCAAACAGGCGCATTTTGTCCCCTGTAAAGGACTACCGTCCGCAAGGCGTCTAGCGAAACTGTTTGTCCAACATGTATATCGACTTCATGGCACACCCAAGCGTATAATCTCAGACAGAGGTCCCCAATTTACCGCCCGGTTCTGGAGACGGTTTTTAGGACAATTAGGAACAGAACAGGGACTGAGCTCTGCGTTCCACCCAAATACCAACGGAGCCGCTGAAAGAGCCAATGCCATGGTAGAAAGGTATCTACGTTCTTATGTGTCATACCAACAAACAGACTGGTGCGAACTCTTACCTTTCGCAGAATCAGCATATAATAACACCGTGCACAGCAGTACTGGTTATACACCCTTCCTAGTAGTTTCTGGAAAAGAGTTCCCAGCCATCCCCGATCTAGATGTACAAATGACTAGTTCCCATAGTCCAAAAGAATGGACAGAGAAGGTTAAACAGAGTTGGCCACACATCAAAAATGCATTAGAAAAAGCTTCTGAAGCATACAAAACCCAAGTAAACAAACGGAGACGAGATAACCTACCCTTCAAAATAGGAGAAAAGGTGTATTTGTCCACAAAATATATCAATCTACGTATGCCCAGTAAAAAATTAGGCCCAAAGTATATAGGTCCCTTTCCCATCACCAAAATAATAAATCCCGTAACGGTATCTTTAAAACTACCCCCCTTACTGAGAAGAATACACCCAGTATTCCACAGTAGTCTCCTAAAACCAGCAGCCAAAATAAGAGAGACAGGAACACGTCCAGGGCCTGTGACAGGAAATTCATACGAAATTAAAAAGATCCTCGATTCCAAAATATATCATGGGAAGCTTAGGTATTTAGTACATTGGAAGGGATACCCTATATCAGAAGCAACATGGGTGAAAACGAAGGATATAGATGCCCCACGATTACTAAAACAATTCCATGAAACATATCCAAACAAACCAGGTGGACACTTTTCCACTTAATGAGAATAACCGAATGTTTTTATGTCCCTACAGGAAGAGACCTGGTAGGGGGGGGCCGCATGTCGAGTGTCAGCCATTCCCTCGACACATGATCCCAGGGACTGTGACAGCCAGAAGAACAGAGACACGGTGAAGGGGGGTGTTGTAGCGTTTAGCAGGGCACGGTGATATCAGGTGGTGGACGGGATAGGGAATCTGGGGGCAGGGTCAATAAAACGATGTCAAAGGAAACAAACGCCCTTCAATGCGAGGGACAGCGCGATCCGGAAGTAACTGAAGGATTAAATAGCGCGGTCACTTTAAATGCACAATTGAGCAAGGGAGGGGCGCTTGGGGGCGTTCTATAAAGCCAGTTAAGTGGAGGAATCGGGCGTCTCCGACTTTGTTTTTCATCAGAAAACTTCAGCGCTTACTGTATGACCACCGTGTAAGCTACGATTAAACCGGATAGCTCCACCTTTGAGTGTGTGCGTGTGGTGTTTGTTCGGCGGAGCACAGGTGGTTCCAGAGGAGGCTGACAGGCTCAATGAAACCCCTTCGTAGGTTCTTGTCTATGTAGTTTCACATTTCTTGCATTTCACAGGGCGTCATGGCATACAATTTAGGTTTAGGTAGTTTCGTCCCAGGGATGAATTCAATGGCGCAGTCGGCATCGCGGTGGGGAGGTAGGACGTCACACTCAGCCTCGCTAAATACCTCTGCTAGGTCTTGGTAGTCTTTTGGGATCTGTTCTGCTTCATGGGAGCTGTTGGATGTGGCCTCCAACTGCTTTGCAGTGCCCTTCGGGAGGGGCTCTTGTGTTGGTGCCATCTTCTTTTGTTCAGGCGGGAGAAGTTGGGCCTCGAGTGTGGGGGGCATCTGGCCTGGTTGGAGCGGCAGAGGTTGGGACCCTTTTGCTATCCTCAGTCTGCGGGTCCCCTCTTGCCACCAAATGATTGGTCCCCACTTGTCTAGCCAGGAAAGTCCCAGTATGACTGGATCGGCCATCTTGGGGGCTATTATGAACCGTATCGTCTCCCAGTGATCCCCTAGTTCTAGCTTCACTGGCTCGGTCAGATGTGTGGCATAAGCTCCCCCTACTAGGGTCCCATCAACTTGCTCAAATCGAATTGGGTGGTTGAGTTTCTTGGCTCGGATCCCCAATTTTAGGACTGTGGGTAGATTAATCAGGCACCTAGTGCAGCCCGAATCTATCAGGGCTTGGAAAGTCTCTTGGGTTCCTGTTTTTGGGGCTGTTAGGCGTATGGGAAAAAGGAAAGGGTGGATGGGACCACTCACCATTGGATCGTCTTCACCATCGTCCTCGCTCTCATACAAGTTGGGGGATTGGTCTCCATCATCCGGGACTCCCCTTGTTTCGGTCAGGTGGGCGAAGACCTCTGTGCCTGGGGGGAGATTTCGTGGCGCATCGGTGGCTCACTTGGGGCCCCGTTCCCGTCGTGCCTTTGGCTGAGGGTTTGGCCTCGGGCCCGGGGTTCCACACGCTGCTGCTAGATGGCCCATTCCCCCACATCTGTAGCACCTCATTGGGCTCCGCGGGACGAAAGGCCTTTGGGTAGGCCGTAGTGCCGTGGATCCTCGTCTGGTATGTGGTCTCGGGTCCGATTGGTATCTTTCCCTGGCCTCTGGTTGCTTTAGCATGTCGTTGGCGCGCAGCCCCCTTTCAACTTGCATCGCCACGCGTAACCATTCGGAGAGTCGGTTTGGGATGTCCCGATAAGTGGTCACTTGGGCGATCTGCTTATCTAGGCTTGTTCTGAAGAAATACACTAGTAGTCGCTCTGGTAGGGGAGGCAAGGTGCCTACGACTCTTCGGAACTCACGAATGTGCTCCTTGATGGGCTTCCCTCTCTGCATTAGGTTTCTGAGTTAGTCTTCCACATAAGGGTCCTCCCCTACTTCATCGAACCTCGCCCGTAGTAGTTGCAAGAAACCATCTGCGTCTTGCAGTTGGGGGGCTCTATTCTTGTAGAGGGCTGCTGACCAACTCTTTGCTTCTCCCTCCAGCCCTTCTGAAATGGCACTGACTAGGGCTCTGGGGAATGGATAAAGGTGCCCATAGCGCTCCATATAGATCTCAGCTGTGTCGAGGAACTGTGCTACCTGGTCTCGATCCCTATCGAACTTCCCTCTGAACCGGGGTGGCTCCGCCCTCGGTGGCCCCTTTTCCCATAGTGGGGCTCTATGTGCCTGTCTAGGGTGTCGTTGGGCTTCTTCCTCATCTCTCATTCGGGGCGGGGGGTCGAAGCCCTGCTTAGGCTGGTATGCTTGCTGGGTAGAGGAGGAACCCATGGATGTACACTGGGGTTTTCTTTCCTTCTGGTGTGGGAGGGGGGTGGGCTGTGTTCCCATCTATGGTGACTTAGTTCAATAGGGTCAGCTGGCCTCCCTCTATCTTTGGGCCTGCAGGATGGACCCTCTTCCAGTCTGGCGGCACGTTCAAAATCTTGCTTTAACTACTCCATGGGGCTTTCGAGTGGCAGCTTTGAAGTTTTCTGCTGTCTGGCCTGCTGCCAATCCCATAACCAATCCGCCCTTCCCAATTCACTCAGAGGCTTCCCCTTACCTTTAGCGTCTGGAAAGGGGAACTCAGCTTCTGCAGATTTTGGCAAAATCCACCAAGGTTCATCATTTTTTCTTCTCTTGGGCTGGAGCACGATCGTCTGTCCTTGGTAATTCTGTGGCGGGGGGAAGGGGGGGTTGCAGCTTTGCTGGGGGTGGGGGTGGCCCCGTTTTATCCAAGCTGGCTGGAGTAGGGAGGGGAGGCTGGTTCACAGCCACTCGAAGTAAACTTTCAGTAGAGAGCTGGCTTTCTGCCATGGCTTCAGAACCTTGGTGCCACTCCGTCCAAACATCTGGCAGGGAGCTGGAGGGCTGGAGGTTTTCCAGTTTGGCTTGGAAAGTTGTGAGTACTGACTGTCTGTCAAGCTTCGATGCTATCTCAAAATAAATGACCTTCCAAACTGCCAATCTTTAAGGAAATTTTCTCTTTATTCGAGTACAGCAACCGGATCATGACTCTGCGCGGTCAGTACTGACCTTTGCCCCCCAATCCCTCCCTTTCCGATCCCCAATTCTCTGCTTCTCATTGGCTATCTTCCAAGTCACTCTCCTGATTTCTTTTCCTGTCAGTTCACAGGAATGTTCCCCCCTCCTCTTCATCTCCCAGGAGATCGAAACTTCAAAGGGATTTAGTAGGCAAAAGTTCAAGCTTCATCCTCCCTTTTCTATGTCAGCGCTGAGACGCTGACATCAAGTTTCTTTAGACTGTCCATTTCAGCCTGCATTGCCTCATACCACTTCTCTTGCTCTGAGTCAGGAAGATGCTTGATTTGTGTGAACTTATCAGGAGGAAGTGTAACAGTACAAATCAAAGGCAAGGGTGCTTTTGTCAGTTGCCACGAATATCGCTCTGGAGGGATCCCCTTTGTGGCCCTCTTGGAACGCCTCAGAACAGCCATCCATTCTTCTTCCGTTTCGTCCTCGTCTTCACCATCATCGCTAGCGTCAGCATTGGCGACTTGCGAAGACGGAACATCAGGTTGAGAAGAACTAGTGGCTGGAACATTTGCCTGTGAATCTTGATCATCAGACTGCGTGGCATCAGCAGCATCATCTCTAGGAAAATAAACTCCAGGATCATTGGAATGAATCCTGGACCAGTCAGCATCTTCCTCAAAATTGGCGGATTGGGAAATCACTATTACATGTGTGGAGTCAATAAATTTGCTCCACTTTGAGTTATCATCAATACCCATAAATCTCATCCTCTTTGCTGCTGGACCTCCTTTCTTTCTTTGAGCTAAGGGAATGTTCACCATAGCATGGTGTAAGTGTTGGCTTAAAAAGACCTACTATGTCAGTGTGTACCAAATAAAAAATGCATGTTGACAGGCGTGTAGCGCATTTTGGAATGGCTGCTGCTTTGGATTTGGCTTTTTTGCAGACAGCACAATCCAAAAACACCTTACACCCCTTTAGATCCAAACCGCTCGCAAACTCCGGCATCTTCCTAAGAACACGGAAACTGGCATGCCCCAATCTTCTATGCCACTTATGGATACACCTGTAATGCAAAGGTTTACCAGTTAGTGAATTTTGAACATTAACAGTTTTATGAGGAACCTCAGGCTTGCTCTGAGCAACCTGTTTCCTAATTTTCTTTTTGTTGGCTTTAGGAGCCTTTCGAGTAGCAACAGGATCTCTCACTGGAACATATCTCTCTGGGCCTGTGCTCTCCTATTTTGGAGTTTGTATACTTGCCTGTGCTTGCGGTTTAGACTTTGGCTTTATGTAATAAATACCACCAATTAACATGGTTTCAGCAACAATATCTCCATTTTTAACTATATAACTTGCTTTTTTGAGGTGGTGGACCTAGAACTTTAATACTCTAGACAAGTGACTCTGACTAAGCAAACTACTATTTGCTGTTGGTATATAATAAACATCAGGGATGAATGCATCGAGCTCTTCAACATAAACAGTTCCTTTTCCCATGACCTGACAAGGATGATTGGAAAAATATGAATAAAGTTCACGTAGTTCAGGTTCAGGCTCGTGCATCTCTGTAAAAAGTTCTTTTCTGTAAGTAACATGCACTGCTGCGCCACTATCCAAAGTCCACAGAAGTCGTCTGTCGTATTCTGGACGAGGTTGTGGATCGTTGATTAAAGCCAATGTGGCGAGTGGAGCTTGAGGATCATGCCTGGGACCACAACGACCTTGTCTTCCGCCTCTGCCTCTGCCTTCTCTGCAGTCTGTTCCTCTGGGCTGGTACGTGACGGGAGCTGGAAATCGTTGGGGACAATCCTGGGTGGCATGTCCCACACGATTACAGATGTAGCATCTTGGCATCCTTGGAACGTAGGCTCTTCCTTGGAAGGGGCGCCTCGCTGGAGGTCTTGATGTGGGTGGTCCTCTCAAATGTGGCGTGGCTAGCATAAATGCCTCTTCTTCGGTTAAAATTCTGCATACATGATACACTGTGTGTTGAGCAATGGGCACTTGATTAATCTTTGTAATGGCATATTTCCATTCATAATTCAATGAGTTAATAATAATGCTGATCATTTGAAAATCATCAATAAGATAGCCTCTTTCACCCAAATCCTTCCTCATTCCTTTCATTTTAGTTAAATGTTCTCCAATATATTGCCCAGCAGGCAGAGGAACCATTCCTATGGTGAGAGGGTGGCGAGGATTATCATATTTGGTCATTCCCGGCTGCCGTGAGAGGGCGCCTGGGGATGAAGGTTCCTGCTGCTGGGGTGGATCTGGTCATACCCCCATTCGCTATGGACGTACCCATCTCGATGACTGAGGATGGTTCTAACATACTTGAGCGCGGATTTGGTTGCCCTGAGGAATACCCCCCATTCCTGCTGGCCTGCTGGCCTGGCGAAGATCTACCTTAATGATGGGTCCTGGGATCCCGATAGGTGGCATAGGGGTTTTAAGGGTTTTAATAAGGTGACTCTATATTGTTTTTTACTTAGGTTTTTAAGGGGACTGGGGAGGGGGGAGGGTTATGTCCGGCAGGTTGCTGGGGGGGCTCCTCCGGACCAATGGCAGTCCAGGTCATGGATGGGTAGCAGTGGGGTTGGGACCCCCGGGCGCCCCAGGGGAGAGGGTGGGAGCTTTGATCCCGGTTGTGATGGGGAATGGAGGCAGATGGATGAACCGAGGGCTGAATCAAAATCTGGGAGCTCGCCCCCGCTATCTCCAAGTGGTGGCATGCTCTGACCCTCCTGGTTCCACCCGACTTCCTGGGGGTTTGAGAGAGGGGGCCCCTGGGCTCAGGCTGGTCTATTTTAATGCCAGGTCTGTGGTTAACAAAACTCCCCTCATTCGTGATTTGATTGAGGAGGAAAACACAGACCTGGCTTGCATTACGGAAACCTGGTTGGGCGCAGAGGGGGCTGTCCCTCTGACAGAACTTTGCCCACCAGGCTTCCGGGTGCTACACCAGCCAAGGGCCCAGGGGAGGGGAGGGGGTTGGCGGTTGTTATTAGGGAGACCTTCAGTCTGCGGGAGGTCACTGTTCCCCAGATAGACGGGTGTGAGACCCTCCTCGTGAGATGGGGTCTGCAGGGGCAGTTGGGCCTGTTGATTGCATACCTGTCTCCCAGCTGCGTAACAATGGCCCTGCCCGGGCTGCTCAACGCCCTATCGGGGTTGGTGGTGGAGTTCCCCAGACTTATTGTACTGGGGGACTTCAACCTGCCTTCCCTGGGCTGGGTGTCGGGGGTGGCTCGGGACTTCATGGCTTCCATGGCAGCCTTGAACCTGACTCAGATTATTCAGGGCCCGACTCATGAGGGGGGCCACACGCCCGATCTTGTTTTTATCTCGGAACAGTGGCGGGTTGAGTTCGGTGGGGGAGAATCTGCTATTTACCCCCTGTCATGGACCGATCACTATCTCCTTCGGCTAGGCTTCCAGTATGCCACCCCCCCTCGCTGGGATGTGGGACCGACCACTTGGCACCTGATGGACCCAGAGAGGTTCCAGGTGGAGCTGGGGACGATACCTCTCTCTCTCTCCCACACCCCAGCTGCGACCCTAGTGGATGCCTGGGATAAGGCGGCCGCTGGGGCTCTCAACCGGGTCGTGCCTTTGCGGCCTCTGACTCAATGCAGATCCCGGTTGGCTCCATGGTTTACGGGGGAGCTCCGGGAGATGAAGCGCCGCAGGAGAGGCCTAGAGAGCTGTTGGAGAGCCAGTCGTTCTGAATCTGACCGTGTACAGTTAAGGTCGTTTACACAATCTGACCTAGTGGAGATGGTGGCCGCGAAGCGTCATTACTTTTCCGCCCTCATCGCGTCCACAGATAATCGCCCGGCTGCCCTGTTTAGTGTGTCCCGCTCCCTCCTGAATCAGAGGGAGGGGGAGGACCCTCTTCAAGGGTGAGCCAAGGAGTTTAGTCAGCATCTGCTGGACAAGATCGCTCAGATTCGGGACAGCTTGGCCTCCGACTGGGCAGGGTCAGACGGTGGGGAGGCGGCGGGTCTTGTCATCTGGGAGGAGTTCGATCCTGTCACCCCGGAGGAAGTGGACAGGATCATGGGGAAACTGAGTGCGACCATGTGTATATTGGACCTGTGCCCCTCCTGGCTGGTTTATTCGGCTCGGGAGGTGTCACATGACTGGATCCAGGCAGTGATAACTGCTTCATTGGGTGAGGGAAGCTTTCTTGCCGCCTTGAAGGAGGCGGTGGTTAGGCCCCTCAAGAAACCTGCCTTGGATCCAGCTGTTCTAAATAAATTCCGTCCGGTCTCCAACCTTCGCTTTCTTGCGAAGGTTGTTGAGAGCATGGTGGCACGTCAGTTCCCGATGGCCCTGGATGAAGCGGAATACCTCGATCCGTACCAATCAGGTTTCAGGCCCGGCTACAGCACGGAGACAGCATTGGTTGCGCTAGTGGATGATTTCTGGAGGGCTCGGGACAGAGGTTATTCCTCTGTTCTGGTCCTATTAAATCTTTCGGCGGCTTTCGATACCATCGACCATGGTATCTTGCTGCGATGTCTCGAGGGGTTAGGAGTGGGAGGCACTGTTTTGCGATGGTTCTCCTCTTACCTCTCGGGTCGTACGCAAGCGGTGTTGGTGGGGGAGCAGAGGTCGGCCATGAGGCCCCTCACTTGTGGGGTGCCCCAGGGGTCGGTCCTCTCGCCTCTTCTGTTCAACATTTATATGAAGCCGCTAGGTGAGATCATCCGTGGTTTCGGGGTGAGGTATCATCAGTACGCTGATGATACCCAGCTTTTTATATCCACCCCGAACCAGCCCAGTGATGCCCTCGACATGATGTCCCAGTGCCTGGAGGCGGTACGGGTCTGGATGGGGAGGAACAGGCTTCGGCTCAACCCTGCCAAGACCGAGTGGCTGTGGGTACCGGCATCCCGGTCCGATCTAGAGGTTCCATCTTTGTCTATAGGGGATGAGGTGTTACCCCCAGTAGACAGGACATGCAACTTGGGTGTCCTCCTGGATTCACAGTTGAGTTTAGAAGATCATATAACAGCCGTGACCAGGGGGGCGTTTGCCCAGGTCCGCCTGGTGCACCAGTTGCACCCTTATTTGGACCGGGATGCCCTACACACAGTTACTCATGCGCTAGTCACCTCCTGTATTGACTACTGCAACGCTCTCTACCTAGGGCTGCCCTTGAGGACCATCCGGAGGCTTCAGCTGGTACAGAATGCAGCCGCGCAGGTCGTGATGGGTGGTTCCTGATAGGTCCATGTTACACCTCTCCTGCGTGACTTGCATTGGTTGCCGGTTGTCCTCTGGATGAGATTCAAGGTGCTGGTGATGACCTATAAAGCCCTACATGGCTTAGGTCCAGGATATTTGTCGGACCATCTGCAACCAGCAACAGCTCCCCATCACCCAATGCGTTCTCACAGGGAGGGCCTACTCAGGGTGCCGTCGGCTAGACAGTGTCAACTGGTGACCCCTAGAGGCAGAGCTTTCTCTGTGGGTGCTCCCACCCTCTGGAACCAACTTCCTCTTGGGCTCCAGTTGTCCCCTGACCTCCACACCTTCCGCCGCAACTTAAAGACATGGTTGTTCAGCCTGGACTAGAGGGGTTAACATGTATTTTAACACACTTTTATTCAGATATTTTATTGTTGTGAGCCGCCCTGAGTCCTACGGAGATAGGGTGGCATATAAATAAAATAAAATAAATAAATAAAATAAATATTTACCAGGTTTTAATCTCGAACCATGGAACTCAGACAAGAGCAAACATGTAGATTCAATTGAAACAGGCTGGTAGCATGTTTCTAATTGGGCCCAAATTTGTTGGGCAGTTGCATGAGGTGGAAAAGTAACCTGCAGTTCAGTATCTATGGACATCAATAATGTTGTGCATGCTTTAGTATCTAAGTCTCTTATTTCAGGAGCCCATGGCTGGTCAGGAGGATTAAACACCACGCAATGGGTGTTTAATCCTCCTTCTCTTTTTCTTCTCTACAGAGCAAAAGTCCAACCTCACTGACCCACGCCTTATAGTTTTGTCCTGAGTGCCTTAATTTCAAATCACCAGCCAGCGGAACAATAAATAAATAAATAAATAATTTTATTTCTATACCACCCTTCTCCCGAAGTACTCAGGGCAGTATACAGCCTATTAAAAGCACAAAGACAGACATCAGTTAAAAATAATTAAAATTATTAAATAATTTCGGCTCAAATTTAAGACCCCAATATTTAAAACACCCAATTTAAAAATCATTAGGTTGATAGCCCAGCCTGGCGGAACAACAGGGTCTTGAGGGCACAGCGAAATACACGGAGGTTGGAGATCTTACGCATTTCCGGGGGCAGTTCATTCCACAGGGCAGGGGTTCCCACAGAGAAGGCCCTCCCCCAGGGTGTCGCCAGCTGACATAACTTGGCCGATGGCACCCTGAGGAGACCCTCTCTGTGGGAGCGAACTGGCCGGTGGGAGGCTATTGGTGGCAGAAGTCGGTCTCGAAGGTACCCGGGTCCTATGCCATGGAGCGCTTTAAAGGTGGTAACCAACACCTTGAATCGCACCCAGAAGACCACTGGGAGCCAGTGCAGCTCACGCAGGAGGGGTGTCACGTGGGCACAACAAGTTGCGCCCATAACCACCAGCGCGGCCGCATTCTGGACCAGCTGGAGCCTCCGAGTGCTCTTCAAGGGGAGCCCCATGTAGAGAGCATTACAATAGTCCAGCCGGGAGGTGACAAGGGCGTGAGTGACCGTGCGCAAGGCGTCCCAGTCCAGAAAGGGCTGCAACTGGCGAATCACGCAAACCTGATAAAAAGCCCCCCTGGCCACGGCCGACATATGCTCTTCTAAAGTCAGCTGTGCATCCAGGAGGACACCCAGATTGCGAGCCCCCTCTGTGGGGGGCAGGGATTCACCCCCAATAGTCAGCGATGGCACCAGCTGACTATATTGGGACGCCGGAAGCCACAGCCACTTGGTCTTGGAAGGGTTGAGTCTGAGCCTATTTCTCCCCATCCAGACCCGCACGGCCTCCAGGCAGTGAGACATCACATCAAGGGCATTGTTGGGATGGTCTGGGGTGGAGATGTACAGCTGAGTATCATCAGCATACTGATGGACTCTCACCCCAAAACCACGGATGATCTCACCCAGCGGCTTCACATAAATGTTGAACAGAAGGGGTGAGAGGACCGACTCTTGTGGCACTCCCATTGCAAGGCACCTCGAGGTTGACCTCTGCCCCCCTGCCAACACAAACTGTGAACGGTTGGAGAGGAAGGAGGAGAACCACCGCAAAACGGTGCCCCCTATTCCTAACCCCCTCAACCGCTGCAGCATGATACCATGGTTGATGGTATCAAAAGCTGCTGAGAGATCTAATAGGACCAAGACAGAGGAGCAACCCCTGTCCCTAGCCCTCCAGAGATCATCCACCAACGCGACCAATGCCGTTTCTGTGCTGTACCCCTGCCTGAAGCCCAACTGGTATGGGTCCAGATAGATAGTGTTAAGGTTATTGTTGTTGTATTACCAACCAGCAGAGTAAATGCACAAGGAAGCGTTGCTGAGAGCAATGAATAAGAGATATGCAAACTGGTTTATCAAAAGCTTACTTTATAGTAGAAAAACAGTCTCATAGTCTTTAAACAAATTCCAAGTCTTTGCCAGTAAATCAGTCCAGTAGTTACAGAATCTTCTTACCCAACAAACAGTAGCTGGTTAGAATAACAAACTCACTCTGGTTCACAAACCACGATGGTTGCAGATCCATCAAACCGATGATTAGCAGATAACAACTCCTCTCAATGGTAGCTTATCATAGCAGCTTCATCATCTCATCATCTTCATACACAGTGGCAGCATAGCATAGCAGCAACTGAACATGTTACAATACCTTGCTTAAATACTCTCACAACCAGTAATTATGTAATTACAGCATGACTCAGCATTAAAGTCACATAATACATTATCAGATTAAAGTAACAGTACACATATATTGCCTGGACAACTGTTAGGCTCAAACCATATCCTAACAGATAGCTTCATCCAGGTGCCAGGGAAGCTGTCGTGCCACCACACTCTCAACAACCTTCACCACAAAACGAAGGTTGGAGACTGGACGGTAGTTAGCTAATTCAGCCGGGTCCAGGGAAGGCTTCTTGAGGAGGGGCCTCACCACCGCCTCTTTCAAGGCGGCGGGAAAGGCACCCTCACTCAGAGAAGCACTTATAATCCTCTGGAGCCAGCCTCGTGTAACCTCCCGGGAGACCAGTACCAACCAGGAGGGACACGGGTCCAATAAACACGTGGCGGCATTAATCTTACCCAAAACCCTGTCCACATCCTCGGGAGCCACAGGATCAAACTCCTCCCAGATAATGTTCTCAAGACCTACCCTTGTCTCCTCCCCCGGACTCACCCAGTCGGAGTCCAAGCCTTCCCGAATCCGAGCGACTTTATCATGCAGGAATTGCACAAAATCCTCAGCTCGACCCTGCAAGGGATCTTCCTGCACTCCCCCCCCCCCGCCGAAGAAGGGAGTGGGTCACCCTAAACAGAGCGGCTGGGCGGTTCTCTGCAGATGTGATAAGAGCGTGAAAATGGTTAGATTTTGCTGCTTTTATCACCACTAGGTAGGTCTTGATATAAGACCTCACCAGTGTCCGGTCAGAATTGGATTGACTAGTTCTCCAAATGCTCTCTAGGCGTCTTTTCCGATGCTTCATCTCTCTCAGCTCCTCAGAGAACCAAGGAGCCAATTGAGATCGGCGTCGGGTCAGAGGCCGCAAAGGCACAACACGGTCCAAAACTCCGGTGGCCGCACTCTCCCAGGCGGCCACCAGGTCTTCGGTCGGGTCCTGTGCCAGGGTCTCAGGAAACGGCCCAAGCTCCATCAGGAACCTTTTGGGATCCATCAGGCGCCTGGGACGGAACCATCTGGTCGGTTCCGTCTCCCTGCGGCGGGGGGAAGCAGCTGGAAAGTCCAAGTGAAGGAGTGAATGATCTGTCCATGACAAGGGTTTAATGTCTAGATCCCCTCTACCAAGTTCATTCAACTACTGACCAGAGACAAAAATAAAGTCCAGAGTGTGTCCCCCTATGTGAGTGGGGCCTTGAACTAACTGGGTCAGATCCATGGCCGTCATGGAAGCCATGAACTCCCGAGCCACCTCTGACGTCTCACCGATGGATGGTAGGTTGAAGTCCCCCATAACAGTAAGTCTGGGGGTGTCAACCGCCACCCCGGCAATCACGTCGAGTAGCTCAGGCAGGGTCGCTGCCATGTGGCAGGGAGCCAGGTACGTAGTCAGCAAACCCATCTGCACCCCACAACCCCACTTCACAAAAAGGGACTCACATCCGGCTATCTGAGTAACAGTGGCCTCCCTTGGAAAAAGACTTTCTGTAATAATTGCCGCTACTCCCCCACCTCTCCCCTGAGCCCTCAGCTGATGAAATGCACGGAAACCTGGAGGGCACATTTCAACGAGGAGAACCCCCCCCCCCATGGCCCAACCAGGTCTCCATAATCCCAGCCAGGTCTACACCCCCCTCCACAATAAGATCACAAATGAGGGGGGCTTTGTTAATTACTGACCTGGCATTACATAACATCAGTCGAGGACCCAGGGCCTGAGACTCTGTGCAATCCAGGACAACGAGCCATGCTATGGGGGCCGGAGCATGCAATTGCTCGAAGACAGCGCGTGCCCACCCCCAGAACCTGATATGGCCCCCTGCACCCACCATACCTGCCCCTCCCACTTATCACCTTGATGGAACTGCCCTTCGTTTCGCCCCCTGGCGCCCTGGTCAGATTACCCTTCTCCTCTCCTCCGCTGCACCCATCTAACCCACCACCCCGCACAGTGGCTATATGGACCCCCCACAGTCCATCTCTACAGCACCCTCCCCCCCTCCCGGGTCCCCTTAAAAGCGTCCCTGCTACCCTTTTTTAAAAACCCCTCAACCCCCTCTTTTTTACATGCCACCTCTCCGGGTCCCAAGACCCATCATTGAGGTAGGCCCTCAATAATGTGGAGGGCCACGTCTGCGAGAGGGGGGCATCTCGCAGTGCAATTAGCTCAGCCGCCAAATACATCCACTAAGAAGACCAAATGGAACTGGTATCCGGGTAGGGGTCCAATAAAGTTCTATAATAGAAGATGGTAAAAAGATGGTAGAAACCATGTGGAAGAACAGCTGGCCTCCACTGTTCTCTCACCACAGTGGGAGGAGTCCCAGGCCTTTGAGCACCTCTGCAGGATCAGTGTCCCAATCACCCTCTCACGGCGATGGTCAGATGGTCATAACTTTGGAGGATTTGTTGGTCCGCCTCCAATCTTACAGCAGTAACCAGTGCCCAAAAGCCGAGTTAGATGAACTCACAGATACTGTAACATCATATGTCAGCTTCTGTGAAGACCGACCAGGAACTTGCGAATATACAGTAACAAAAAAACCTTGGTTCACAGCTAAACTTAAGCAGCTACGTCGTACCAAAGAGGAAGCCTACAGAAAAGGTGATAAAATGCTGTACAATCAGCCCAGAAATGTATTAACAAGGGAGATCAGAGCAGCAAAAAGAAGCTACTCTGAAAAGCTAAGAAATCAGTTCTGAACAAATGAACCAGCAAACATGTGGAAAACTCTTAAAAATATCACCGGCTATGGCAAACCTCCTTCCCAGGCTGAAGGAAATCAACAACTGGCAGATGACCTGAACGTGTTTTACTGCAGGTTTGAAAGGAAACTACAGCAACCTATCTCCACAACCCCCATCCCAGACACACCAACAACAGCCAAACCTCGTACAACTGACCCCATCCCATTGGGTTCACATCCCCTGGTGATCACAGAAAAGGAAGTGCAAGATCTATTTCACAGACAAAAGCCAGGTAAAGCACCAGGCCCAGACAAGATAACTCCTTCTTGCTTAAAAGTCTGTGCTGACCAATTGGCCCCCATCTTCACCCGAATCTTCAATAAATCACCCCTGCTGTCAACCAAAACCAAGCATTTAATAGCGAGTGCCATACCATGTGCATTTATCAAACAGGTGGCAAGAAAGCAGGGACAGTCAGGCACAACACAGGTTATGTAGACAGTAAACATAGGGTCAATCAAAATGGACTCAAATGTCTATACACCAATGCACAGAGTATGAGGAATAAACAGGGTGAATTAGAAATTCAAGTAAATGAGGGCAGATATGATATTGTTGCCATTACAGAAACGTGGTGGGATGAAACCCACAAATGGAACATACAGCTAGAGGGATATAAATTATTTAAAAGAAATAGACCAAATAAAAGAGGAGGTGGAGTTGCACTATATATAAGAAATAACTACATCTCTACAGAAATAGAGCACAACAATGATGAAAATTATCTTGAATGCATTTGGGTCAATATTAAAGGGGGGGGGGAATGACATTGCCATAGGTCTAGACTATAGGCCACCCAACCAAACAGAGGAAGTAGATGAACTTTTTGCTAGTCAGCTAACTAAGGTATGTAGGAAGCACATCACAATAGTAATGGGGGATTTTAACTACCCTGACATCAACTGGGAGACAAACTCTGCACCAAGTGGAAGATCCAACAGGTTCCTAACAAACCTAGCAGACAACTTTGTTTCCCAAAAAGTAGAGAAGGGAACAAGGGCATCAGCCATATTGGACTTAATTCTCACTAACAGAGACAAAATGATAGAAGGTGTTGAAGCTACAGGAACCTTGGGGGCAAGTGATCGTGCAATATTGGAATTCAACATTATGCAAACACAAGTAGTAGAACAAAGTCAAACTAGAGTCTTAGACTTTAAGAGAGCTAATTTCAATAAACTTAGAGAGAGCTTGAGAAGGATTCCATGGATGAGAATCCTCAAGGGGAAAACAACTCAAGAAGCTTGGGAAACTTTGAAAAGTGAGATTATAAAAGCCCAGTCTAGCACAATACCAATGAAGAAGAAAAATAATAGATCTCAAAAGAAACCAGCATGGCTGCATAAAGAACTCTCTAACAAATTGAAAGAGAAAAAGGACAAGTATAAAAAGTGGAAAGGGGGGCAAATAACTAAGGCAGAATATCAGCAAATAGCCCGAGCCTGTAAAGATGAAGTGAGGAAAGCTAAGGCTCACAATGAACAAAGGCTTGCTACTAAAGTAAAAAATAACAAAAAAAGCTTCTTCCAACATATTAAAAACCAGAAAAAAGTCAAGGAAACAATTGGCCCATTGCTGGGAGAAAGTGGCAAGAAGGTGACAAGCAACAGGGAGAAAGCAGAACTACTTAACTCATTTTATGCATCTGTCTTTACACAAAAGGAAAAAAACAGTCCAACCTATCAAAAACAGCACCACAAAAAACAGATTAGAAACACAAGTTAAAATAGGGAAGAAAATGGTAAGTGAACACCTGTCTACCCTAGACGAGTTCAAATCACCAGGACCAGATGGCTTACACCCCAAGGTTCTGAAGGAACTGGCAGACGAGATTTCAGAATCACTGAACTATATCTTTCAAAGATCCTGGAGCACAGGGGAACTGCCAGAGGATTGGAAAAGATCTGATGTAGTTCCCATCTTCAAAAAAGGAAAAAAAATAGATCCAGGAAACTACAGACCTATCAGCCTGACCTCAATACCAGGGAAGATTCTGGAAAAGATAATCAAACAACGAATAACTGAACACCTAGAAGCAAACCAAGTAATAACCAAAAGCCAACATGGGTTTGTCAAAAACAGATCACGCCAGACTAATCTTATTGCCTTATTTGACAAAGTGACAAAATTAGTGGACCAAAGGAATGCTGTCGATATAATTTACTTGGACTTCAGTAAGGCATTTGATAAAGTAGACAACAACCTACTACTTGATAAAATAGAAAAATGTGGGTTAGACAGCATCACCACCAGATGGATTTGTAACTGGCTGACCAACCGCACTCAACGTGTAGTCCTCAATGGAACTGCATCTACATGGAGGGAAGTATGCAGTGGAGTACCCCAGGGCTCTGTTTTAGGCCCAGTGCTCTTCAATAACTTCATCAATGACTTGGATGAGGGGATAGATGGGGAACTCATCAAATTTGCAGATGACACCAAGCTGGCAGGAATAGCCAACACTCCAGAAGATAGGCTCAAGATACAGAAGGATCTTGACAGACTTGAACATTGGGCGCTATCTAACAAAATGAAATTCAACAGTGAAAAAAGCAAGGTTCTACATTTAGGGAAGAAAAACAAAATGCACAGGTACCGTATATGTGGTACCTTGCTCAATAGTAGTAACTGTGAGAGGGATCTTGGAGTCCTAGTGGACAACCATTTAGATATGAGCCAGCAGTGTGCAGCAGCTGCCAAAAAAGCCAATGCAGTTCTGGGCTGCATAAACAGAGGAATAGAATCAAGATCACGTGAAGTGTTAATACCACTTTATAATGCCTTGGTAAGGCCACACTTGGAATATTGCATTCAGTTTTGGTCGTCACAATGTAAAAAAGATGTTGAGACTCTAGAAAGAGTGCAGAGAAGAGCAACAAAGATGATTAGGGGACTGGGGACTTCCGGTTTCCTTGTCTTCGGCGACGACGGTGCCTTTTTAAGCACCGCCAGCCCAGCCGCTTGTAGAGCCGCTTCCCGATCGTGAAGCGGCTTGAAAGCTTCAAAATCCTCAGGATTCTTGAAGAAGAGGCAGCAGGGCACAGGTCGAGCCCCTGCAACCCCCCCAGGGAATTGTTTCTGGGGAGGAAGCAGGCGCGGCTCCCTCCCAACCTGCTGAGACTCCGGGCGGCGTGGGACGTCTCTGCTTTCGCAGAACAAGCCGGCTGCAGGAAACTTCAATAGAGAAAGGAAACAACCCAAACAAGCAGCCGAAATTTACTTGAACCCTGAAACTCGGAACTGCAAGTATTAGCACTTTGCTGATTTCTTATTTTGAAGGGAAAATTTCTGCATGAGTGAAAGTGACTGGGAAAAAATATGGCGCTCAGCATTAGAGCAAACGAATCAGTGAGTGTGGATTGGTGAAGTCATTCTTGCTTTGTTACAAAGTTAACAAGTTGCTATAAAGTTGCTTCGGCTGTAATAACAGGAACAAGAGGAAAATCTCTCCCTTTTCAATACTTGACTTTGCATCACCACAGTTTTGCCTTGATTAAATCTGGGGGACTTTTTTAGAAGGTTTTGTGGAGGTGGCAGAAGAAGAGGAACCTCCCTCTTCAGAAAAGCTAGCCTACGTGGCAGGATGGCTTCAAAGAAGCAGGAAGGCAAAACAGGGGGGGTATCCCCCACACGCAAACAGGACACACAGTCACAAGCTCAGAAAAAAGATTTTGATATGGGGGATTTAAAAGAATTTATTTCAAAAATCCTGGATGACAAATTTCAAAAAGCTCAACAGGAAATAGATGACAAAATCCAAAAGTCTCAACAGGAAATTATGCAGGAAATGCAGCAGAACTAAAAGAAGGTGACCAAAAAAATAACAGATGTGGCGTCCGGCCTGGCAGGATTTATTATGAAAGTTGAGTCAAAAGTGGATGAATTTAAATCAGAAGTTAATGTTAAGATGAAAAATAATGATCATAAATTTTCTGATGTTGATGATAAGATGCAGAGAGTTGAGAACGAAATTGTTATGATGCAATTCAGGGCAATGGAATTCGCTATACGGCTTCGAGGAATTAGAGAAGAGGAGAGACAAGATTTGAGACAGGTCTGTGCTGAAGCCTTAGCTGTGATTTTAAAAATTAACCCTGATATGGTTTTCTATAAAATAGACAAAATTTACAGAGTGAATTCCTGGGTGGCCAGACAAAGACAATTGCCCAGAGATGTGGTCATATATTTTACAGACAGAGCAATAAGAAATGATATCCTGCAAAAATCTTTTCTTACCTCTGTGCAAGTGGGAGGGTCAAAAATCACAGTTTACAAAGAGCTTCCACCTAAGATGTTGAAATCTAGAAAAGACTTTGGCTTTCTTGATAAAGAACTGCAGAATAACCAGATTCCATTTCGTTGGGATGCTCCAACTGGCATAATTTTGAGATATAAGGGAGAGAGATACCGTTTGAATACTGTGGAGAAGGCGGAGCAATTTTATACTGATATCCTTAAAGAAAGAACACCATCCCCACGTACATCCACAGTTTTGGAGATTAAGGAGAGTGATAAGAAGCAACTTCAAGAACCGCAACAACAATCTAAGCAGGAATTAGAGGAGTTGAAGGGCGCTGAAGGAGGTTTCCTGGATGAGCCTTTGCTGGAACCTTCTCCAATCTTGGAGCCGGTCTGGATGGCTGAAGTCAAGGACCAGCGTATAACCCGAGCAAAATCCAAGCAACTTAAAGAAAAGTTACAGCAGGAAAGACAAGATGAAAAGGGGGCAAAGACTATACAAGAGACTGGGGCCGTGGGGAATGCAGGATTGAAGATTTCGGATGAAATCCGATTATTCTGTTCTTTGCTCCAGAAAGAGAATAATGATGATTAAATGTTTATCTTGGAATGTGAATGGGTTGAATGCAACACAGAAAAGGAAGAAAGTATTTGCTTATTTAAAACAACATAATAATGATATAATCTGTCTACAAGAAACGCATATTACAGTTCAAGATCAAAACTATTTGAAAAATTCCAAATTAGGAACACATTTTATATCTTCAACTAACCAAAAAAAGAATGGTGTGGTTATTTATGTAAATAAAAAATTAACAGCCAAACTTATAGAAGCTGATCAAGATGGCAGGTTTGTAGCAATTGAATTACTTTCTGCAAATAGTCAAATTCTTTTGATAGGAATTTATGCTCCCAATCAACAACAGGATTATTTTTACAAAATGTTACATACTAAAATACTACAATGGGATTATAGATCTATTTTAATTATGGGAGACTGGAATGGAGTAATTGATTCAAAATTAGATAAAAAGACTTTGGCGAAGTCAAGGATTAGACTACCACAGACTTTCTTTGATATGAAAGAAGACTTGGAATTAAAAGATATTTGGAGAATACATAACCCAAAAGAACTGGATTATACTTTCTTTTCTGACAGACCCTAGATCCTTCTCTAGGATTGATTTCATTTTGTTGTCAGATGACCTACTTGTTAGGACAAAAAGAACAAAGATTTTGCCAAGAACTTTGACTGATCATAGCCCAGTGTGGATAGAAATTGAGATAAGTAAGACTGAGAGACGCACTTGGAGATTAAATGAAAACTTGTTCAGATATGAAAAAAATATAACAGAACTTAAAAAGTATTTGAAAGAGTTTTTTGAAATGAATTCGAATAAAGGCACTCCAATGGAAATTGTGTGGGACGCAAGCAAAGCTTATATGAGAGGGGTGCTTATTTATATGAACTCTAAACATAGACTGATCCGACAAAAGAAAAGACTTGAATTGGAAGCAGAAATAAAGAATAAAGAACAGTTACTTATTAAAAATCCAACAGATGAAAGAATACGTGGTGTCATAAAACTTTTGAAAGATCAATTCCAAATGCTTATAGCGGAACAAGTTGCAACAAATTTACAATACGCGAAGCATAATACATTCTGCAACGCCAATAAACCGGGCAGGTGGTTGGCCTACACATTGAGGAAGAAACAGAGTATACGGACTATTGATAGTATTGATATCGGAGGGAAAGAAATTTTTCAACAGAAATTAATTAAAGAAACTTTTCTTGAATACTACACTAAACTATATGCCAAAGAGGAGGTGCAGAATGGACTTATAGAAAAATATTTAGATAACAAAAGAGTTACAAAAATTACTGAGCAACAAAAGGAAAGAATGAATTATCCTATAACAGAGGAGGAGATAATAGCAGCAATAAAACAATTAAAAACAGCCAAAGCTCCTGGAACGGATGGTCTGACTGCAGTGTACTATAAAACTTTGCAGGCAGAAATGGTGGAACAACTCAGAGACTTATTTTGTAACATACAACAAGGGGGAAAAGTACCCCCATCATGGACTACAGCTTATATCTCTTTGATACCAAAAGAGCAAGCAGGTCCCAAAAAACCGGAGAATTACAGACCAATATCTCTTTTGAATACGGATTATAAAATCTATGCAAAAGTATTAGCCAACAGATTGATGCCAGTAATTCAAAAGGTGATTCATGATGACCAAGCGGGATTTATCGAGGGTAGGCACATGAAGGACAATGTAAGGCAAGTAATAGACTTATTGGAATATCTTGAGAAGAATAAACAGATCCCTGCAGTGCTGGTTTTCTTGGATGCAGAGAAGGCCTTTGATAAAGTGGACTGGAATTTTCTACTAAAGACTTTAAAAAAGATGGACTTTGGGGACCAATTTATACAGGCGGTCTCAGCAATTTATCAAGAGCAAAAGGCACAGATTATTATTAATGGAAGTTTGACAACAGAGTTTAAAATCGAAAAAGGAACAAGACAGGGATGTCCGTTGTCCCCATTGTTTATTTTAACACTAGAAGTCTTGTTAAATACAATAAGGGACTCTAATATCTTGAAAGGTATAATGATAAGGCAAGAGGATTACAGAATAAAGGCATTTGCAGATGATTTGGTTGTTACCCTAACACAGCCAATGGAATCAATAATCCAGATGAAGGACATTATACAAGACTATGGTAAAGTTTCAGGTTTTATACTGAACCAGAAAAAAACTAAGATGATAGTCAAAAATATGACACAAGATCGTAAACACGAGCTTGAAAGGAGGGCAGGTTTTGAGATTGTACCAAAGGTAAAATATCTAGGAGTTCAGGTTGCAGAATCAAATATGAAATTGTTCCAAAATAATTATGAGGTGTTGTGGCGAGAGGTGCAAAAAGACATGGAGACTTGGAAAAAACTGCAGCTGTCTTTACTTGGAAGAATAGCAGCAGTTAAGATGAACATTTTGCCAAGATTTCTTTTTTTTTTTCAAATGATTCCGGTGCTTAAAAATGATAAACAACTAAAAATATGGCAAACTGGAGTGAACAAGTTTGTCTGGAACGAGAAAAAACCAAGAGTAAAATTGAAAATTATGCAAGATGTTCCAGAAAGGGGAGGTCTTAAACTTCCAAACCTACAGTTATATTATGATGCAGCAGCTTTGACTTTAACAAGTGATTGGTTTGGAGGAAAAAAGACTGGAATATTAAACGCAGAAAGTTTTGATTTGGAATTTGGATGGCATGCTTACTTATTTTATGACAGTAAAGTGGACAAAGTATTTAAAAGCCATATACTTAGAGATTCTTTGTTGAGAGTTTGGAAGAAGCACCGACTCAAATGGGATTATAAAATACCGCTATGGCTGGATCTTGGTCATACTTTGTGGAATACAAATATAATGTCATTCGGGGGGTTTTTATATAAAGAGGTTCTCTTTACAGATGCGGGCAGATGGCAGCTGAAGACATTACAGACATTGTTGGCTGAAGGGATTAATCTAACTTGGTTACAATATAATCAATTGCAATTGAGATGGAAAGAGGACCAAAAAACTGGTATTATGATGTATGAGGAAGAATTGGTCAGACATATAAAAGAGAAAGGTCCAATGCATATTAAAAGACTTTATAATGTCTTGTTAGAAAGGGATTCAGAAACTGAACTAGTTAAAGATTGTATGATTAAGTGGGCACAAAATTTTGAGGAACCAGTGATGTTGGAAACATGGGAAAAAAATTGGGTTCAGAATGTTAAATTTACACAGTCGCAGAATCTGAGGGAAAATTTTTATAAAATGTTTTATAGATGGCATTTAGACCCCAAAAAATTGTCGTGTATGTACCCTAATGTGCAGCCTAAATGTTGGAGATGTGATTGTCTAGATGCTACATATTATCATGTTTGGTGGACCTGTAAGAAAGTTAAGGCTTTTTGGATAAAAATTTGGTGGGTCATGCAGAATGTTCTGAAGAAAAAAATTCAATTTTCTCCACAATTGTTTTTACTAGGTATAGTTAAGGGTTTTACATTGGGTGAAACAAAACTGATATTGTATATGATAACAGCAGCAAGATTGTTGATAGGTAAATACTGGAAAAATGAAGCGCTGCCCACGATTGAGGAATGGATTTTGAAGATGGCCAGTTTTGCAGAGATGGCGAAGATTTCAGCATATCTAAAAGATTGTTCACAAGAGACTTATGAATGGGAATGGAAGAGGTGGATAGATTATGTTCAGAACAAATATCAAACTAGGAAGTATCAAATAGCTTTTCACTGATAGTATTATATAAAGATAGAAATATTTTTAAGGTAATGAGGATGAAAATTTATTTGAAAATGTTATATTAAGATAGAAATATTTTAAGGTAATGAGGATGAAAATTTATTTGAAAATGTTATATTAAGATAGAAATAGGTTAATGTAATGAAGATGAAAATTTATAAGGGGGAGGGAGGGGTTCAAGTTTTATATACAAAGGAGGGTTTTTCCTTTTACCTGATATGAGTATACTGTGCGGAAGTCCGGGGGGACGGGAGGGTTAGGGTGGGTTAGGGAGGTTGGGAAGTTTGGGGTGGGTTGAGGGGGGAAAAAAGGGGTAAAAATGTAATTGTAAAACTTTTGTAATAAAAAAAAAAAGATGATTAGGGGACTGGAGGTTAAAACATATGAAGAACGGTTGCAGGAACTGGGTATGTCTAGTTTGATGAAGAGAAGGACTAGGGGAGACATGATAGCAGTGTTCCAATATCTCAGGGGTTGCCACAAAGAAGAAGGAGTCAAGCTATTCTTCAAAGCACCTGAGGGTAGAACAAGAAGTAATGGGTGGAAACTAATCAAGGAGAGAAGCAATTTAGAACTAAGGAGAAATTTCCTGACCGTTAGAACAATTAATAAGTGGAACAACTTGCCTGCAGAAGTTGTGAATGCCCCAACACTGGAAATTTTTAAGATGTTGGATAACCATTTGTCTGAAGTGGTGTAGGGTTTCCTGCCTGGGCAGGGGGTTGGACTAGAAGACCTCCAAGGTCTCTTCCAACTCTGTTATTCTATTTCTATTTCTAGGGTATTACGGAGGTATTACGGAGACCTGGTTGGGCCAGGAGGGGGGGTCCCCCTCGTCAAGATGTGCCCGCCAGGTTTCCGTGCATTTCATCAGCCAAGGACCCAGGGGAGGGGTGGGGGAGTGGCGGTGATTATTAGGGAAAGTCTTTGTCCGAGGGAGACCACTGTTCCTCAGATAGCCGGATGTGAGTCCCTTTGTGTGAAGTGGGGCCGTGGGGTGCAGATGGGTTTGCGGACCATGTACCTGGCTCCCTGCCACGTGGCAGCGACCCTGCCCGAGCTACTCGACGTCATTGCTGGGGTGGCGGTTGATACCCCCAGACTTATTGTCATGGGGGATTTCAACCTTCCGTCTGTGGGTGAGGCGTCAGAGGCGGCTCGGGAGTTCATGGCTTCCATGACGGCCATGGACCTGACCCAGTTAGTTCAAGGCCCCACTCACATAGGGGGACACACTCTGGACTTGATTTTTGTCTCTGGTCAGTGGTTGAATGATCTTGGTAGAGGGGACCTAGATATTAAACCCTTGTCATGGACAGACCATTCGCTCCTCCAATTGGACTTTCCTACCGCCTTCCCCCGCTGCAGGGAGACGGAACCGACCAGATGGTTCCGTCCCAGGCGCCTGATGGACCCCGAAAGGTTCCTGACAGAGCTTGGGCCGTTCCCTGAGACTCTAACACACGACTCGACTGAAGAGCTGGTGGCCGCCTGGGAAAGGGCAGCCGCTGGAGCTTTGGACCGCGTTGTGCCTTTGCGGCCTCTGACCCGATGCCGATCTCAATTGGCTCCTTGGTTCTCTGAGAAGCTGAGAGAGATGAAGCATCAGAAAAGACGCCTAGAGAGCATTTGGAGGACTAGTCAATCCGATTCCGACCGGACACAGGTGAGGTCTTATATCAAGACCTACCTAGTGGCGATAAAAGCAGCAAAATCTAACCATTTTTCCGCTCTTATCGCATCTGCAGAGAACCGCCCAGCCGCCTTGTTTAGGGTGACCACTCCCTTCTTCGGGGGGGGGAGTGTGGGAAGATCCCTTGCAGGGTCGTGCTGAGGATTTTGTGCAATTCCTGCACGATAAAGTCGCTCAGATTTGGGATGGCTTGGACTCCGACTGGATGAGTCCACGGGAGGAGACGAGGGCAGGTCTTGAGAATGTTATCTGGGAGGAGTTTGATCCTGTGACTCCCGAGGATGTGGACAGGGTTCTGGGTAAGATTAGTGCCGCCACGTGTTTATTGGACCCGTGTCCCTCCTGGTTGGTGCTGGCCTCCCGGGAGGTTACACGAGGCTGGCTCCAGGGGATTATAAGTGCTTCTCTGAGTGAGGGTGCCTTTCCTGCCGCCTTGAAAGAGGCGGTAGTGAGGCCCCTCCTCAAGAAGCCTTCCCTGGACCCGGCTGAATTAGCCAACTATCGTCCAGTCTCCAACCTTCGTTTTGTGGCGAAGGTTGTTGAGAGCGTGGTGGAACGACAGCTTCCCTGGCACCTGGATGAAGCTATCTATCTGGACCCGTACCAGTCGGGCTTTAGGTGGGGGTACAGCACAGAAACGGCATTGGTCGCACTGGTGGATGATCTCTGGAGGGCTTGGGACAGGGGTTGCTCCTCTGTCCTAGTCCTATTAGACCTCTCAGCGGCTTTTGATACCATCGACCATGGTATCATGCTGCAGCGGTTGAGGGGGTTAGGAATAGGGGGCACCGTTCTGTGGTTGTTCTCCTCCTTCCTCTCCGACCGCTCGCAGTTTGTGTTGGCAGGGGGACAGAGGTCGACCTCGAGGCATCTCGCATGGGGAGTGCCGCAAGGGTCAGTCCTCTCGCCCCTCCTGTTCAACATTTATGTGAAGCCGCTGGGTGAGATCATCTGTGGTTTTGGGGTGAAGTGTCATCTGTACGCCGATGATACTCAGCTGTACATCTCCACCCCAGACCACCCCAACGATGCCCTTGATGTGATGTCCCGCTGCCTGGAGGCCGTGCGTGTCTGGATGGGGAGGAACAGGCTCAGACTCAACCCCTCCAAGACCGAGTGGCTGTGGCTTCCGGCGCCCCGATATAGTCAGCAGGTGCCATCGCTGACTATTGGGGGTGAATCTTTGCCCCCCACAGAGAGGGCTCGCAATCTGGGTGTCCTCCTGGACGCACGGCTGTCTTTAGAAGAGCATATGTCGGCCGTGGCCAGGGGGGCCTTTTATCAGGTTCGCCTGATTCGCCAGTTGCAGCCCTTTCTGGACCGGGACGCCCTGCGCACAGTCACTCACGCCCTTGTGACCTCCCGGTTGGACTATTGTAATGTTCTCTACATGGGGCTCCCCTTGAAGAGCACTCGGAGGCTCCAACTGGTCCAGAATGCGGCCGCGCGGGTGGTTATGGGTGCAACTCATTGCGCTCATGTGACACCCCTCCTGCGTGAGCTGCACTGGCTCCCAGTGGTCTTCCGGGTGTGATTCAAGGTGTTGGTTACCACCTTTAAAGCGCTCCATGGCATAGGACCCGGGTACCTTCGAGACCGACTTCTGCCACCAACAGCCTCCCACTGACCAGTACGCTCCCACAGAGAGGGTCTCCTCAGGGTGCCATCGGCCAAGTTATGTCGGCTGGCGACACCCAGGGGGAGGGCCTTCTCTGTGGGAGCCCCAGCCCTGTGGAATGAACTGCCCTCGGAAATACGTAAGATCTCCGACCTCCGGGTGTTCCGCTACGCACTGAAGACCCTGTTGTTCCGCCAGGCCGGGCTATCAACATAATAATTTTAATTTGGGGTATTTTAAATTTCTGGGATTTTAATTGGAGCCTAATTATTTAATGATTTTAAATTTTAATTGTTGTTTTGTTTTGTGTTTTTAAATAGGCTGTACACCGCCCTGAGTCCTTCGGGAGAAGGGCGGTATAGAAATAAAATTATTATTATTAAAAAAAAATATTGAAATCCATTAGAATTTCAGTGTCATGCTTGGATTTCAATATCAATATCAGGTGTATCCCTTCTTCCCTCCCTCCCCCAGTGATCACATTAGGGCAGTAATGTGTTCAGAGTCCTAATAATTTTGGGATAAACACCAATTATTCTGTTTCTTGCCAGGGGAAAAAACACATCCCCCCCAACCTTTCCAGTTTTCACTTTAGGAAGCCAAGCTGAAAAAGGGACTGCATTCAATGGGAAGGCAGAGCCAGGACGCATGGCGGATTGGACGGAGACAAGGATTGTCTTGTGCTGTCGATTTACTGGGGACAAGTATCCTTTGGCAAATTGCCCGGGAGGAGGGTGTGTTGGAGGAGCACCAGCAGACCATTGGCAGGGGAGGAGTGCTGGCAAAGGGCCAGCCGAAGATAAACGCCCACAATGGGTTGGCTGTGGTGGTGGGCCTGTGGTGAAGTGGGCGCAGCCATGTTTCCACAGTTAATTGTCACATTCTGTTCTTGCTGTACCTAATCCATTAAATCTCTCTAGAATACCCCCAATCAACAACTAAAAAGCCACACACAGGGACCACATACTGTAAATACTACACATAGAATAGCCCAAAGCACATGTTCTGGTGAGAGTGAAATTTCCTTAGGATGGGCTCCAGCATGAGACTGAAAGCTTGGAAGACTAAACCTCTGGTCCCAGTGACCGACCCAGATTGGATCCTTGACGCTATCCCTCTGTTGAACTAGATCTGTGTTGACTTTTTTGGCAGCTGCAGCACACTGCTGACTCATACTTAAGTAGTGATCCACCAGGACAGCTAGTTTCCTCTCACAGTTACTACTGTTACTACCTCATGCTACATAACTAAGCTCCATTTCATGCTAAATAAACTAAATTATTAATGTATCTTAAATAGAAAACTATCTTTAGATAGATTTTTACTCCAAAAGCATTAAAATAAATTTGATAAAAATTTTAAAAATCCAATTTAAATTTTTAAAAAATCTGATTTTTTTTATTTTTTTAATCCACCCTGCTTTGTGGACAGATACGCTTTCTCTCCTATGTGAAACAGTCTCTGGGGTGACTGCTTTTTGTCTGCCTGTACTTTCTGAGTCTCCGTTGCCTTAGCCAGCACTCGTTTTACATTTCTCCATGTGTTCTGCAAAGAACCCACCCACTCAGTTAAGCTCACTGAGGAGGGAAGTTCCCGAGGGTATTCAGGCATGGGGACAAATTCCACCCCTGTGGCTACCTTGAACGGGGTGAGCCCCATGCTGCTAAGTACGGCAGCATATTAGATATTAGATATTATGTCATAAATGTCACGAGTGTTTCCAGGATTGCTGTGGCTACTTGCCTACTCACAAACAGTATGGTTTCAATCAAGCCATCTCCTGTTTGTAATTACCTGCAAGCCTTCCCCGCCCTAGTTAATTGCAGGTTAACTCCCCATATAAGCAAGGACCTTTTCGCTTGCTACTCGGGCCTAGACTCTGGTTTAGGCCTAAATGCACAGCTCCTGCAGGAAGCTCAGTGCAACGCCGCAGATGGGAGAAGAATGCAGATAAGGACTCCAGACGCCGTTGCAGAGGAACTCCCACGGATGCTTGCCTTTTGCTGTTTTGTAGCACGCAAGCTATCATCAGGACTGCTGTTGCTGGACCTTCTTCCTCCCACAAGCTTCAAGCAATGTTTGCTGTTTTTACTTCAGGTGATTTTTAGCTGTGAAGTTTGTGCTGCCCCCCTTCTATTACCTCGATGATGTGTCGACGCCGAAGCTGCTTATCTTCATGTTAGCTTTATTCTCTTGTGAACTGTTTCAGTATTGTGGAGAGGAATCTAGGGAGATAGCCTTGCTTCACATACCCAGATAAGACTTTGTTTTTAATGTGCTTTCTTAAAGACATAGTGCTTTTTAAATGTTTTAAAGTAAATTATATTTTTACACAAGACGCCTCTGTCAGAATTATTTCAGTCTCAGTGTGTTTGCTCATGAGCTGGTTCACGGTCCGGGGTACCCCTCAACCCCATTCCCTAACAGTTGGTAGCAGAGGATGGTTTAACGAACCTACGCTCATGTGGTAATGCGCTAGACTGGAATGTCTGCAGTTGAACAAATGTTGACTAGGGCAGCAGCAGCAGCAAAAAGTATGAAGTCACAAACTGGACTGTCTGGGGCTCAGGCCAAAAATGTTTTGGCTGAAAAACCTCAAACTCTAATTGATTTAGAGAATAGTGGAGCTGTAGGTTTTGGAGCAGAGGCCTCAACTTCTGAAGTGCCTAAGATAGTGAGTAAACCATCTTCACCTAAAGAAGTAGAGACTGGAAGAACGCCACTTCAGGTCTTGAAAACAAATTCAGAGGTAGATGATGAATTTAGGAAGGCAATCCTTCAGTTTTTAGGTTTGCCCATAGTAAGTCAGAACCCGACTGCTGATTCTAGCAAATTATTAAAGAATCCAGCCATGAAAGTAAAGAAGATTGAAGTCCTAGAAAACACCGGATCGGTAAGAGACTTTCAATCTTTTCCTAAAACCCCTACCTCAGACCATAAGTGGAGAATGGGGGATAACAGACTGCCTGATTCGAATGTTCCTGCTTCTTTGTTAAACCAGCATGGCCAAGTTGATATTGCGCCATCTGCTGTTGAAGCCATCATAGATCAGGCCATAAAGACTTTAGCTCCCTTGATGACATCAATGACTACTGCTAAAAATTTAAGAGACTCTCATGTTGAGCGTAAGGTTGCAAGTGTGATAGAAACTTTGGCAACCATTTTAGGCGATGGTTTGCAGGCGCCATCGGCTCAACAAATAGTAGCTGCACATACCAAAGTACCCCTGATGTCTGCGACTAATTCAGCGCACGCCACGAGTGGGATATATCCATCCGTGACGACATCGACATCCAGGACGGTTCCGGAGGCTGCCTCAACTGAAGATAGGAATTTGGGAGTGCGTCCAAAAATTCCTAGAGATGCGCACCAGAGAGGACCCTCGAGCTTTTGTGATCAAACCAGGATGAGCTTTGCATCTGCACAACGTGAAGTTTTAATCCCTCCCATTGGGGAGGAACGATCGTCAGAATGCCAGATGGAAGACACTGTGCTGTGTGCTTCCATTCCAATGCCTTATTGCCCGTTCCAGGATGGACCACATTTTGAACATCAATTAATGTCTGTTTCCATGTTTAATAATGTACAGGTTCTTCCTTCTAATTTTAAAAGTTTAAGTGTGGGTGGAGGAAATTTTAAGGAATGGGTTAAGAGTATTCAAGTAACCTTAATGAAAGAGAATGTTTTATCGTTGTTGTTAAAACCTTCACCTAGACCATGGTCCTTAGAAGTTGATCTTTTACATCATAAGGCCTTTTGTATTTTATTGATGTCCATTGACCCTGCACTATATCCCAGTATACCTAGTAACCTGACCATAACAGAAGTTTGGGTGAAACTGCATAAGCTATTTTGTTCAAAAAGCTCCCATGTTACAAACAGAGTTTATAGGGAGTTCTATTCCGCAAGGTTGAAGGCGGGAGTAGATATTAATGAACACTTATGTGAGTTAAACAGGTTAAGGCAGGAATTGATGTTGAGGGGGGAAACAGTGTCTGAACAAACCCTCATTACTGTTATACTCAATTCCCTTGATCCTAGCTGGGATAATTTTATATCGCAACTGGATAATGTTAGTTGTAATAACTTATCTTTAGAAGTATTATCTGGCAGACTGATTGCTGAAGATAACTTGTGAAAATGCAGGGCGGCTTTTCACAAAAAGGAAAAACCTTTAAGAAGGCCCGATAGTTCAGATAGAGCATATACTATCGGAGAATGCTTCAATTGTGGTTCAAGAGAACATTATAGAAGGGATTGCCCACAAAACGTGAATGCTAGGGCAAGTTTAAAGACACCTTCTGATAATAGATGTAAAAGGAGGTCATTCCCTCCAGGCAGAAAGCCAAGTGGAGATGTTCCTAACCACAGAAGGGGTAAAAAGCCAAATAGAGGCAACAGAGGGAACAATCCCAGGTTTAATGATAGCTCTGTAGGTATAGTGGAAACTACTGAGTCAGAGCTTACAAGGGAACAGCGAGAGCAACTATGGTTAATGGACAGTGGAGCCAGAAACCATGTTGTCAGTGACATTTGTTAATATGAGAAGGCATCAATCCATGGTCAAAGTTGCAAACGGTAAAAAGGTGAATGTTGTTGGCATTGGAGATGTTTATATTCCTGGGATAGGAGAGATTCATGGAGCATTGTATGTACCTGAGATAGATCATAATTTGCTAAGCCTAATGAGGATATGTGAGAACCCTAGAATGGAGATTCTGTTCTCAGGAGGAACAGCTGTGATCAAAAACAACAAATGTGTGATTGGGGAGCTTTTGAAGATAGGTGGCTTGCCTTATTATTTCCCCAATACGAATGCTGAGACCTGCAGTGATAGCAATTATACTATCTCATTTGGTAGTAACAATGAATCACAGTTAGAACTAGGTGATGAGGATCAAGACTTTCACCAGAGGAAGCCTTGTAAAGACAAATGTAAAGTTAATAAAAAGTTTTTAAATTTTAATTTAGAGTCAGATAGTAGGGAACCTGAAAATGCTAATGCAATTGCTATAGGTGAGCCGCTGCACAATGAATGTGCTCACTTGATGCATCGCAGGTTAGGTCATGTGAGTTTTCCTATAGTGAAAAAGGTAACCGAA
This sequence comes from Arizona elegans, assembly GCA_022577455.1. NCBI lineage: Eukaryota > Metazoa > Chordata > Lepidosauria > Squamata > Colubridae > Arizona > Arizona elegans. The sequence goes on along the minus strand of JAKOOJ010000075.1, from coordinate 227,993 downwards.
CACTCAAGGGGAACCAAGATCAATGATTTTAACACATTTCTAGATTGTTCAATTTGTAGGAGTGCAAAGTTGAAGGTGAAATCTGCGCCCAAGAGGTCTCAGAGGTACTCCGAACACCCATTTCAGCTCGTCCACATGGATTTGGTGGGTCCATTCGCACCTTCCGTGGGTAAGAGACGGTATTTTCTTACCATAGTAGATGACCATAGCAGATTTGGATTCGTTTTTCCCCTAATGTCCAAGAGTGAAACGTTGACTAAGTTTAAGGAATTTTGTAACTTAGTCCAGAACCAGCACAAGGTCAGAGTTAAGAAAATCTTAACTGATAGAGGGACTGAATTTAATTCGAATCAGTTCTCCAGCTGGTTGAGGAGTAAGGGCATAGTCCACTTACGCACCGTGCCTTACTCTGCATTTCAAAATGGCGTCGTAGAATGACACAATGGCGTATTACAAACTATGATGCGGTGCGCCCTAGAGGATTCCGGATTAAACTTCGCGTATTGGGTAGAAGCAGTTAGATACGCGAATTACACCTTGAACTGAGTGTGGTCTAGCGTGGTGCAGAAGACCCCATACGAGGTGCTATACGGCCATAAGCCTAGCTTGGCACACCTCCACGTTTTCGGGGTGATGGCCGATGTTCATGTCCCGAAGGAGCTCAGGAGAAAGGGAGACCCAATCTCTGTTAAGCTGAGATTCGTTGGTTACGAGCAGGGCTCCAAGGCATTTAGGTTTGCCTACCCTAACGGGAAATTAATGATATCAAGGTCTGCCAACTTTCATGAAGGGGCCAACTGGAGTAAGATCCATGCCAATGAGATTCTTACTCGGAACCCTTCCCGTAGTTGTTGTAGACGAGCGGAGGATGTATCGGAAAACCTACCCGAGGATAGGGATACATCTGGTTCTGGGAAGCGTGCATCCCAGGCACCCTTGAAAGGGGTATTGAAGCGTAAGATGGGGGTAGCCAGGAAGGATAGGCACCCAGCTTCTGAGACGCACAGTGATAGTCACGAGGTAGATGACTCATCAGATGACTCTGATGTGAGTGACACTCCTAAAGGCAGACCAGTTAGGGCTACCAGGGGCAATAAGCCTAAGAGGTACGACGACTTTGTTACCTCAGTCGACCAGGTTTTGGCCACCCCTCAGAGATATGAGGATGTGTTGGCCTTACCTGACCATGAATGACAGAAGTGGCTGGCCGCCATGGATACAGAACTAGACAGCCTGAGAAGGCTCGATGTATTCATGCCAACAAGATTGCCCAAGGACAAGAGGGTGATCGGCACCAGGTGGCTTTTCAAGCAAAAGCCCATTGAAGGTGGGGGCTTTATCTATAAAGCGAGACTAGTAGCGCAGGGATTCTTGCAGAGATTCCCTGACGATTATGAGGACACCTTCTCGCCCATGGTGTGCCCTGAGAGCGTGAGAACAGCTCTCTCTATCGCTACCATGCGAGGCGAACATGTCTACCAGTTTGACGTTCAGACCGCGTACCTGCACGCCCAGTTAGACAAAGAGCTGTACGTGAGGATTCCTCAGGGAGTAAGCCATCGGGAAGACGATGTGTGGTTGTTGAACAAGAGCCTATATGGCTTAAAACAATCTGGTAAGCGATGGTACGAGTGTCTCACTAAAAGCCTGAAAGAGATGGGCTTTTTACCATCGTCGGCTGACGAGTGTTTTTTTGTCAAGGAAGATCAGGGCATTAGGGAAATGGTACTGTTGTACGTTGATGACATCCTATATATTTGCAGATCAGAGAACAGGCATAAGAAGTTCTCTGAGGACCTAAGTAAGAGTTTCGCCTTAAAACCATTAGGTCACATTAGCAAATTTTTAGGGGTGCAATTCATAAAAACCGAGAAGGGGTTTCGGCTCTCTCAGGAAGATAAAATTTTGGAATTGCTTAAAAAGTGTATCATGGTAGAGGCGAAGCCATGCGATACCCCTATTGGAACAGACTTCCTTAAGAGTATGTAGACTCAGAGCATGGAGTTTGAAGATAAGACCCTTTACAAGTCCATGATTGGGTCGTTGTTGTACATTGCAAATTGGACTAGACCGGACATCAGTCTAAGTGTAAATGTGTTATCTAGACATTCTGAACATCCCACACAGTACCATTGGAGCGGAATTAAATGACTCCTGAGATATTTAAAAGGTACTGTGAACTATTCATTGTTATTGGAACCAGAAGCAACTAGAGAATTAAGACAAGTTATGGAAATATAAAAAGAAAAATACAAGCTACAGGTGTTTGCAGATTATTTGGTTTTTATCCTGGAAGATCCACAAGAAACTGGACCCAAATTAATTTAAAAAATAGAAGAATATGGTGAAGTTGCAGGACTGAAAATAAATAAGGAAAAAACTAAAATTTTAGTCAAAAACCTTACAGATACACAGAAAAAAGAGTTAATGAAGAGGACAGTTATTCAGATAGTTAAGAAAGTTAAATACTTAGGGAATTCAACTAACAGCAAGATGTGCAACCATTAAAGAAGGTAATTACGATAAGCTGATCCAACAAATTAAAATAGATCTGGAGAGGTGGAAAAACCTGCAACTGTTGCTGACAGGAAGAATAGCTACTATAAAAATGAATATTATTATATTTATTTCAAACAATCCCGATAAAGCTGGGGAAAAATACTTTGAAGAATTAAATAAAACAATATTAAGATATATTTGGCAAGGGAAAAAAGCAAGAATAAGTTTGAAAATGCTGCAAGATTCTAAAAACGGAGTTTGGGGCTTCCAGATTGGGAGTTGTATTATCAGACCTCGGTACTTACATGGGTTGAAATAATGGATTAGTTTGAGGCATAAAAGATTATTAACTTTGGAGGGACATGATCTCCAATTGGGTTGGCATGCCTTCTTATGGTATGGGAAAAATAAAATACATAGTTACTTCCAAAGACATTATATTAGAAATGCATTATTATCAGTATGGGTAAAAATTAAAGAAGAACACTTTGAAAAAAACAGTCTGGCTCTTCACAATGGAGGCACTGATACATCCAAATGTTATTAATATGGAAAAATTACAAGATACAAAGACATTTTGAATGAAAAGGGGGAACTCAAAACTAAACAAGAATTGAGTAGTCAAGGGATTGACATAGCATGGTGGCCACAAGTGCAGATACAATCTCAATATGAGAAAGACTCTAAAATGTATGGTTTTTGGATCACCCACCAAATTTTTATCCAAAATGCTTTGATTTTCTTACAAGTCCACCATATATGATAATAAGTTGCATCATCACAGTCACATCTCCAACATTTAGCTTGCAAATTTGGATACATACATGATAATTTCTTAGGATCTAAATGCCATCTATAAAACATTTTATAAAAATTTTCTCTTAAGTTTTGTGCTTGCGTAAATTTAACATTTCTAACCCAAATCTTTTCCCATGTTTCCATCATCACTGGTTCCTGAAAGTTTTGTGCCCATTTTATCATACAATCCTTAACCAATTCCGTTTCTGAATCTATTTCCAGTAATGCATTATACAACCTTTTAATATGCATTTGACTTTGATCTCTAATCTGTTTTACCAAGTTTTCCTCATTTTGCATAACACCAATTTTTTGATCTTCCCTCCATCTAGCTTGAAGCTGACCATACTGAAACCAAGTGTAGATTATCCCTTCTTCTCTCAATACATTTAAAGATTTCAATTGCAATTTACCCCTTTCCATAAAAAGAAGTTCTTTGTAAGTAATCACCTCCTGTTTTTGTTCTATACTTATATTTTCTATTGCATGTCTGGGATTTGCCCATATAGGTATCTTGTAGTTTAATTTATATTGATACTTTTTCCAGACCCTCAACAGAGCATTTCTGAGTATGTGACCTTTAAACACCTTATCCACTTTTTTTCATATAACAGGTAAGCATGCCATCCATACAACAAATCATAACCTTCTATATTTAACATTCTCTCTTCAGTTAAATTGAACCAGTCACTAATTTGTGATAAAACAGCTGCTTCATAATACAATCTTAAATTAGGCATTTTAAGACCTCCTCTCTTGCGTACATCCTGTATAATTTTCCATTTTATTCTTGGTTTTTTCCCAGCCCAAATAAAAGTGTTAACTCCTTTCTGCCACTCCCTCAAATTTCCATCTTTCTTAAGCACTGGTATCATTTGAAACAAAAATAAGAACCTGGGTAGCACATTCATTTTTATTACTGTTATTCTTCCCAATAAAGATAGTTGTAGCTTTTTCCAATTATCCATCTCTTTCTGCACTTTTTGCCAAAGAACTTCATAATTGTTTTAAATAATTTCGTATTTGAGGCTGCAATATTTACTCCTAGATATTTAAACTTTTTAACTATTTCAAACCCTGTTATTCTACCTAAATCTTCTCTTTGAGATATAGACATGTTTTTAGTTATCATCTTTGTCTTACGTTGATTTACTTTAAACCCAGATACCTTACCATATTGACCTATTATGTCCAACATATGTGGAACCGATTCTATAGGTTGAGATAAAGTAACAACCAAGTTGTCTGCAAACGCTCTTAATCTGTAATCTTGCTGTCTAATTACAATTCCCTTTATTTTATCAGAGTCATGTATCTTATTCAACAAAACTTCTAAGGTTAAAATAAACAGCAGTGGAGACAAGGGGCAACCCTGCCTTGTTCCTTTCTCAATTTTAAAAACACCTGTTAAACCTCCATTAACTATTATTTGTGCTGTTTGTCTTAAACAGGAATTGCCAATTCAATCAATCAAATGCCTTCTCCGCATCCAAAAATATGAACGCTGCCGGGACTTGGTTGTTTTTTTCCAGATATTCCAATAAATTTACAATTTGTCTAACATTGTATTTCATTTGTCTCCCTTTTATAAACCCTGATTGATCATTATGAACTGTTTGTTGCATAACTGGCATTAATCTATTTGCTAATATCTTGGCAAAGACTTTGTAAACAGTGTTCAAAAGTGATATTGGCCTAAAATTTTCAGGTTTAATACAATTTTGATCTTCCTTCAGGATCAGTGAAACAAAAGCTGTTCTCCAAGAGGGTGGAACTCCTCCCCCTGATTGAATTTTACAAAATAAAACTCTAAGCGGTTCTACCATTTCAGACTGTAAATTCTTGTAATAAACAGCTGTTAATCCATCTGTTCCCGGAGCTTTACCTGTTTTTAACTGTTTAATTGCTGCAGTAATCTCCTCAGAAGTTATTGGCTGATTCAATCCTTCCCTCTGTTCTAACGTTAATTAAGGAATATTCTCTTCCTTTAGGTATCTATCTATATCTATGCCTTGTATTGAATCACTAGCATATAACTTTGTATAAAATTCTAAAAAAGCTTTTTTGATCATATTCTGTTGATAAACTTCCTTACCTCTATATTCTATCTTACCAATAACTTGTGATTTCTGTTTTTTCCTCAACACATAGGCCAACCACCTGCCTGGTTTATTAGCATTACAAAATGTATTGTGTTTAGCATATTGTAAACTAGTTGCCACTTGATCTGCAATTAACATATTAAATTGCTCTCGTAGTATGTTTATTGTTTCTTTTACTTTCTTATCCCCTGGATTACGTATAAGTAATTGTTCTTACTTTTTTATTTCCTCCTCTATCTCTTTCCACTTCATTTGTTGTTTTAATCTATATTTGTTATTCATATGTATTAAAGTTCCCCTCATGGGGAATGGGATGCCTTACTTGCATCCCATACCATTTCCATAGAAGTACCCTTATGCATGTTAATAGCAAAAAATTCTTTCATTTGTTTTTTAAGCTCATTCACATTTTCTTCATATCTAAATAAATTTTCATTTAACCTCCAAGACCTCCTTTCTCCCCTCTCCTGTTCCAATTCCACCCAGACCAGACTATGATCAGTTAGAGTTCTTGGACATATCTTCGTCTTCTTCACCCTAGAAAAAAAATCATTTATGATTAGTATAAAATCAATCCTGGAAAAGGATTGATGTCTATCGGAAAAAAAAGTAAAATCTCTTTCCTCAACATTCCGTTCTCTCCAAATAATTCTCAATTCCATATCTTCCATCATATCAAAAAAATATTTAGGTAATTTCACACGTGTTGAAATCTTTGATAAACTTTTTTTATCTTTCTGTGTATCTATTACTCCATTCCAATCACCCATTAGTATAAAGGATTTATAGTCCCATTGTATTATTTTGGTATGTAAAAATGTATAAAATTTGTCTTGTTGTTGATTAGGTGCATATATTCCAATTAAGAGCATTTTTCCACTCTGAGTTAATAATTCAATTGCAATATATCTTCCTTGAGTATCTGCCTCAATTAGATTAGCTGATAGTCCTTCGTTTACATATATAACTAACCCATTTTTCTTCTCTGGTGCTGATGCCACAAAGTGTGTACCTAATCTTGAATTTATCAAATATTTTTGATCTGATAGTCTAATATGTGTTTCTTGCAAACAAATAACATCGTTCTTAAATTGTTTCAAGTAGTGAAATACTTTCTTTTTTGTGGTGAATTTAAACCATTAACATTCCAAGATAAGAATTTAGTTGCCATCTTTGGCCCCTCGAAGCTTCAAAAGCAACAGCTGAATATCCTCCTCCATCTTACTCTTCAGCCTAGCCCCTGCCACTGCTTCTGTTTTTTTTTTGACTTCTTGAGATGATTCTTGAGATTGTTGCACTTTTAGTTGTTGTTCTTGGTGTTTGTAGGTTGCTCGTGTCATTCGTTGTTCTCTTGGTTCCTCTATCTTCTTGAATGGTTCAAAAATTGGGGGTAAACCCCCAGATTGCACTAAATCTTCTTCCATGGTGATTCCTCCAGCTGCAGCTTCAGCATAAGTTTGTTTCTGCTTTCCATCTTTCTCTTGTTGTAACATCTCCATTTTCTTTCTGCCCCCCCCCACCCCCGGTGAGGGTGGGTATCCAGCCTTAAGGACATTGACATAAAAGTCTTTTGCCTTCCAAACTGTGTTTAAACAGTATCTTTCTCCACCATAATTCACTATTAGACCGGTTGGGACATCCCATCTGTACTGCACTTGCTGATTTCTCAATTCATTTACCAGGAAACCAAAGTCCTTTCTACTTCTTAACATTTTGGGAGGGATCTCTTTCAGAACCACTAATTCTTGTCCAGCCACTTGGACCTTATTCTTGTAAGAAGCTTGTAAAATGTCATTTCTGATCCTCCTAGTTGTAAAGTAGATCACCACATCTCTTGGTAACTGCCTTTGTCTTGCCACCCAGGAGTTAACCCTATAAATTTTATCGATTCGGGATGCCACATCTTCTGCTCTTTCTTTGATTATCTCAGCCATAGCTTCAGCACAAATGTCCTTTAGATTTTCCCGGCTATTTTCTTTCAGCCCTCTCAGTCTCAAAGCAAATTCCATAGCTCTATATTGTAACATAACCAATTCATCATCCACCTTCTCTGTTTTAGTCATAATGTCTCCTACTTTATTTTCCAGGTTCAGATTGGCTTCATTAATTTCTTCTACTCTCTCATCCAGCTGAACAAGGTGTTTTGCCAATCCTGAGACTGCTAGAAGAATGTCATCTCTTATTTCGTTATGCTTTTCTTCAACAATGTCTTTAATTGCCTTTATATCCTCCACAAATTTTTCTAATTTCCCTTCCATAATTACTGTTTGGTTATTCATAGCTGCAGTTTGATTATTCATGGCTTCTTTTATAAATTCTTTAAGTTCTTTAAAAGAAGCCTCCTGGCTCTGTGAGTCAGCCGGAAGTTGTGCTTTCTGTGTCACTACTGACACTACTGGAGAACCTCCTCCACTTTTAGAAACTCCTGGCTTAGCTTGCTTAGAAGCCATCTTATTTTAAAAAGTCTTTCCCTTTCACAGCCACAAAGTCTCTTGAACAATTTTCAAAAGCTTATTGTCAAACAAAATAGTCTTTTCTCCACCAAACTCTCATTTCCCAGCAGCTTCAATCCACTCTCAAAGCGCACAACTCTCAATAAGCACTCTCGTTTCTAACTTTCACTTTCACGCCCACAACAAAGGCACCATATTCAGCCTCCAACTCAAAGAGATTCAATTAGAAACAATGTAAACCCGGAGTTAAGCGCTGTTACTTGCAAATGCTTGTTCTCCTGTTTCCGCTCTGTCTGCTCTTGTATTCAATCAATCTCACTTTTGCCTGCAGAGTTGGTCGCGACGTCTGGCTCTGTTTAAAAGAGAGTCGTCCTGGATCCGGAGCTTCAGTGGGCTGACCGGGGAGCTCTCGCCCTCCAAGCCTCTGGAATTATTCCAGAGGGCTTACGGGGAGCTCTACCCACACCCACCAGCTCTCCCCTCCTTCTTCTCCTGATGGAGAGGTTTTCAAGCCGCCAGACAGATGCTTAACGCTGTCAAAGCGGCTTTTACGAGATCACAGGGCTGGCGGTCCGGAGAGACTGTCCACAACGCCGGCGGTGCCAACCGGAAGTCTTGAATATCTTGAAAAAAAGGTTGAAATTTACTCCGCAACTGTTTTTACTGGGTATAACTACGGATTGTACAGCATTAGAGACTAAATTGATTTTAAACTTGATATCAGCAGCTAGGCTGTTGGTAGCGCAATATTGGAAGAAGGACTTTTTGCCTACTATCGAAGAGTGGACATTGAAAGTAGCGAACCTAGCGGAAATGGCGAAAATTTCAGTGTACTTGAAGGACTATACACAAGAAAGATACATATCCGAATGGAGAAGATGGATTGATTATATTCAAAATAAGTATCAGACAAGAAAATATCAAATAGCTTATGAATGAATGTTAAAGTTTAGAAGTATTATGTTATCTATAGTGGAGTTAAGGTTTCGGGGGGGATTTGGTAGTTTAAGGATAGATAGGTTAATTTAGCTTATGATTGTTACTGAAATACCCTGTATTTTGCTCTGGGAAGTCTGGGGGGGAGGGGGGAGGGGGGAAGGGGTGTGGGTGCGGTGGGGGGAGGGAAAAAGGGTGGGGGGAATATTGGGGGAAAAAATTTTTTGTAAAACTTTTCAATAAAAAAATAAAAATAAAAAAATAAAATGTATGGTTTTTATAAAGAATTAGCAGAATTAGATCAGATATTACCAGGGACGGATGAAAAATTAAAGAAAATATATAGCTATCTACTAAGTATCAAAATGGAAGGTGAGCAAGTAAAGGAGACAATGATAGTAGGGGCTAAAATTTTTGGTTATACAATAGAGTTAGATAAATGGCAGAAATTGTGGGATTGGAATTATAAATTAACGATGTCAACTGCATATAAAGAAAATATTTATAAAATGCTTTATAGATGGCATTTTTCACCCACAAGGTTGGCAAAGACGTTTAAGGATATGTCCGCTAAATGTTGGAAATGTCATCAGATACCTGATTAGTATTAGTATATGTGGTGGACATGCCCAAAAGAAAAAAAAATGGACAAAAATACATACATGGTTGGAAAAAATGATAAAGCAACATATAGATTTAAAACCAGAAATATTTTTGTTGGGCATTTTACCAGATAAGTATAACAAGGGGATGCAAAAAACAAATTTTCAGTGACGTTGCACTTCATGGTCTTGTATGCCTTAAGAAGTTTAAGAAAGGCAACCCCGAACATGCATAAATGCACTAGGATAAAGAATGAGTTATTAAAAAATAAAAGAGAATAAATATGAGTTAAAACAGAAAAATTAGAATTTGAGGGCAAATAAAGATGTTGTTTATATAAATAAGCATAGAAATTTTAAGACATGATTAAAAAATGGAAAAGAAATTTTGGCAAAAATTGTAACTGAGTAAAATGTATTTGAATATGTTAAATTGTATAAGTTATGATATGGCCAATACTCTGTTCATAAAATATGCGGGTGAAAATGGGGGGGGGGGGGAATCAATAAAACTTGATTCAAAAAAAAAAAAAAAAGAAGTTTATCATCCATCCGAGTCTAGTTTGGTGCTTTAGTTGCCAAAAAAATTCTCAAAATCCTTGAATCCTTTCCAGGAGTGCTGGAGGAGTAATACCTCCCTAAAAAACCCCAAAACCTTGGTCCAGCTGGCCCGGCTGGTAGCACCTTGTAAGGGCCCCTTTCCAGGGTTACAGGAGAAGGTGGTCAACCGTTTTTGACAGCGGAAGAGGGCTTTATGCCCCAACGGCAGATAAAACAGCAGAACCATCTTCTAGGAAAAGGGAAGCTCTGATTACAAACGTCCACTGCGTTGTGGCTATATCTACTACTGGAAAAGGCTTCAGGAGTCAACCTCGAGGCAAAATCCAGAGCCAGAGTCCCGGAAGCAATCACATTCTGATAACTCCTGCGACGTAGCTGGAACTAATCGTATCAGCTCTGCTGTTCCATTGGACTACCCCAGCAATGTGGAGAAGGGGGATCTGCTGCTTGGGTAACAGTCTATCCTCCATATTAATATACCCAGGCTTTGTGCACTGGAGCGGATACTCCAGCTTTGCATACAGCATTGAAACAACAAGGGAAGTGGCAGTTACCGGTTATAAGTCTTTGTTCGATTGGCATAGAGCGTGACGCCAGGGGCCACTTTCAATGGTGGGAGAGGTCATCGTACCTCATTGGGCAGCTACTGCCCATCTTAAGCTGGGCAGCCCCCAGCCAGTAAGGTGCTGCCCCACCACGGCCTGCCAACCTCACAGGGTGCGTGGGGTTTAGGGTCAAAGCCGACAAGCAGATCGATAAGTTTGCACCATGCAACAAACATAAGAAAACTTTAGCCCTAAAGTTTGGCACTTGGAATGTTCGGACAATGACCCTCAGTCTTTCAGATGATTTACAAGAAATAGATGACGTACGTAAGACAGCTGTCATAGACATGGAGCTGAGCAGACTGCAGATGTATATCATTGCCCTTCAAGAGACAAGGCTGTCAGACTCGGGATCTGTTGAGAGAAACTTCTCGTTCTTCTGGCAGGGAAAACTATCAAATGAGTCTAGGGAATATGGGGTTGGCTTTGCGGTCAGAAACACCCTACTAGGATTTATTATTCCACCTGTTGCAGGGAGTGAAAGAATTCTGTCCATGCAGATCCACTTATCAGCAGGGCTGGCTACGCTTATCAGTGCATATGCACCGACACTATCATCTTCAGCAGAATCCAAAGATAAATTTTATGACAATCTGGCTGTTACTATCAAGAAAATCCCTGAGAAAGAACCACTGTTTATTCTTGGTGATTTTAATGTCAGAGTTGGAGCTGATCATAGTTCTTGGCCCACCTGTCTAGGTCAGTTCAGCGTCGGGAAGATGAATGAAAATGGCCAACGCCTGCTGGAGTTTTGCTGCTATTACAGTTTTTGCATTAGCAATACATACTTTAAAACAAAGCCTCAACACAGAGTTTCTTGGAGACATCCAAGATCAAAGCATTGGCACCAGCTCGACTTGATTCTTACTAGGTGCTCCAACCTCCCCAATATTACAATCACACGCAGCTATCAGGGCTCTGATTGCGATACAGACCACTCCTTGGTGTTCAGCAGAATAAAACTGCAAACAAAGAGATTGCATCACTTGAAGACAGAAGGAAGACCACAAATTGACATCAACAAGACCCGCAATCAGGGCAAAGTGGAGGAATTTGCACAAGCACTCAAGGAAACTTTCCCAGGCCCAGCTGAAGCAAATGCAACTGAACGATGGGAATATTTCAAGAATGCTGTTTATAACACTGCTTTGTCAATATATGGTAAGGAGACCAGAAAGACAGCAGATTGGTTAGAAGGCCATTCGGAGAAGATGATGCAGCCATTGAGGAAAAAAGAAGAACTCTAACTGCATATAAAGCCTGTTCCAGTGAGCACAACCTACAGGTTCTGCGAGCTGCTCGTAGCAAAGTCCAACAGATCACTAAGAGATGTGCTAACGATTATTGGCTGCAGCTCTGCTCTCAGATCCAGATAGCAGCTGACACAGGCAACATTAAGGGGATGTATGATGGCATCAACACAGAAGAAATCTGCTCTTCTGAAGTCCGCTACAGGTGAGGTTATCCAGGACCGAACACAGCAGATAGCACGCTGGGTGCAACATTACTCTGAGTTATACTTCAGAGAAAACGTGGTAACTGAAGAAGCTTTAAATAACATTGAGTGCCTGCCTGTCCTGGAGGAGCTTGATAGTGAACCAACTTTAGAAGAACTAAACGTGGCCCTGGATTCCCAACAGGTCCACTACTGACATGGTATTTTCCCTTAGACAGCTGCAGGAGAAATGCAGGGAACAAAGTCAACCACTTTTCGTAGCCTTCATAGATCTTACGAAGGCTTTTGACTTGGTTAGTAGGGACAGCCTTTATAAAATTCTGTCTAAGATTGGATGTCCACCTCAGCTCCTTAACATCATTAGGTCCTTTCACGAGGAAATGAAAGGCACTGTAGATTTTGATGGCTTATCATGAGATTCCTTTAACATTCGAAGTGGAGTGAAGCAGGGCTGTGTCCTTGAACCAACTTTATTTGGGATCTTTTTTGCTGTCATGCTGAAACATGCTTTTGGAACTGCAACAGAGGGTATCTATTTCCGGACTATATCAGACAGAAAACTCTTCAATCTCTCTAGATTGAGAGCAAAGTCTAAAGTCCAGCTGAAATGCTTACGAGATTTCCTCTTCGCTGATGATGCTGCCGTTACTGCTCACACTGCCAAAGACCTTCAACAACTTATGGACTGTTTTAGCAAGGCCTGCCAAGACTTTGGGCTAACAATCAGCCTGAAAAAGACACAAGTCATGGGTCAGGACGTGGATTTATCTCCCTGTATTACAATCTCTGCACAAGAACTGGAGGTCGTCCATGACTTTGTGTACCTCAGTTCAACTATATCCGATACACTCTCTTTAGATACTGAGCTGAATAAATGTATTGGTAAAGCAGCCACCACGTTCTCCAGACTTACAAAGAGAGTATGGCTCAATAAGAAGCTGACGGAACATACAGAGGTCCAGGTCTATAGATCCTGTGTCCTGAGCACACTCTTGTACTGCAGTGAGTCTTGGACACTTTATGCACGGCAGGAGAGAAAGTTGAACACCTTTCATATGTGCTGTCTCCGACGTATTCTTGGCATCACCTGGCAGGACAAAGTTCCAAATAGCGCAGTCTTGAAACGTGCTGGAATTTCTAGCATGTGTACACTATTGAAACAGCGACGTCTACGCTGGCTTGGGCATGTTGTGAGAATGGCTGATGGTCGAATTCTGAAAGATCTCCTGTATGGAGAACTAGTGCAGGGAAAGCGACTGAGAGGGAGACCATAACTGTGATATAAGGATATCTGCAAGAGGGACCTAAAGGCCCTGGGAATGGACATTAACAACTGGGAAACCTTGACCTCCGATCATTCAGCTTGGAGGCTAAAGATGCAGCATGGCCTTCTCCAATTTGAAGAGACACTTGTTCGGCAGGCTGAGGCAAAGAGGCAGTCCCGGAACCAGCAAAATCTGGGGGCTGGGCAGGGGACAGAATGTATCTGCCCTCAGTGTGGAAGGGATTGCCACTCTCGAATTGGCCTTTTTAGTCACACTAGATGCTGTTTCAGGACCTCTTTCCAGAGTATGATACCATAGTCTTTTGAGACTGAAGGTTGCCAATGATAACAAGGGGAATACATATTTGATTTTACATGTATTAACTGCAGCTAGAATTGTATTTGCACAACAATGGAAAAGTGAAGAGATCCTTACAGATGAAAATGTGATTAAAAAATACTAGAATGTGCAGAAATGGATAGAATAACACAATTAAGGAAAACAAAGAAACTGAATACTTTTTGACATGGGACTTGTTTTATCAATGGTTAGCTAATAAAAAGAAGGTCTTGATCCGAGGGAGACCACTGTACCTCAGATAGCCGGATGTGAGTCCCTTTTTGTGAAGTGGGGTCGTGGGGTGCAGATGGGTCTGTTGATCACGTACCTGGCTCCCTGCCACGTGGCAACGACCCTGCCCGAACTCCTCAATGTTATAGCCGAGGTGGCGGCTGATACCCCCAGACTTGTGGTCATGGGGGATTTCAACCTGCCATCCATCGGTGAAACATCTGAGGTAGCTCGGGAGTTCATGGCTTCCATGACGGCCATGGACCTGACCCAAGTAATTCACGGCCCTACTCATATGGGGGGACACACTCTGGACTTAGTTTTTATCTCTGGTCAGTGGTTGAGTGGCCTTGATATAGGGGATGTAGATATTGAACCCTTGTCATGGTCTGACCACTCACTCCTTCGACTTGACTTTCTGACCGCCGTACCCCATCGCAGGGAGGCGGAACCGACCAGGTGGTTCCGCCCCAGGCGCCTGATGGACCCTGATAGGTTCCAGATGGAGCTTGGGCCATTTCCTGAGACTCTAGCTCATGACTCGGCTGATGACCTGGTGGCCGCCTGGGATAGGGCGGCTGCCGGGGCTTTGGACCGGGTCATGCCTTTGCGGCCTCTGACCCGGCACCTAACTCACTTAGTTCCTTGGTTTTCTGAGGAGCTGAGGGAGATGAAGCGCCGGAAAAGACGCCTAGAGAGCAGTTGGAGGGCCAGTCGTTCCGAGTCTGACTTGACACCGGTAAGGTCTCATATTAAGACCTACCTAGTGGCGATAAAAGTGGCGAAATCTAGCTATTTTGCCACTCTTATCGCGTCATCAGATAACCGCCCAGCCGCCCTGTTTAGGGTGACCCACTCCCTCCTCCATCTGGGAGCGCGGGAGGACCCCTTGCAGGGCCGAGCTGAGGATTTTGTACAGTATCTGGATGATAAAATAACTCAGATTCGGGAAGACTTGGCCGCCGACTGGGTTAGTTCAGACGAGATGACTGAGGCAGGCCTTGAGAGTGTTATCTGGGAGGAGTTCGATCCTGTGGCTCCCGAGGACGTGGACAGGATCTTGGGACGGCTGAACGCAACCACATGTTTCTTGGACCCGTGTCCCTCCTGGTTGGTGCTGGCTTCCCGGGAGGTTACACGAGGCTGGCTCCAGGGGATTATTAACGCTTCTTTGAGCGAGGGTGTCCTGCCGGCCGCCTTGAAAGAGGCGGTGGTGAGGCCTCTCCTCAAGAAGCCATCCCTGGATCCGGCTGTTTTGGCTAACTATCATCCAGTCTCCAACCTTCGCTTTATTGTGAAAGTTGTTGAGAGTGTGGTGGCGCGACAGCTTCCCCAGTACCTGGATGAAGCTGTCTATCTGGATCCGCTCCAGTCCGGCTTCAGGCCCGGGTACAGCACGGAAATGGCATTGGTCGTGTTGGTGGATGATCTCTGGAGGGCCCGGGATAGGGGCTATTCCTCTATCCTGGTCCTATTAGACCTCTCAGCGGCTTTTGATACCATCGACCATGGTATCATGTTGCGCCGGCTGGAGGGACTGGGAGTGGGGGGCACCGTTTTGCGGTGGTTCTCCTCCTATCTCTCCGACCGGTTGCAATCCGTGTTGACAGGGGGGCAGTGGTCAACCCCAAGGCGCCTTGTTTGTGGGGTGCCGCAAGGGTCGGTCCTCTCGCCCCTCCTGTTCAACATTTATGTGAAGCCACTGGGTGAGATCATCCGTGGTTTTGGGGTGGAGTTCCATCAGTACGCTGATGATACTCAGCTGTACATTTCCACCCCAGACCATCCCAATGATGCCTTAGAAGTGATGTCCCAGTGCCTGGAGGCCGTGCGGGTCTGGATGGGGAGAAACAGGCTTCGACTCAACCCTTCCAAGACCGAGTGGCTGTGGCTGCCGGCGTCCCGGTATAGCCAGCTGATGCCATCGCTGGTTATTGGGGGCGAATCATTGGCCCCCACGGAGAAGGGCCCGCAACTTGGGTGTCCTCCTGGATGCGCGGCTGTCTTTAGAAGGGCATATGACAGCCGTGGCAAGGGGGGCTTTTTGTCAGGTTCGCCTGATACGCCAGTTGCACCCCTTTCTGGACCGGGACTCCCTATGCATGGTCACTCAAGCACTCGTCACTTCTCATCTGGACTATTGTAACGCTCTCTACATGGGGCTCCCCTTGGGGTACACCCGGAGGCTCCAACTGGTGCAGAATGCGGCTGCGCGGGGGATTATAGGAGCGACGGGGCGCTCCCATGTGACTCCTCTCCTGTGCGAGCTGCATTGACTTCCGGTGGACTTCCAGGTGCGCTTCAAGGTGTTGGTGATCACCTTTAAAGCGCTCCATGGCTTAGGGCCAGGGTACTTACGGGACCGCCTTCTGCCACCAATAGCCTCCCACCGGCCGGTTCGCTCCCACAGAGAGGGCCTCCTCAGGGTGCCGTTGGCCAGACAATGCCGGCTGATGACCCCCAGGAGGAGAGCCTTCTCTGTGGTGGCACCTACCCTATGGAACAATCTACCCCCAGAGATACGAGTAATCTCTGACCTCCGGACTTTTCGTCGGGCCCTAAAAACTTATTTTTTTCAGTTAGCCGGTCTGTCCTGATTTTAGGGTTAGTTTTAAAATTTTAATATTGATTTTAATTGACAAGTTTTAAATTATGGGCCAAATTTATAAATTATTTTAACTTTATTTTTAACTGTGATGTTATGTATAGATGTTTTTATCTTGGCTGTTCACCGCCCTGAGTCCGAAAGGAGAAGGGCGGTATAGAAATTTGAATAATAAATAAATAAATAAATAATAAAAACAGAAGTTAGAAACATGGAAATATAAGAAAAGGACTAATGATACAAGGGAGGTGAGGTTTGTTAAAATGGCTAAGCAATTGTTGTTGTTGTTATTATTATTATAGAACTAATAACAATGTAAGGATCCTATCAGTTTTATGAATTCCCTCCAAAACGTAGCAGTGAACTGGACTCCCCCAGTCCAAGATTATTCTCTTTGGCACCCTGTGCAGCCAATATAGACATAATTCAGGAGCAT
The DNA here is from genome assembly GCA_022577455.1 of Arizona elegans. Classification (NCBI taxonomy): domain Eukaryota; kingdom Metazoa; phylum Chordata; class Lepidosauria; order Squamata; family Colubridae; genus Arizona; species Arizona elegans. The sequence goes on along the minus strand of JAKOOJ010000075.1, from coordinate 211,105 downwards.
CTTGGCCAGTCTCTGGGCAGATGGGCGGCTCAGGCAGGCTAAGAAGTGGGCTTGTTTGGAAAAAAGGTCTATCACTGTCCAAACCACAGTGTTCTTCCCCACTCTCTGAGAGTTCAACTATAAAATCTATCGCTATTTCCTCCCAGGGCCGGGTTGGCTCTACCACTTGCTGCTGCAGCCTGGGGCTTTTCCCTGGTCTTTTCTTCATTGCCGCACACACGTCACAACATTTTACATAGCTTTCTACATCCTTTTTCATTCCTGGCCACCAAAATTGTCTCTTCACTAAGTGTAGAGTCTTTAAGAACCCGAAGTGGCCAGCTTGCTTGGTGTCGTGACTCTGCTGTAGGACTTGGACCCATAGAGTGCTAGGGACATACAATTTGTCTCCCTTCCATGCTAGTCCCTCTCTTGATGTCATATTCCCGCCATGGTCTTTGAACCATGGATCGACTTGCAGCTCCCTTTTTAGTTGTTGGATCAGCTTGCTGCTGAGGTCCGACAGTTTCCTCCTAGCCTGTTGCCTCGTGGTCACCTGTGCTGCTTTCTGGGTTGGGGGAATGATGGCATTAACCCAGTGGTGGGATTCAAAAATTTTTACTACTGGTTCTGTGGGCATGGTGTGGTGGGTGTGGCTTGGTGGGCGTGGCAAGGGAAGGATACTGCCAAATCCCCATTCCCTCCCCACCCCACTAACCTGCTCAGGTTCTCCTGTGCAGGGCAACAAAAAAAAAACCAGCCGATCACATGGGAGGCTGGGAGGCAGCAAATAGATAGATTGGGTGCCCCAGCCTTACAGGCTAGGCCTCCCTGCAGCCCCCTGGGAGCCAAAATGGGGCACGTGGGGACTCCTGGAAGGGCCGGGCTGGGCAGGGGCCAACCAGAGGTGGTATTTGCCAGTTCTCCGAACTACTCAAAATTTTCGCTACCAGTTCGCGAGAACAGGTCCGAACTGGCTGAATACCACCTCTGCATTAACCACTTCCTCCCAGCTGCTCTTGTATTGCAGCATGCAGGACAGGGCATCGGCTAAAAAGTTCTCCCCCGCCCCCGGAATATACTTCAGCTTGAAGTTGAACCAGTTAAAATACTGTGCCCACCAGACCTGCTTTGGTGAAAGTTTTCAGGGCGTCCTCAGTGCCTCCAGGTTCTTATGGTCAGTCCACACGTCAAAAGGCACTTTACTCCCCTCCAGGAATTGCTGCCAAGTTAATAGAGCCCATCTCACAGCGAATGCTTCCTTTTCCCACACCACTCAGCGCCTCTCCGTTTCGGTGAGTTTTTGGGAGGTTTAAGTGCACGGTTGCAGTTTCCCCTCTTGGTTTTTTCTGGAGGAGTACTGCCCCCACCGCCACATCGCTGGCATCTGCCTGGATGACAAAGGGCTCCTCAGGATTGGGGTGTTTTAGGACAGGTTCCTCTGCAAACAATCTTTTAAACTCCTCAAAATCCCCCTGGCACTCCCATCATCCAGGTTTAGTGGCTGGCTCGGCCGAGGTTTTCCTCCCCCCCTTCCCATTTTTAATACTTTGGTGATTGGCAGAGTGATCTTAGCGAAGGAGAGGAACTGCCCATAAACGTTTGCGAATCCCAGGAAGCTCTGTAGCTGCTTTCGGGTCCATGGGGCTTGCCATTCTAGTATGGCTTTTAGTTTCCCCAGATCCATCTCTACTTCATCGCTTGACACTCGGTAGCCCAGATAGTCTAAATGAGTTTCTTGAGCACCTTTACATGCTCCGCCATTGTTTTGGTGAAGATGAGGATGTCGTCCCAGGTACACTAGGAGCCCCTTGTATCGGTGATCATGCAGCACCTCGTTAATCAGCTGCATGAATATTGCGGGGGGGCCTTGGAGCCCAAACGGCATTACTTTAAACTGGAAGCTTCCTAATGGGCAATTGAAGGTGGTTTTCCACTTGTCACCTTCCTTAATCCTCACTCTATAGTACGCCTCCCTCAGGTCTGGTTTGGTGAAGATCTTCCCCTTGGCCAAGTGGCCCAACATGTCCTTCATTAGGGGGAGGGGCTCCCATTGAATGTGGCTTTTATTGGGTCTGCAGGTGGAGGTGGGGGTCCCCAGTGTCCAGGAAACCAACCAGGTCCAGGATGGTAGGGCCATGGCTGCGATCCGGGCCATCCCAGTGGGAACTGCAGTCAGCTGGCTGCCCCTGCAGGTGGGCTCACAGCTCGGTGATGTGCAGGGCTCTGCCTGAGGGCAGGGCCCACTAAGGCGGTTGCTCTGAGGGGAGGGCTGGCTGACCTTGCCACCACAACCAGGCTCAGGCCCTGACGGGCCAGAGGTGGCTGGATTGGTTGGATTCCGGCTTTGGTCAACGGCTCCATCCTTCACACCAGCTCCACTCCGTGCATTTCCAGGTGGAGAAACCTCTCCCTCAGTTGCTCCACTGATGGGCTGCTGTTGGCAGTCAGATATCTCCACTCAGTGTGCTCGTCCCACTCCACCGTCCTCTTCGGACTCCACCTCGGTGTCAGGGTGAACAAAATCCACAGGGAGGTTGGGGAATTTGGCTTTGGCCACCTTTGGTATCCTCTGCCAAATGTTCTCCTCCACCCGGTAGAGTTCCCCAATCACCATGGTCTCTTCCCGCACCACTTGCCACTCGGTCCTCTCCGCTCTGGCTTTCGGCTGGGCCACCACTGACTGGGCTCTGGAATCTGCTTGGGCCAGCCCCTGAGCTTCCTTTGCCAAGCCTGTGTGGAATTGGTCACAGTCTCTCCCTTTCGCTCCTTCTCTACGATTGTTCTGCCCCAGCTACGGACCCCAAAGAACGCAGCACACACAAAGTCTGTACAAACCTTAGTTTTACTAAATTAAATAAGTTTTTTTTTCAAACAAAGGCTGTTAATTAACTTTCTTAACAGCCTACAAGAATCCAAAGAATAAATAAACTTAATCTTACTATAGTTGGCAGAAAGCCCAGAAGCAATTTGCAAAGAACTAAGATCGAGGCACGAAGGAGAATGAACAAAGTTGTTCCCTGCAAATTGCTTCAGTCAGCGTTCCTCCTTAAATAGGCTAAGGGACTGGCCAATTAGCCCCAAGCCGTACTCTTGAGGAGACCTCCTCCTGAGGAGCCACTCCTGCCTTTTGGCAGCTCTGCGCGCCTGTGTACAAAGAAGAGGCTCCTCCTCTTCATCCTCTTCACTTAAGGGAGCTTCTGGAGGTTCTGAAAGCCCTGGCTGAATCCCTGCCTCTGGCACCACATCTTCTCCAGCCTCATTGTCCAACTCGAGTGCCAGCTGCACAAGCTGCTGGCGCAGCACCACACCAGCCTCCTCGCTGTCCGAATCAGCCACCAGCCACACAGGCCACATACGGGCCACAACAACGATCTTCCCTGAGTCTTCTCTGTCCTCCTGAATGCGATCGGGTAGGTGGCCGGGACTCAGGACCCTGGAGGGGTTGTTCACTAGTTAAAGCTTGAGAAGTGAGATCTGGTTTAATGTCTGATCTGTTGTCTGGTCTGACATTCCAGGCCTCTCCCCCCTCTCATACTGTGTGGCAAGCTGAGAATCCAAAGGTGGCTGCGGCAGGCCTGATCCGTTTCAAAGTTGACAAAAGGTTTACTTTACTAAAGGCCAGTTCTGGCAAAGCCATAACTGAAGTTTGTGTGCCAAACTTTCCTGGTTAACTTTCCCCATCCAGTTCCTCCCCTGTACCTCCCCCTTGCTGGTCTCTTACTGTCCAATTATATTAGAATAAATTGTTTTGGAAACTGTTTCTTCAACGGTGGACTGGTTGGTGAGCCATTGCATTCCATTCCCAGCACTTTGACCTTGAGATAGTGCCTCTGAAAGGTACAATGAGTTTTTAGCCTTCCTCCCTCCCATCCGGCTCCCTCCCTCCATAGTTCATGGCAGACTGGCAGCTAGCGAATGCAAAGCTCAAGCATATGATGGCAACTCTGACACTGTTGCCTCATGGTTTGCATTCTGGTCATCTCTAGTTTGATGCCAATTATGATTCTATAATCAGCTACAGATAGTCCTCACTTACTGATTGCAGTGGGGACTGGCTACTCCATCAATAAACAACTCAGACAAAAAATGAAATATCCTATAACTATATGTCAGCATTCCAGAAAACCCCAACTCCAATTAATACCTCCAAGGCAAGCATTTCTCAAAGTTCCATTTATTAGAGTAGGTATACTGGCACATCTGGGAAAACCCAAATATGAGAGTTCCGGGTTTTCCCTCAGTAAATCAAAACCCCAAATCCAGCCCCTGCACCCATCAGTCCATCACATGGCTCAATCATCATCCGTCCCAACCTGAGCCATCACTGAAACCACTCCTCCTCCAGATGCAGAAACACCATGACCTTGACCGAAGGGACGAATGCTATTATGTCTAACTACAATCACTCTCCTGAATCCCCCCTCCTACTTTCCCAAGCGCAAGAAGTTGGCAGCGTGGAAGCTTCTGGTGCTAATATGGATTCCAAAGCTGACAGGCATTCCCCCCCCCCGAGGGAAAAACCATGCTCTGGCAAATAAAATGGACAAAACACAAGACAAGAGGGTTGACACATTGTTCATAAAACCACTTAACCCCCTCTCCCCCCTCCCGGAGGACCCATTGGCTTGTCAGGGAATTTATTGTGAAATTGTTTCACTAGTCTATCAGCTTTCACATCCCAACATTTTACCCACCTAGCTTCTGGCAAAGGGTACCCTTTCCAGTGTAGTAAATATTGTAACCGACCTCATTGCAACCTAGAGTCAAGAATCTTCTTGACTTTGTAATAAGTTTCACCTTGTACTATCATAGGTGTGGGGGAGCAGCTGGTAAGGGTCTCAAGGTAGAGCCCACTGCTGGTTTTAAAAGGCTGCTGTGAAACACGGGATGTATTTTCCCTGGGATTCGAGGGAGGCTGAGCTGGACAGTTACAGGGTTAATCACCTTCACTATAGGGAAAGGACCAATGGATTTCGGTCCGAATTTCTTGCTAGGTCGCCTCAATCTTAGGTGCTTAGTTGACAAATACACCTTATCTCCTATTCGAAAAGGTGGCTGGAGAGACCTGTGTTTGTCTGCCTGGGTTTTATATTTCTCAGCTGCTTCTGCTAGAGCTTTCTTAGTATCCTCCTGATCTGTCGCCGTCTACACACACACACACAAACACAGCCAGCCGAGGGTTAAGAAAGCACTTGGCACACACACAGGTCGTTATCTCAAACTTGGCAACAATATAAGCACCGTCTGCCAAGAGCTTTACTGCAACAGATAACATAAAATTACATACGCATTGCAAATAGTCCAGCAAAACAATATTTATTTTATTAATTAATTTATTAATTTAATTTGTATACCGCCCTTCTCCCAGAAGGGACTCAGGGCGGTGAACAGCCAAAATTAAAAAACTTACAAATGCAAAAATTAAGATAATTAAAAGAATTAAATCACTGGCTACCCAATTTAAAACCCCAAAATCCATAAAATTTAAAATCCCAATTAAAAACCATTTAGGCTAGGCCGGCTTGATGAAATAAAAACATCTTCAGGGCTTTACGGAAGGTCCGGAGGTCCGGGATCAATCGTATTCCAGGAGGCAGCTCATTCCACAGGGCGGGTGCCCCCACAGAGAAGGCTCGCCCCCTAGGGGCCGCCAGCCAACATTGCCTGACCGACGGCACCCCGAGTAGGCCCTCTCTGTGAGAGCGTATTGGCCGGTGGGAGGTTATCGGTAGCAGCAGGCGGTCTCGTAAATACCCTGGCCCTAAGCCATGGAGCGCTTTAAAGATGAGAACCAACACCTTAAAGTGCACCCGGAAGACCACCGGGAGCCAATGCAGCTCGCGCAGGAGAGGTGTTACGTGGGAGCGCCACGTCGCTCCCATAATCACCCGCGCGGCCGCATTCTGCACCAGCTGGAGCCTCCGGGTGCTCCTCAGGGGGAGCCCCATGTAGAGAGCGTTACAGTAGTCCAGGCGTGACGTAACCAAGGCATGAGTGACTGTGCACAAGGAGTCCCGATCCAGAAAGGGGCGCAACTGGCGTATCAGGTGAACCTGATAAAAAGCCCCCCTGGCCACGGCCGTCATATGCTCTTCTAAAGACAGCCGTGTGTCCAGGAGGACGCCCAAGTTGCGAGCCCCCTCTGTGGGGGTCAGTGACTCGCCCCCAATAGCCAGCGATGGCGCCAGCTGGCTATACTGGGACGCCGGCATCCACAGCCACTCGGTCTTGGAAGGGTTGAGCCGAAGCCTGTTCCTCCCCATCCAGACCCGCACGGCCTCCAGACACTGGGACATCACTTCGAGGGCATCATTGGGGTGGTCTGGGGTGCAAATGTACAGCTGAGTGTCATCAGCGTACAGATGGCATCACACCCCAAAAACACGGATGATCTCACCCAGCGGCTTCACATAAATGTTGAACAGGAGCGGCGAGAGGACCGACCCTTGCGGCACCCTGCAAGCAAGGCGCCTCGAGGTCGACCTCTGCCCCTCTGCCAACACACACTGCGACCGGTCAGAGAGATAGGAGGAGAACCACCGCAGCACGGTGCCTCCCACCCCCAATCCCTCCAGCCGGCGCAGCATGATACCATGGTCGATGGTATCAAAAGCCGCTGAGAGGTCTAACAGGACCAGAACAGAGGAACAACCCCTGTCCCGAGCCCTCAAGAGATCATCCACCAATGCGACCAATGCCGTCTCCATGCTGTACCCAAGCCTGAAGCCGGACTGGCACGGATCTAGATAGACGGTTTCATCCAGGAACTGTGGGAGCTGTCGCACAACCACACTCTCCACAACCTTCGCAACAAAGCGAAGGTTGGAGACCGGATGGTAGTTTGCCAAAACGGCTGGGTCCAGAGAAGGCTTCTTGAGGAGGGGCCTCACCACCGCCTCTTTCAAGGCGGGAGGCAAGAAACCCTCTCTCCGCAGCGCCATTGACGGTCTTTTTAGACCGCCGCCCCCGCGATCCCGTTGAGCCGTTCTGACAGCGCTAATCAGCTGTCAAACGGCTTGAAAATCTCCCCTTCGGGAAAAGAAGGGGAGGAGAGCAGGTGGGTGAGGGTAGAGCTCCCCGAAAACCCCTGGATTAATCCCAGGGGTTAGGAGGGCGAGAGCTCCCCGTTCAGCCCACTGAAGCTCTGGATCCGGGGGGACTCTGTTTTTTTTACAGAGCTAGGCGTTGCGTCCAATTTCTGCTGTCAAACAGAAGATTAAATGATTTCAAAAAAGCAGGCGGAACAGAAACAGGAGGACAAGCTTTTTGCAAGTATAATACTTAACTCCGGGGATACAATGTTTCTAATTGGATTTTCTGAGCTGGAAGTAAAGATGGCGTTTCTTTGTTGCGATTTTAAAAGTGAAAGTTAGAAAGGAAAGTTTTTGCTAATAGACTCATGCTCAGAGACTGGCTTTAAGTTGCTGGAATAGATTTTGAAGAGCTGTTTGGGAAAAGATTATTTCGTTTGGTGATTTATAAAGAAATTGCTGAAAGCTGCTCAAAAGGATGGCTCTGACTTTATGATTTTATGGTTGTGGGAAGAAAGAAAATCTTTTTAAAATAAAATGGCTTCTAAGAAAGGAGATCTTGAAAGTGCTGGAAGCTATTTGGAGGTGTCAGAAATGAAACAGTTGTCTGATTTACAGAGTTATAAGGATTTTGATGCAGAATTTACAGACTTTATAAAAGAAGCCATGAATAATCATACTGCAGCTATAAGTAATCAAATAGCAATTCTTAAAGGGATAACAACAGAAATGACTGAGGAGACAAAAACAAGTACGGAGCATGATGACAATTCAGGAGATATTCTGATTGCAGCAGAGAAGGTGGAAGAATCTTCTCAAGAATTTTCGAGCTTATTCTCTGCTCTTTTTGGAAAAATTGATAGAATCTTTCAAAATTATGACTTGGTTTGGAAAAAAGTAGTAAATGACCAGACTTTCGAAGTTCCAGAAGATGAAGGAGATTTGCTAGTGGCATTTATACATTTAATAGAAAAGAAACAACTGAACTTTTTTTCACAAACTCTTGACAAACTTTGGTCCTACAGACGAAGGAATGAACTGATTTATATAAGCAAGAAGAGGCGATTTGGGGGCTCTAAGTCAGAGGAAATTTTCTCAAAAAGGGGACAATCTTCGCAGTTACATCAACCTCAAATTAAAATGAAAAACCTCCTCAAAATAGAAGTAGGAGGGATGCAGAAAGACTGGAAAAAATATAAAAAGAAAGCAAGAATGGAAGATTAACCTTTTCTTTTGGCTTTGCAGTTGTTTTACTTATGGTTAAAAATGATTATGTTTTAGGTGTTATAACTACTGAGGGGGAAAAAGTATAAAGTTAAATATTGATTTTTAAATATGATGCATTAATGGTTGAATGTAAGATTAATCTTTTTTGGTTTTCTAGTTTATGTATTAATGGTTAATTATGTTGATGATTATCTTTTAAAATTTTAAAAGTTGGAGGGAGGAATAATGAAGGGGGGAAATTTAGAAACTTAAAAAATGTAGAAATTTAATTAGTGAATACCTAAGGTTTATTTTCTGTTATGATATTTCAAAATATCTGAACTTTGAGAAAAGTAGGAGGGGGAAAAATGTTTTTGTAAATCAATTGAATACTTTACTGATATATTAAGAGAATTTTTAAGGTTTGAATGTTTAATATTTGTTAATGGTTTTAAAACTCTTAGAGTTATTGGATTATACGCTACTTTGAGTCTATAAAAAGGGAGGTTGATAAAATTGTAAAAGGGGAGTTAAGGGGTCTTGGGAGTTATTAAATCTTGCAGTTAGCTAGTTTATTTTAGCGAATGTTTGGTGAAATCTATGCCCTGTTTTTGTTCTGGGAAGTCGGGGGTGGGGGGTGGTGAGGAGGGGTTGAAGATGGAGTTTACCAAGGATTTATTTTTTTTTCTTTTTCTTGATGATAGTTTGAATGATTGTTTATATTGTATACTTGTTTGATCAGAAAATAAAAACTTTTTATTAAAAAAAAAACAAAAAAAACCCCCTCTCTCAGAGAAGCATTTATAATCCTCTGGAGCCAGCCTCGTGTTACCTCCCGGGTGGCCAGTACCAGCCAGGAGGGGCACGGGTCCAATAAACATGTGGTTGCGTTTAACCTCCCCAGGATCCTGTCCATGTCCTCAGGAGTCACAGGGTCGAACTCATCCCAGATAACATTCTCAAGACCAGCCTCAGTCACCCTGCCAGGATCTACCCAGTCAGAGTCCAAGCCTTCCCGAATCTGAGCGATTTTATCATGCAGATACTGTGCAAAATCCTCAGCCTGCCCTTGCAAGGGGTCTTCCCACGCTCCCTGATGTAGGAGGGAGCGAGTCACCCTAAACAAGGCGTCTGGGCGGTTATCTGCCAATGCAATAAGAGCGGAAAAGTGGTTACGCTTTGCCGCTTTTATTGCCACTAGATAGGTCTTAATATGAGACCTAACTAGTGTTCGGTCAGATTCGGAGTGACTAGCCCTCCAACCACTCTCTAGGCGTCTTTTCCAGCACTTCATCTCCCTCAGCTCCTCGGAAAACCAAGGGGCCGGGCAGGTTCGGCGTCGGGTCAGAGGCCGCAAAGGCACGACTCGGTCCAGAGCACCGGCGGCCGTCCTATCCCAGGCAGCCACCAGATCTTCAGCCGAGTCGTGAGCCAGAGTTTCAGGAACTGGCCCAAGCTCCCTCTGGAACCTATCAGGATCCATCAGGCGCCTGGGGCGGAACCACCTGGTTGGTTCTGCCTCCCTGCAGTGGGGTGCAGCGGTCAAAAGGTCCAGTCTCAGGAGAGAATGGTCCGACCATGACAGGGGTTCAATAACTATATCCCCTATATCCAGACCACTCAGCCACTGACCAGAGATAAAAACCAAGTCCAGAGTGTGTCCTCCCACGTGAGTGGGGCCATGAATTAATTGTGTCAGGTCCATGGCTGTCATGGAAGCCATAAACTCCCGAGCCATCCCAGACGCCTCACCGGTAGACGGCAGGTTGAAATCCCCCATGACCAAAAGTCTGGGGGTATCAATCCCTTCGGCAGCTTCAGACATTGTTCAAGTGACTAGCCAGAGTTAGTTTTTGTTCATCACAGAGTTTTACCAGCCACCACCCTCTCTTATATAGTCTCTGGGGTGTGGTCCAGTGACTCACTTCTAATCCCTAGCACGCCTCCTTAACTGCTGCAACCGTTTATCACGCATTCATTGGCGTGCATCCAGGAACGACGGCTCTCCTTCCTCACTCTCATCCGAGACACCTGGCTCCTGGCTAATCTCCTCTCCCTCGGCCGGCACCTGAGACAGTGCCAGAGGGGAGGGGCCTGGAGAGGGAGGCCTGGCTGACTTCTCTCCCTCATGTTCAGAGCCTTCTTCCTCCGATGAGATAGGCTCAGAGGGCGGGGCCACAACACCTCCCAACCCTTTTGCAAGGAGGTTATCCATTCTGTTAGGGATATGGAAGTGGGTGGTTCTCTAAGCAACTCAGGCATAGGCACAAAATCTATGCCAGTAGTTATTCGAAAAGGAGGCAATCCTATACTACTGTGTACTGCATTATTATAAGCCACTTCTGCGAATGGTAATAAGTCTGCCTAGTTTTCTTGTTGATAATTTACATAACATCTAATGTATTGTTCCACCATTGCATTCACTTTTTCAACAGATCCGTTAGTAGCTGGATGGAAAGCTGAGCTAAACCCCTGGGACAACCCAATGGACCTCAAGAACTCCTTCCAGAATTTAGCAGTAAATTGGACCTCTCGATCTGATATTATTCTCTGGGGGACCTCCGGGGTGCGATTCAAGGTGTTGGTCACCACCTTTAAAGCGCTCCATGGCATAGGACCCGGGTACCTTCGAGACTGACTTCTGCCACCAATAGCCTCCCACCGGCCAGTTTGCTCCCACAGAGAGGGTTTCCTCAGGGTGCCATCAGCCAAGTTATGTCGGCTGGTGACACCCAGGGGGAGGGCCTTCTCTGTGGGAGCCCCAGCCCTGTGGAATGAACTGCCCTCGGAAATATGTAAGATCTCCGACCTCCGGGTATTTCTGTTGCAGGAAAAGAAACGGGACCAGGCCAAGCTCTTCAATGCAGGAAAGAGTTTATTGTGCACGGTTCAAACAGCCCAAAGGCAAACAAAAGTTTGAACCCCGAGGGGTCCTTTGTAACAAGTATTTATACAATCCAACTACATATGCATATCAGGGAACATTACATTTAACATGTAGGAACTAACTTCCATCAGTTTGCAAGGATCAAAGAGGAGAGGAAATAATAAACACCCACTAACACATTCATGTTCTCTGGTCAGTGTCTCAAGACAAAACATAAGATAAGGGACAGGAAGACGCCTCAAGGGTAATAAAGGAAGCAGCGTTTGTTATCTGGGGATATACATGACATTTGGGGTGCAATAAACAGTGAATAACAGGATGCATTTGTTTTGGGTCAATTTACCCTTTTACAGATAAGTACCTTCGTCAAATACCTTCGTCAATCCAGCAACCTTTTATCAGCACAGAAGAGGAAAGTCAACCTTGGCCAAAATTTTAGGCCTTTAATATTTGAAGTTTAGCAAATATCAGAATTTGGTCTGCCTCATTTCGCTGTGCACTGAAGACCCTGTTGTTCCGCCAGGCCGGGCTATCAACATAATAATTTTAAATTGGGGTATTTTAAATTTCTGGGGTTTTAAATTGAGCCAAATTTATTTAATAATTTTAAATTTTTAATTGATGTTTGTCTTGTGTTTTTAAATAGGCTGTACACCGCCCTGAGTCCTTCAGGAGAAGGGCGGTATAGAAATAAAATTTTTTAAAAAATGTAGCCTGTAGATGTGCTTCACAAAGCTTTTTGGCAGAGGGTAGTCCGTTACAGGCAGTGAAGTGTGCTTGTTTGGAGAATAAATCAATGACAGTCCAAATCACTGTGTTTCCTCCACTTTCAGGAAGTTCGACACCATTGCAATCTCCTCCCATGGTTGCATAGGTTCTGCCACTTGCTGGAGAAGATCAGAGGGCTTCCCCAGTTGGGATTTCATGGTGGCACAGGTAGCGCAGCTTCTAAAATAGTCCTCTACGTTGGTTTTCATTCTTGGCCACCAGAACTGCCTTCTAACCAAATGAAGGGTTTTTAAGAACCCAAAGTGGCCCCCTAGTCGGGAGTCATGACTACATTTTAGTACTAGCAGTCTCATGCAGCGGGGCATATAGATCTTACTCCCTTTCCAAGCCAGTCCCTCCCACAACGTTAAGTCCGGTTGGTTTTCTTTGAACCAGACATTGTCTGATAGTGCAGCTTTTAACTCTGCCATCAACTTGTCTTCGGGGAGGTCGGAATGGAGCCTGGTTTGTGCCCTAGTGCGTGCTTGGGCAGCTGGCTGAGCTTTGGAGATCATGGCATATACTACCTCTTCTCGTCGGCTGTCAAATTGGGGTTTCCTGGACAAAGCATCAGCCAGTAGGTTTCTCCCCCCCAGGATGTATTTGAGCTTGAAGTTAAAGTGTTTAAAATACTGAGCCCAGCGAACTTGCTTGGGGGAAAGTTTCCGAGGGGTCTTTAGTGCCTCGAGGTTTTTATGATCAGTCCATACCTCGAAAGGCTCCTTAACCCCCTCTAGCAAATGTCTCCAGGATAAGAGAGCCCATCACACCACAAAAGCCTCCTTCTCCCAAACTGCCCACCTGCATTCCGTGCCCATTAGCTCTTTTGACACATACGCACAAGGCATTAATTCATTTTGAGTGTTCCTCTGCAGTAGGACAGCAGGCAACCGCTACGTCACTGGCATCAGCTTGGACTATGAAGGGCTTGTTTGGGTCAGGGTGTTGGAGTATTGGCTCTGCCGCAAACTGCCGTTTTAATTGTTCAAAGGATTTCTGACAGTCCATGGTCCAAGCTAGGGGTTGGCTAGGTTTTGGCTTGGTCGGAGATGGACCGTTTTTTAGTAATTCCATCAAAGGGAGCGCAACTTCAGCAAAGGAAGGGAGGAATTGTCTGTAAAAATTTGCAAATCCCAGGAAGCTTTGAAGTTGCTTACATGTTCGTGGGGGTTGCCAGTCTATCACAGCCTTCACCTTTCCCGGGTCCATTTTGATTCCTTGATTAGACACCCGGTAGCCCAGGTAGTCCAAGGACTCCTTATGGAACTCGCATTTTGACAGCTTTGAATAAAGTTTGTCTGCTAGGAGTTTTTTCAGTACTTATCTGACTAGTTTGATGTGTTCTTCCATATTCTTGCTGAATATAAGAATGTCATCTAGGTAAACTAGGACTCCCTTTATACAGGTGTTCATGCAGCACCTCATTGATCAGCCGCATGAATACTGCAGGGGCCCCCTGAAGCCCAAAAGGCATGATTTGGAATTGGAAGCTGCCCAGCGGGCAGTCAAACGCCATTTTCCATTCATCCCCCCCGAGATACGGAGGATTCCGGATCTGCGTACCTTCCGTCGCACGCTTAAGACGTTCTTATTCCAACAAGCTGGCCTGACCTAAACTTCTCCTCTTTTAAATGTAAATTTTAAATTTGGTTTTAAATTAGTGGGGTTTTAAAATGGTCAGCCAAATTTATTTAATTTGTTTTATCTCTATTTTAAATTTTGTATTTATATGTTTTATTTTATGGCTGTTCACCGCCCTGAGTCCTTCGGGAGTAGGGCAGTATACAAATTTAAATAATAATAATAAAAAATAATAATATCTCCCTCCTTTATGTGGACTCGGTAGTAGGCTTCCCTTAGATCTAGCTTGGTGAAGATTTTGCCTTGTGATAAATTGTAGGTGTTTTGTATGCAAATTGCATTGACATTTCAAAAATCAATACATAATCTCAGCCCCCCATCTTTCTTCTCTTTAAACAAAACGGGGGCTGCCACTCTGGATTTTGCAGTCTCAATGAATCCTCTGGCTAAGTTGGTATCAATGTACTTCCTCAACTCAGTCATTTCCGCAGGCGTCATGGAGTACATTTTGGGTTTTGGTAACTTGGCCCCATGTTCTAATTCGATGGCACAATCAGTGGCTCGATGAGGGGGAAGGATATTACATTCCTTCTCACTAAATGCCTCGGCCAGGTCTTTATATTCCTTAGGAATCTGGGGTTCACCTGGAGGTATGTCTAAAACGGTGGCTGCTGTTTCTGGTGGTTGGCCTCTATAGGTTGGCAGTCTCTTGGGAGGAGGGATGGGGGGCAGTGCGCCAACACCAATTATGATCTTCCAGTACCCATCTTCCCATTTGATGGTAGGGGCCCATTTGTCAAGCCATGCAAGGCCTAATATGATGGATTCTGACATCTTTGGCGCTACTATAAATCTTATAAGTTCACAATGTAACCCCATTTCTAATTTCACCAGTTCTGTAATTTGGGTGGCTGGAATCCCTCCACTTATTGTTCCATCCACCTGTTTGAACTTAATTGGGTGTTTTAGGGCTCTAGTTTTTATTCCTAGTTGTTCAATGATTGGACGGCCAATTAAACATCTAGTGCAGCCTGTATCTATCACTGCTGATACTTCTCCTTCCTCCCCAGTCTCAGGCACCACTAATTTCACTTTAACTGAAAAAGGGGAGGTGGCTGCACTCACCACTGGGTCATCATCATCATTTGGCTCGCCGGGAGGGGCTCCTTTGGCTGGAGGTTCCTTGTTCTCTTCAGTGAGGAGGGGAACCTCTACTACTTGTCGGGCAAATTGGCTGGTGTCTGGTGTCTTTTGTGAAGCCTTTCTGCCTCTGGTGGCTGTGGGAGGACATGGTTGAGGAACTGGAGCAGGAGCTAGACACTCGGAAGCTCAATGCCCCATTTGGCCACAACCAGTGGTGGGTTGCTACCGGTTCTCCCCGGTTTGGGCGAGCCAGTAGCAGAGATGGTGAGGTGAGACCGAACCGGTTCGCTCCGACTGTCAGTTGGGCCCTCCCGCCCGCCTCTGCACTATACCTACCTATATTCGTTCATTTTTAGCCCAGCTGATAGGTGCGGCAGAGCGGATTGCCGTGCCTCAGCTGTTCTGAAATTCAATGTGCGAAGCGCAAGTTTAGCATGCGTGCGAGCAAAGCACATGCGTGAAGCGAACTGGTGGTAACACCAGTTGAAACCAACCACTGGCCACAATGGTAGCACTTGATAGCCCCCTTAGTTTGAAAAGGAGGGGCCTCAGCAGGTTTTGAAAGAGGACGTCTAGCCAAAGCCCTCCGGGGTGGCTTCTCCGCTGAGGGCTTGCGGTGTGGGTTGATTTCTCTATCCAAAGCTATGGACATGGTATACCAGTCTGGCAAGGGGGCCCAGCAGGCAGGGGGGTAGTCCCCATGCCGGCTGCGGCTGCTGTCTCCCAAATGCTGCTTGGCCCGGCTGTGCCGAGCCACTCCTGTCATGCCCGGCTGGGTAGAAAGGTGCCTGCTGGCTGCTAATTCCTCCACCAGGTCCTGGATCAGGAAGAGTGAAAGTGGGTTGTGTTAAGCTCCATCTCACTTGAGGAGGTTGTGTATGTGTGGGGGGCATAACTTCCCACTTCCATCCGTTCAAACTGCTCCGGGAGTCTGGTTAACATTTGGCTTCAAGACTGAGGCAACAGGTTCCAGTCTCGGAAATCCCCGGATTCCAAAGCTGTCACACCTCTCCACTCTGGCTCGTGGAGCGACTTCATTGGGCTGGATGCAGCACGATATCCAGGCAGTCTGTCCTCCTGTCCCCTTTCTGAAGTTGGCTCAGACTGGCAACTTTTCCAGGAATCCGACTCCTTGGGCCGAGCGCATAGCCTTCATGTCGTCTCTGCAGCTTCAATGGCTCGCACTACTTCTTCAGAAAGAGAATACCGGGTCTCGATAGGTCCTCCAGTATCAGTCCCCATGGCTCCCTCTGCAATCTCCTCTTTCTCCTCCATCTTTGCTGAGTTTTCGCACCACCCGAGTTTTAGGTCGATGCTGGGGCTCAGCACCCTGGACAACCCCCTTTCTTTGTGCTGTTATGATTTTAGGGATTTGGGTTAACGTCAGCATTCCAGAAAACCCCAACTCCAATTAATACCTCCAAGGCAAGCATTTCTCAAAGTTCCATTTATTAGAGTAGGTACTGTATACTCAGTAAATCAAAAACCCAAATCCAGCCCCTGCACCCGTCAGTCCGTCACATGAGTCCGGCGAGATCATCCGTGGTTTGGGGGCGAGATTCCACCAGTATGCTGACGATACTCAGCTGTACATCTCCACCCCGGACCACCCCAATGATGCCCTTGACGTGATGTCCCAGTGCCTGGAGGCTGTGCGGATCTGGATGGGGAGAAACAAGCTCAAACTCAACCCCTCCAAGACTAAGTGGCTGTGGCTCCCAGCATCCCGGCATAGTCAGCTGGTTCCATCGCTGACTATTGGGGGCGAGACCTTGGCCCCCTCAGAGAGGGCTCGCAACTTGGGTGTTCTCCTGGATGCACGGCTGTCTTTGGAAGATCACATGACGGCCGTGGCCAGGGGAGCTTTTTATCAGGTTTGCCTGATGCACCAGTTGCGTCCCTTTCTGAACCGGGATGCCCTGCGCACGGTTGCTCATGCCCTCGTCACGTCCCATCTGGACTACTGCAACGCTCTCTACATGGGGCTCTCCTTGAAGAGCACTCGGAGGCTCCAGCTGGTCCAGAATGCAGCTGCGCGGGTGGTTATGGGTGCGACTTGGTGCACCCATGTAACACCCCTCCTGCACAAGCTGCACTGGCTCCCGGTGGTCTTCCGGGTGCGATTCAAGGTGTTGGTTACCAGCTTTAAAGCGCTCCATAGTTTAGGACTGGGGTATATACGAGACCGCCTTCTGCCAGCAACAACCTCCCACCGGCCAATACGCTCCCACAGAGAGGGACTCCTCAGGGTGCCGTCGGCCAAACAATGCCGACTGGCGACACCCAGGGGGAGAGCCTTCTCTGTGGGGGCACCAGCCCTCTGGAATGAGCTACCCCTAGAGCTTCGTCTTATCCCCGACCTGCCTACTTTTCGCCGTGCCCTTAAGACCCTTCTGTTTCAGCAAGCCGGACTGGCCAAATTTTATATTCAATTTTAATTGGTTTTAAATTTTATAAATCTATGTGTTTTAATATGGCTGTACACCGCCCTGAGTCCTTTGGAAGAAGGGCGGTATAGAAATCTAATAAACTCTTAAACTCTTAAACATGGCCCAATCATCATCCGTCCCAACCTGAGCCATCACTGAAACCACTCCTCCTCCAGATGCAGAAACACCATGACCTTGACCGAAGGGACGACTGCTATTATGTCTAACTACAATCACTCTCCTGAATCCCCCCTCCTACTTTCCCAAGTGCAAGAAGTTGGCAGCGTGGAAGCTTCTGGTGCTAATATGGCTTCCAAAGCTGACACTATGCTGACTTACTATGTTAGTTCTGTCTGTGGTCATTAAGTGAATCACCTTTGTCACAACAAAGGTTGCAATTGACGGTCACGTGACTACAAAATGCTGCAACCATAGTAATATAATATCAATAGTCTGTAAATATTGCTGAGATTCAGAATATCTGATGTGAGGATCATAAAATAACCATTCCTTTATGCTTCAACTAAACTAGATCAAGCCATAGAAGATATTTATGGACTGAATTGCCTAGCCTCTTTTCAGCTCTCAGTCCATTTCTTTCAGGATGCTGAAAAACTAAAATCTGTCTGAAAGAATGTTCTTACTGTATAGTGTGCAGCACTCTTAATACTGACTTTGCTTTTTTCATAGGCAAGTTGTCTTTGACAATTCAGTTTGTGGAAGGCCAATTTGTTGATTCATATGATCCTACAATAGAGAACAGTAAGTAATCTTGAACTATAACTTTGCACAAGTCAGAAGAATTCTTCCTCGACCAGTTTCATTCAGTTTCTGAATCTTGGTGTTGGGGATTTTTGGGGGGGCGGGGGCAAAGAGCTTAGAACAGTTTCCATTTAACTTTCTGTTTTTCTTCACTCTCCTTGGTTTTAGATTTGACACATTTGCAAATACAGTGGATATAAGAAGTCTACACACCCCTGTTAAAATGCCAGGTTTTTAAGATATAAAAAAATCAGTACAAGATAAATCACTTCAGAATTTTTCTACCTTTAATATAGCCTATAGCAGGGGTGGGCAATTATGGCCCCTTTACGACTTGTGGACTTCATTTCCCAGAATTCCTGTGCCAGCATGGTGGGCTCAGGAATTTTGGGAGTTAAAGTCCTCAGGTTGTAAAGGGGATGTATTTGCCCACCCCTAGCCTATAGCTGTACAATTCAACTGAAAAACAAACTGAATCCAAAAGCTTGGAAGACTAAATATCTGATGTCGGTGACCAACTCAGGTTGGATCCTGTAACATTTAATTTAATTTAATTAATTAAATTTATATGCCGCCCCTCTCCGAAGACTCAGGGCGGCTCACAATACATTTTAAAAAATCATTATTAAAAAAATTGTAAAATTAAAAACATTAAAAACTCATTCACACCATTCATGGCCAGATCTCGCCAGATCACAAGAGCGAGATCAACAGCCCCAGGCCTGCTGGAAAAGCCAGGTCTTCACCGCTTTTCGGAAGGCCAATAGGGTGGGGATGGTCCGGACCTCAGGAGGTAACTGGTTCCAGAGAGCTGGGGCAGCCACAGAGAAGGCCCTCCCCTGCAGGCCCACCAGCCGGCATTGTTTAGCTGACGGGACCCGGAGGAGACCAACTCTGTGGGATCTTACCGGTCGCTGGGAGCTATGCAGCAGAAGGCGGTCTCGAAGATAACCTGGCCCTGAGCCATGTAGGACTTTAAAGGTAATAACCAACATCTTGAATTGTGACCAGAGACCAATAGGGAGCCAGTGCAGCTCGCGGAGAATTGGTGTAATGTGGGTGTAACTAGGTGTACCCACGACAGCTCGCGCGGCTGCGTTCTGGACCAACTGTAGTCTCCGAACACTTTTCAAGGGTAGCCCCATGTAGAGCGTGTTGCAATAATCTAACCGTGAGGTGACAAGGGCATGAGTGACTGTGAGGAGAGCCTCCCGATCCAAGTAGGGTCGCAATTGGTGCACCAGGCGAACCTGTGCAAAGGTCCCCCTAGCCACAGCTGTCAGATGTTGCTCTAATCTTAGCTGTGAGTTTAGGAAGACACCCAAATTGCGAGCCTGTTCTGAGGGGGACAATTTCTCTCCCCCCAGAATCAAGGATGGACAATCGACATAGTCTTTAGGAGGCAATACCCACAGCCACTCGGTCTTGTCTGGGTTAAGTCTGAGCCTGTTGACTCCCATCCAGACCCTCACAGCCTCCAGGCACCGGCACATCACATCCACTGCATCACTGAATTGACCCAGGGTAGAGATATACAGCTGGGTATCATCTGCGTATTGCTGATACCTCACCCCGTGTCGTCGGATGATCTCACCCAGCGGCTTCATATAGATGTTAAATAGGAGGGGAGAGAGGACCGAGCCCTGAGGCACCCCGCAAACGAGGGGCCTAGGGGTCGACCTCTGTCCTCCTACCAACACCGACTGTGACCGACCAGAGAGATAGGAGGAGAACCACCATAACACGGTGCCTCCCACTCCCAGCTCCCTTAGTCGTCCCAGAAGGATACCATGGTCAATGGTATCGAAAGCCGCTGAGAGGTCAAGTAGCACCAAGATGGAGGAATGACTCCCAATTCAGGCTCGCCAGAGATCATCCATCAGTGTGACCAAAGCAGTTTCCGTGCTGTAGCCAGGCCTGAAGCCAGACTGAAAAGGGTCTAGATAATCCGTTTCCTCCAATGACCGCAGGAGCTGAAGTGCCACCACTTTCTCTACAACCTTTCCCACAAAGGGTAGGTTGGAGACTGGGCGAAAGTTCTTTAATTCTGCTGGATCCAGGGAAGGCTTCTTGAGGAGGGGCCTTACAACCGCTTCCTTTAATGGTTGCGGGAAGGCCCCTTCCCTCAAGGACGTGTTAACTAAAGCCTGGAGCCAGCCTCGTGTCACCTCCCTGCTGGCCAAAACCACCCAGTAGGGGCACGGGTCCAACAAACAAGTGGAGGAACTCATCGCTCCTACAGCCTTGTCCACTTCCTCAGGAGTCACAGGCTCAAACTCATCCCACACAATGGGACTAAGACCTGCCCCCGTCATCTCGGTCGGAATTGCCCAATCAGAGTCCAGGTCCATCCGAATCTGAGCGACTTTATCCGACAGAAACAGCACAAACTCCTCAGCTCTACCCTGCAAGGCCTCCTCCACTCCCCCTACATTAAGGAGGGAGCGAGTCACCCTAAATAGGGCAGCTGGGCACAAATCAGCGGATGCAATAAGTTCGGAAAAATGTGAGCATTTTGCCACCTGTATCGCCACTAAATAAGTCCTAATAAAGGCTCTTAAGAGTGTTCGGTCAGATTCGGAGTTACTGGTCCTCCAGCATCGCTCTAGACGTCTCTTCTGGCGCTTCATTTCCCGGAGCTCCTCGGTAAACCAGGGAGCTTTCCTGGATCCACCGCCATGGAGAGGTCGCAAAGGCGCAATCTGGTCCAGTGCCCCAGATGCCTCCCTATTCCAGGCAGCCACCAGGGACTCAGCCGGACTGTGGACAAGGGAGTCAGGTATCTCCCCAAGCTCCTTCTGGAACCCTTCAGGGTCCATTAGGCGCCTGGGGCGGAACCACTTAATCAGCTCCACCTCCCTGCGATGGAGAAGTAGCGCCCTGAAGTCTAACCTCAGCAGGAAATGATCTGACCATGACAAGGGAGAAGCATCTATACCCCTTAATTCCAGATCATATCTCCACTGCCCCGAGAGAAACACCAGGTCAAGTGTGTGTGAGTCAGACCCTGAACTACTTGGGTCATGTCCATGGTTGTCATGGAAGCCATGAACTCCTGAGCCACATCTGAGGATTCACCAAGTGACGACAAATTGAAGTCCCCCAGTACCATAAGCCTGGGGAACTCCACCGCCAGCCTGGCTACTGCCTCTAGCAGCACAGGCAGGGCTGTTGTAACGCAGCTGGGAGGCAGGTACGTCAACAACAAGCCCAACTGAGCCCCTGAGTCCAACCTCAAGAGGAGAGACTCACACCCAACAATCTCAGGAGCAGGGATCCTGCGAGGGCAAAGACTCTTCCGGACAATAGCTGCCACTCCTCCACCCCTTCCCTGGAGTCATGGCTGATGCAATATCTGGAACCCGTCTGGGCACATCTCTGAGAGGGGCACACCCCCCTCCTGGCCCAGCCAGGTCTCAGTTATGCATGCCAGGTCAGCCCCCTCCTCCAGGATTAAGTACCGAATGAGGGGGGCCTTGTTAACAACAGACCTGGCATTAAACAGCAGCAGCCTGAGGCCAGGGCCCTGACATCCCAAGTCACCAGGTATACGAGGCGAGCCCGGTGAACCAGAACCAGAGGGGCCGGAACAAGTAATCGCTTTGAGACAGCGAGTCCTAGCTCCCCGAGAGCGGCCTACCCCTCGGCTCCCGCCAAATCTACCTCTCCTGGTCATAACCACAATACTCCGGCTCTCCAACACCCCAGAGATCCCCTCCCCCACCTCAATGGCCCCCCTCCTCCCCAGCAGGCAAGGCACCCCACTCATACCGAGCCGGTATTATCATGAGACACATATATTTGCCTTGATTCTTGGGAAAAATAAAAATTAAAAATATACAACAATGTGGTTGCATAAGTGTGCACACCCCTAAACTAATACTTTGTTGAAGCACCTTTTGATTTTATGACAACATTCAGTCTTTTGGAGTAGGAGCCTATGAGCATGGCCCATCTTGCCTTGGGAATCTTTGCCCACTCTTCCTTGCAAAATCTGTCAGATTGTGAGGGCATCTTCTCCTGTGCATAGCCCTCTTCAGGTCTCCCCCACAGATTTTCAATTGGATTCAGGTCCAGGCTATGGCTAGGCTATTCCAAAACTTTGATCTTCTGGTGAAGTCATTGTTTTGTTGATTTGGAGATATGCTTTGAGTCATTGTCCTGTTGAAGGGTGAAAATCCTCTTCATCTTCAGCATTATACCAGACACCTGAAGGTTTTGTGCCAAAATTGAATGATATTTGGAAATGTTTCTAATTCCCTCCACCTTGACTAAAGCCCCAGTTCCAGCTGAAGACAAGCAGCCCCAAAGCATAATGCTGCCACCACCAAGCTTCACTGTGGGTATGGTGTATTTGGAGTGATACATAGTGTTGTTTTTGCACCAAACATACTTTTTGGAATTATGGCCAAAAATTCAACCTTGGTCTCATCAGATCATAACACATTTTCCCACATGCTTTTGTCAGACTTGAGGTAGGTGTCAGCACTTCAAGCTGCATTTACTCTAGTGCTGACATAAGAAGGAGAGGCGGAGGCATCTGGAAAGGGATGTTTGACTTTTCACCTACTTATTTTCCCTGGAGATAATATCCCCTAGGAGATGGGAGGGGAGGGGGGAAATTCCTTTGAGCTGGAGCAGTAGATTAGGGGTAGAGTGACTTGGAAGATGGCCAATGAGTGCAGGGGAGTGGGGAATGGAAAGGGAGGGTTTGGGGTCTGGAAGTCAGTGTTGGCTTTGATGGAGTCGGGTGTAAAATGTCGTGCTTAATAAATAGGAGATTTTCTTCAAAGACTTTGTTTGAAATGCAATTTATTTGAGACGACCTCGAAACCTGACAGAAGGTTTTTGTAAATGTAGCTGGACTTGGATGTTTTCTTTGTAAGAGGCGGCTTCCATCTTGCCACCCTACCCCACATCCCAGACATATGAAGAATACAGGAGATTGTTGTCCCATGTAGTACAGTACTTGCCAGAAATTCCTGCAGCTCTTTTAATGTTGTTGTAGGCCTCTTGGACCAGTTTTCTTCTTGTTTTTTCATCAATTTTGGAGGGACATCTAGTTCTTGGTAATAGCACTGTTGTGTCATATTTTCTCCACTTGGTTGATGACTGTCTTCACTGTGTTCTATGGTATATCCAATGCCTTGGACATTTTTTGTACCCTTCTCCTGACTGATACCTTCTAACAATGAGATCACTTAGATGCTTTGTAAGCTCTTTGCAGACCATGGCTTTTGCTGCAAGAGGCAACTGAGTAAATGTAAGAAAAACCTTACTAGAACAGCCGAACTTACTGTACTTTTTGGAGTATAAGATGCACTCCCCCACCCCCAAAAGAGGGTGGAAATGTTGGTGCATCTTATACACCGAATACAGTCATTTTTGGCCTCCCAAACACCCCATGCGTCGCGTTTTTGCCCTCCCCAGTCCCCAGGAGCGCTCTTCAGGCCTCCCAAACCCTCTGCTCCTGAGTGCTCCTGGGGTCTGGGAAGGGCAAAACCCTTTTTTTTTTTCTTGTTTACCTCTTAGAAATCTTGTTGCGTCTTATACTCCGGTGTGTCTTATAGTCTGAAAAATACGGTATATGGGTTTGATCAGAGTCACTTTAATTGATGGCAAGTATGTAGTGACTACTATTTAACATCAGTTTGAATGTGATTGGTTAATGTTGAACATAGCCACATTCCTACTTATAAGAGGGTGTACTTAGGCAACCATGCAGTGGTGGGTTTCAACCAGTGTTACCACTGGTTCACTTCATGCACGTGCTTCATGGGTGGGTGGGAGGGCCAAGCTAACCGACAGAGAGGGGCGAATGGGAGGGCCAAGTTAACCAACAGAGAGAACCAGTTTGCTCTCACCTTACCACCTCTGCTACCGGCTCGCCCGAATCGGGGAGAACCGGTAGCAACCCACCACTGCAACCATGTTATTGTATGTTTTTGTTTTTATTTTTCCCTCTAAAAGATTTCAGTTCATTTTTCAATTGAATTGTACAGCTTATATATTATATTAAAGGTGAAAAAAATTCTGAAGTGATTTATCTTGGTCTGACTTTGTTATATCTCAAAAACCTGGCATTTTAACAGGGGTGTGTAGTGTCAAATAAAATGTCTAACTCTTGTACAGATCCCCACACCATGGTTCAGGATGGGTTAACTCACTCAAACCCATCATCCCCACAACCCCACCTTACCTTTGACTCCTCCCTCTGGATATAAGAGTCCATCCACCAGGGCACCTCCCTCAGATCCAGTCGAATATCTGTAAGGTATAGATGTAAGGTCAGATACATATATGCTTGGGCCTATATCATACCTTCACTTACGAATAAATAAGCTATACCAGCTATTGTGTTGTACTGAGAGTTATTGGGCTAGATCCTTCGATTTAACAAACTGGTAGCAGAGGATGGTTGCCCATAACTCCAAATCATGTCTGAGTCAACTGAGCACTCAGCAGAAAAAAACAGAATAAATACTAGAGCCTTTGCAAGACAGATGGCAGCGCAGCTATCACCCACCAGAGCCATTCCAAAAACCACTCCGGCTGGAACCAAGCAGACACCTGATCCATGCACCCCACCCAAAGGTGAGGAGCAACGGGAAGAAGAAAAGGACAACTCCAAAACCACAGCACAAGGAAACAATGACCTCAGGCTAACCATATTAAAAATACTAGGATTGCCTGCCACCAGCAAGGACCTCATCACGGACCTCCAGAGCCTACTCAAAAGCCATGGAGCAGGGACCGAAGGGCAAGGACCAACCCACGAGGACACCAGACTGGTAAGGGAGACGCCATCTTACCCTAACACACCAGAGGCAGCAGAATCCAATTTCGTGCCCCTTTCCTGGTGGCCATCTTTAAATGACCAGACACAAAAAATGGCCGACCAACAGCCAATGAGAGACCTAGATTCAAATTCCTTGGCGCGAACTAGCCCTAAGCTAAAAACAGACAAGGGATTCCCCGAAAATAATAATGAAAAACAAAACCAAGACACCAAGAGCTCGCCTACCGAGCTCGAAATCGAGAGAGCCATAGAGACTCTCACAGCAGCGTTTGGCTCCGCTTTCAAGCCACCAGCATCCCTCCCGAACGTGCAAAAGACATTCAAGGACCGAGAAAACATCCAAGCACCTAACACCACCGAAGCTCCGACTGCAGCCCCGACACCAGTCCCGCGACGCTCTTCGAACCTTCCGCCGCAAGCCCCGAGACCCAGAAGCCAAGCAGACTCCTTACCGGCGCCGCAGCCTCCACCGGGCTTCCCGACCCGCTCCACGACTGACGCCTCTGATCCAGAACCGGCCGTCACACCGACTGCCCAGCCAGCCTTCTGGGAGCCTCATTCGGCAACCACAAGCTTTCCGGGCCTCCTGCCGATGTACAACGAGAATCCAGCGACTCAGGCCCAAATCCAGACCTCCACCGTCCAGTTCCAAGACCCCAGGGGTGGGTCCAACCTTCCCCTAGCAGGGCTGGACCTAGCTTCAGGAGCCGCGGCTGCGAGCTCCTCACCCGACGGCTTCCAACAAAGAATGAGCTCCGCGCATTCGCAGTACCTTCCTATTGAGAGTGAAGAAGAAAAAAAATAGCAGCCTGTTTTTTTAACCTGACTGCTAGCATACCAGTCCCTTACTGTGAATTTCCCCACATTCAGGACCACAGACAGCTGCCATTTGTGAGTAGCAGCTCTCATAATTCTGGGACTTTACCAAATGGTTTTCCCAAGCTACAACTGGATGGGAGGAACCTTCTAGAGTGGAACCAACAACTTCAGATCATATTCATGAGAGAGAATGTACTGTTCCTGATCTCAAGACCTCCAAAGAAACCATGGTCTTTTGAAACTGACTGCATACATCACAAAGCCTACTGTCTGTTATTGGCAAGTATCGCACCTGCCATATACCCTAGTATTGGCAATCACATGACTGTATCTGAAATAATGCAAAAACTTTATGGTTTGTTTTACAGTAAGAGCAGGGCTACCACCACCAGGATCTCAAGGGATTTTCACTCTGCCAGGCTTAGGCCTGGGATATCCATGAGTGAACATCTGCTAAAACTAAATGCCACTAGAGCTGAACTGTTACAGAGGGGTGAGACCATTTCAGAAGAGACGATCATGAGCATCATCATCAACTCACTAGACTCCAGCTGGGACAATTTTATCACCCAACTAGATAGCCTGAGCATAGAGAATATCTCACTAGATATCCTCACCAATTGGTTGATCGCTGAGGACAACCTAAGAAGGGACCGCAGCCTGTCCCGCAAAGACCACAGGACAGCCAAGAGAGTCAAATTTCAGGATAGAGTAAACAGCATACCCGAATGCTTTTTATGTGGCTCTAGAAACCACTTCAGAAGGGACTGCCCTAGAAACAGCAGAGATAGAGGGTACAACCAACGCAAGGAAAGATCTGATTCCAGACAAAGGTACCAAGGGAGACATTCACCAGACCGTAGACCCACAGGTGGATGAGGACGTAGAGGGTCCCCTAGCCCCAGACGGGGAAGAGAACGCAGGGACAACTCCCGAGATAACAACATGGATTCCGTATACGGTTTTAGGAACAGGGAGTTTACTTTCAGCCAGGAGGAGAAAGAAAACATCTGGCTCATAGATTCAGGAGCTACCAATCATACAGCATACAACACTAAACTATTCACTTCCTTTACTGAAGTGGATTTCATGATAAAGGTAGCAAACCTGAACAACGCCAGAGTAGTAGGCAAAGGGAACGTATTCATACCAGGGATAGGCGAAATAGAGGGGGTACTGTTCGTACCCGAAATACCCTACAATGTACTGGCCACTATAAAGCTAAGCCAGGACACCAAAGTTGAGGTTGTGTTTAGAGATGGCAAAGTGTTCATGTCCAATAATGGGGAAAGCATCGGAGAAGTCATAGTGAGCGGTGGCCTGTCATATTTTATACCAAACAAGGGCGACCAACAATGTATAAATGCAAACCTAACCAATGAAGGGAACACAGCAGCCCCCGAGGATGAGAGAAGGGAGAATGGGGAAACAGAGGGGGTCAATCAGAAAACTGCTAAGGATGTTGATAATGGTTGTAAGTTGCCTAGGGATGATATACATACATATTCTTGCGCATGCCTCAAGATGGCTGTTTGATGCCAGTGAGCTCACCTTGAGGGGAGGCTTCTGGCTTCCCTGAAGGGGATTAGGGGGTCCTGCCGTTTATTTGAGGGCCCGCCTGGCTGTCGGAACACCTGAAGGCTCGGACTCAAGGACTTGGGGACTTGGTGGAGCTGTCGGGAGCTGTCGGGGAGCATTGTCAGCGTCGGCGGGAGACATGGTCGGAGTCGGAGGAAATCAGCTGAGAGGCGGCAGGCACAGTCGGCGCGATTGGAGAGCCGGGAAAACGCCGGCGGTTGGGCTGCGCCGAGGAGGCTGTGGCCTCAGCAGCTGAACGGGGGGGTGGGGGGCTGCCCCAGGTTTTTTGCTGTGTTGGTGGGTACCCCCGACGCGGCCGAGGTTGCTGCGGCTCCCATTATAATATATCGCTGCATTGCTGCGGAGGCTGCTGGACTCGCTGGACTCCCGCTGGGCTCTGCTCCGAGTGCCCCTGGCTTCCTCTTCGCCCCTGGACCGTGCTGATACCATCGATGCTGTGTGTGGCCCTCTGGTGGTCGGAGGAGTTGGGGCCGCCAGACAGTGGGGTCAACATGGTAGACGGGGTTCCCCCAAGGCTCCTCCCACCACCCCTCCCCAGGGGTTTACTTGGGGATGTGGCTGGTGGGGGTGTGAGAGGCCGGTCTTTATTGTTTATTTCATCTGGACATGTCTTTGGCATGGAACTGTCCATATTGCCCTCTGGGTGCTCCGCTTTGTCCCCCCTTCAGGAGGTACCAGGGACAATGCACCAGACTGTTGGAACTTGCCTGTCGATGGAAGGACTGGGATGTTAGTGCTCCCAACATGACCGGTGTGAGAGAGCGGTCTATGTGGTCCTTGACCTATGGATCCCCCTACATTGCAGTGAGAGGGCAATGGGGGAGGGCTACTGTTTCATCACTTGTTGTGTTTTTCCCTGGACTTTGTCATCAGCCGATGAAGTTTTCCTCCTCTGGGATTTCCCGGACTATGTCAGCTTATCCTACCATCATTACAGTCTCTCAGATGTACTCTAGGACTGAACTTCTTGGTCTGCGAGATTCCCCCCTCTCACAGACTTGGCCCTCTACGCTATCGAGGGCCTACCTTGATGAAGGGTTTTGGAACCCAGAGAAGTGGCATGCAGCGAGGGGGAGGTTGTGGGTATTTTATTTTAAATTTTAAATTGCTGTTTTGTCTGTGTTTTTAAATAGGCTGTACACCGCCCTGAGTCCTTTGGGAGAAGGGCGGTATAGAAATAAAATTATTATTATTATTATTATTATTATTATTATTATTATTATTATTATTATTATTATTTAGCTAAATTTTTATCTCGTATTTTAAGAGGGTCTGGGAGGGGGAGGGTTTTTTGTTGGTTTTGGGGGTAAACCCATGGAGGGTGGAGTCTGGTCGGGCTGGGGGGCACGGCTTAGAGGGTGCGGGATTAGGGGTCAAAGAGGGGGCTAGAGTTTGTACCAATGAGGGTTTTTTCATCAGTACTGTGGGTGGGAGGGGCAGATATGGTGGGAGCAGGGGGGCGTATCCTGTTGTGGGGGTGCGCCCCCGCTATTTGCAAGCAGTGGCATGCCCCGGCCCTCAATGCTCTTTTCGTTCCCTGGGTTGTGCAGGCCCTCAGGCCCCAGGCCTTCGGTTGATGTTGTGCAATGCCAGGTCCATGGTAAATAAAGCCCCCCTCATTTGTGATCTGGTTCAGGAGGGGGGTGCGGACCTGGTGGGTATTACGGAGACCTGGTTGGGCAAGGAGGGGGGTTCCCCTCGTTGAGATGTGCTCACCAGGTTTCTACGCATTCCATCAGCCGAGGTCCCAGAGGAGGGGTGGTTCTTGTAAAGGAAGGACTTGTTCCAAGGGAGGCCACTGTACCTCAGATAGCTGGATGTGAGTCCCTCCTTGTGAAGTGGGGACATGGGAGGCAGATGGGCTTGCTGATCACGTACCTGGCTCCCTGCCACGTGTTGGCGGTCCTGCCCGAGCTGCTCAACATGATTGCCGAGGTGGCAGTGGAGACCCCCAGGCTTATGGTCATGGGGGACTTCAACTTGCCATTGGTTGGTGAAGCGTCTGAGGCGGCCCTGGAGTTCATGGCTTCCATGACGGCCATGGACCTGACCCAATTAATTCATGGACCCACTCACATGGAAGGACACACTCTGGACTTGATTTTTGTCTCTGGTCAGTGGATGAATGATCTTGAGATAGGGGAGATAGGGACTGAGCCCTTGTCATGGTCAGATCATTCCCTTCTTAGGCTTGACTTTCTAACCGCCCTACCCCGCCGCAGGGAGGCGGAACAGACTAGGTGGTTCCGCCCCAGGTGCCTGATGGACCCTGATAGGTTCCAGACAGAGCTTGGGCCACTTCCTGAGGCTCTGTCTCATGGCTCAGCTGAAGAGCTGGTGGCCGCCTGGGATAGGGCAGCTGCTGGCGCTTTGGACTGAGTCGTGCCTTTGTGGCCTCTGACCCGTCGCCAAGTTTACCTGGCTCCTTGGTTCTCCGAGGAGCTGAGGGAGATGAAACGCTGGAAAAGACGCCTGGAGAGCGGTTGGAGGACCAGCCATTCTGAATCTGACCGAACACTGGTGAGGTCTCATATTAAGACCGTGGTGGCGATAAAAGCGGCAAAATGTAACTATTTTTCCGCTCTTATTGCATCTGCAGATAACCGCCAAGCCGCCCTGTTTAGGGTGACCTGCTCTCTTCTCCATCTGGGAGCGTGGGAGGATCCCTTGCAGGGTCGGGCTGAGGATTTTGTGCAGTATCTGCATGATAAAATCACTCAGATTCGGGAAGGCTTGGTCTCTGACTGGGTAGGTACAGGCGGGATGATGGAGGCAGGTCTTGAGAATGTCATATGGGAGGAGTTCAACCCTGTGGCTCCCGAGGACGTGGACAGGATTCTGGGACAGTTGAACGTGACCACATGCTTATTGGACCCGTGTCCCTCCTGGTTGGTGCTGGCCTCCTGGGAGGTTACGCGAGGCTGGCTCCAGGGGATTATTAATGCTTCTCTGAGTGAGGGTGTCTTGCCTTCCACCTTGAAAGAGGCGGTGGTGAGGCCCCTCCTCAAGAAGCCTTCCCTGGATCCGGCTGTTTTGGCTAACTACCGTCCAGTCTCCAACCTTCGCTTTGTGGCAAAGGTTGTTGAGAGTGTGGTGGCGCGACAGCTTCCACGCTACCTGGATGAAGCTGTCTATCTAGATCCACTCCAGTCCGGCTTCAGGCCTGGGCACAGCACGGAAACGGCATTGGTCGCATTGGTGGATAATCTCTGGAGGGCTCGGGATAGGGGTTGTTCCTCTATCCTAGTCCTGTTAGATCTCTCAGTGGCTTTTGATACCATCGGCCATGGTATCATGCTGCGCCGGTTAGAGGGGTTGGGGGTGGGGGGAACCATCTTACGGTGGTCCTCCTCCTATCTCTCTGACCGGTCGCAGTCGGTGTTGGCAGGGGGGCAGAGGTCAACCCCAAGGCGCCTTGTGTAACCCCTTCTGTTCAACATTTATGTGAAGCCGTTGGGTGAGATCATCCGTGGTTTTGGGGTGGAGTTCCATCAGTACGCTGATGATACTCAGCTGTACATCTCCACCCCAGGCCATCCCAATGATGCCCTTGAGCACCCGGAGGCTCCAACTGGTGCAGAATGCGGCCGCTCGGGGGATTATGGGAGTGATGGGGAGCTCCCATGTGACACCTCTCCTTCGCGAGCTGCATTGGCTCCCGGTGGTCTTCCGGGTGCGCTTCAAGGTGTTGGTTACCACCTTTAAAGCGCTCCATGGGTTAGGGCCTGGGTACTTACAGGACCACCTTCTGCCACCGATAGCCTCCCACCAGCCAGTACGCTCCCACAGAGAGGGACTCCTCAGGGTGCCGTCGGCCAGGCAATGTCGGCTGGTGACCCCCAGGGGGAGGGCCTTCTCTGTGGCAGCACCTGTCCTTTGGAACAACCTGCCCCCAGAGATACGTAGGATCCCAGATCTCCATGCTTTTCGCCATGCCCTTAAAACTTTTTTATTTCATCAGGCTGGGCTGGCTTGACCACCCCCCGCTTAGATATTTTTAGAAATTATTAATTTATAAATTGATTTTAGTTGGGGTGTTTTAAATCTTATATCGGGCCAAAACTTGTTTAATTCTTTTAAAATTAATCTTAAATTTTGTATGTGAATGTTTTTATTCTTGGCTGTTCACCGCCCTGAGTCCAGTAGGAGAAGGGCGGTATAGAAATCAAATCAAATCAAATCAAATCAATCAATCAATCAATAAATAAATAAATAAGTTTTCCATTGGGAAATCTGTTCACGACAATTGCGCCCACCTCCTCCACAGAAGGTTGGGTCACATTGGTTTCCCGGTTGTCAAAAAAATGGTTGATTGTACAGAAGGTTTAAAAGTAAAAAGCTGTGAAAATTACCTCGAATGTTCTGTTTGAAAGTGTTCGAAACTTAAGGTTAGGCCAAGACCAAGGAAGTCAGGACGCACCACTGACTCCATTTTCCAGCTAATATATATGGACCTGGTAGGCCCACTGAAGCCCTCTATCAGATACAAAGAAAGGTTCTTTTTAACCATTGTAGATGATTTTAGCCGTTACGGTTTTGTGTACAGCCTTAAGCAGAAAAACAAGGTGTTCTAGAAATTCAAAGATTTTTACAAGAGGGTAGAGGTTCAACACAACACCAGGGTCAAGCAAATAATGACAGACCACGGCTCTGAGTTCATGTCCAGGGATTTCTCAAAATGTTTAAAGGAATGCGGTGTGTTGCGCTTCACCACTTCCCCGTTCTCGGCCTTCCAGAACGGGGTGGTAGAACGCAGAAATGGAGTCCTCCAAACTATGGTGAGATACGTTTTAGAAGATGCAGGGATGGGTCAGGCTTTTTGGTCAGAAGGTCTCCTTTACTCCAACTACATGCTAAACAGACTATGGTCCAGCATAATTAACAAGACACCATACGAAATGATGTACAAAAGGAAACCCAACCTGGCCCATTTGCATGCATTCGGCGTCACCGCCGATGTCCACATACCCAAGCAATTAAGACGAAAAGGGGACAAGGTCTCCAAGAGACTAAGGTTCATGGGATACGAATCAGGGACAAAGGGTTTTAGGTTCATAGACAACAATAATAGATTCATAGTATCACGATCAGCAGACTTTCACGAACACTCCAACTGGTCAAAAATACACTCAAACGATATTTTCTTTGGACAAGATCAGTCCAAATACAGACAGGAAAAGAGGGACCAGGACATAGACAAAGCAAGAGAACACAAAACACGTAGAGCAAGACATCACAAACTTAAGATCAAGGAGTGGAAGGAAGGGCACCCAACATTAAGACTCGACAAGCTCACAGATAAGGAAGCAAAATGCCTACATGAGGCAGACACACCACCAGACAGGCCAGTCAGAGCAAATAGGAACAAAACACCCAAAAAATTTGAAGACTATATTATTTCCATACAGACAAACAACATCACTCCTAACTCATATGAGGAAGTTCTCAAACTACCCCAGGAAGAAAAGAAAAAATGGGAACAAGCCATGGCAAGGGACATGAGTAGCCTCAGGGACTTACAGGTATATACACCAGCCAGAGCACCGAAGTACAAAACACCAACTGGGACAAGGTGGGTTTACAAAATTAAACCTCTAGAAGACAACAAGGTGCTATACAAGGTGAGATTAGTAGCCCAAGGTTTTGCACAGAAATACCCAGATGATTACACCGACACCTATTCTCCCATGGTCAGGGCCGAGAGCGTTAAGAGCCACTAGTGATAGCTTCCATCTTAGGACTTGGGGTATACCAATTCAATGTCCAAACAGCGTACCTACATGCTAAATTAGATAAAAGGATTTACGTTAAGGCCCCACCAGGAATTGAGGACAGGGACGGCAAAACATGGCTCCTAAACAAGAGCCTGTACGGCCTTAGACAGTCCGGCAAGAGATGGTATGACTGCCTAGCTAGGACCCTTAAGTCAATGGGTTTTATGGCTACCTCAGCAGATAAATGTTTTTTTGTAAAGAGGGAAAACGGTTCAATTGAAAGTGTTCTTGTTTATGTGGACGACATATTGTATATTGGAAAACAGAAATCCAAATGTGACGATTTTGCTGCTGAACTAAAGAAACACTTCTCACTCAAGTCCCTGGAGACAGTTGACAAATATTTGGGAGTCCATATCACCAAGACAGACAAAGGCTTCCGACTCTCCCAAAAGGAGAAGATCATAGAACTGCTACATAGATGCAACATGTCGGAAACCAAGCCTAGCGAGATCCCCATGCAGCCGGACTTCCTAAAAAACATGTACAATGAGGTGGAACCGTTCACGGACAACAAACTGTACAGATCCACCATAGGTTCACTGTTATACATAGCAAACTGGACAAGGCCTGATATTGCACTACCAGTCAACCTTTTATCCAGACACGTCAGCCAACCCACCACTTACCATTGGGATGCCATCAAGAAACTACTCAAATACTTAAAATACAGCTCTGATGCGTACTTATGTCTTGAACCCGACACCTCTAAAGAACCAAAATTATCATGCTACGCAGACGCTGACTGGGCAGGAGACATCAAAAGCAGAAAGAGCACGTCTGGATATGTTTTCTTCCTCAACAATAGCCCCATACACTGGTATATGGGCAAACAAAAGCTAGTGGCCACTTCCACCACTGAGGAGGAGTTTGTGTGCATGTCCAAAGCTGCTAACAACCTAACCTGGT
Organism: Arizona elegans; assembly: GCA_022577455.1. Taxonomy (NCBI): domain Eukaryota; kingdom Metazoa; phylum Chordata; class Lepidosauria; order Squamata; family Colubridae; genus Arizona; species Arizona elegans. The sequence continues at coordinate 177,416 of JAKOOJ010000075.1, read as the reverse complement.
TCGACGACCTACTCTATGACGTCTGGGCAGAACCATCATATCCCATTGTCATCCACGAAGATAACAAAGCCGCCATCGAAATATCCAAGGCTGACACTGTTGGCCAAAGGTCACGCCATATAGACATTAAGTACAAACACGTCAGGCAATTTTCAGAAATTGGTTTCATCAAGGCCATCCATTGTGAAACCGAGGAACAAACAGCGGACATTCTCACCAAACCACTACAATACAAACAACATACCTACCTAATGTCAAAATTATGTGTGTACATGTGAAACATACATATATAAATGTTCAAGGCCTACCATCAGTTAGACATTTAGAGGGGGTTTTGGCAAATAAAATGTCTAACTCTTGTACAGATCCCCACACCATGGTTCAGCATGGGTTAACTCACTCAAACCCATCATCCCCACAACCCCACCTTACCTTTGACTCCTCCCTCTGGATATAAGAGTCCATCCACCAGGGCACCTCCCTCAGATCCAGTCGAATATCTGTAAGGTATAGATGTAAGGTCAGATACATATATGCTTGGGCCTATATCATACCTTCACTTACGAATAAATAAGCTATACCAGCTATTGTGTTGTACTGAGAGTTATTGGGCTAGATCCTTCGATTTAACATGTAGACTTTTTATATCCACTATATCAGGGGTGTCAAACTTGCGACAACACGTCGTCATGTGACGTATCACAACTTTTTTCCTCTTTGTTAAACCAGGGGTGGGCGTGGCCAGCGTGTGACACATCCTGCCCGCGGGCCGTGAGTTTGACACCCCTGCACTATATGAATTATATATGTCCAGAAGTAACCAAAGTGAAATCTCATTGTGCAACAAAGATCCCTTGAGGGTTATAAAACAGGTCTGGAATTTGCAAAATTCTGTAGTTCTTTAGTGCAGCAAATCTACTTTGGCTGTAATTAAAATATATTCTCAAACTTTTGAGACTTCATTCTGTGTGTATATGAAACACACAAGATTCAGTTTGGTAGCTTAAAATTCATCTTTGCAATTACTGCATGCTTCAAAATTTGGAAGGTGAACTTGATTTGAGGTCTGTTGCAAAGTACAGTATTGATAAGCTATTTTATGTGTTGATCTGTCTAATGCATTATGATTCTATCTGCCTGGAAGCTTCTGAAATATCAATAGAAGCAAATGTTTGTAGCTCAGGGTTGAACTGTGGGGTCTTTGGTGCTGTCTTGAGGTTGGTTGTTTTCTTGCAGACATTTCCTAGCATGATGTTACCTAGTTGGTTAATGAAATGTCTGCAAGAAAACAACCAACCTCAAGACAGCACCAAGAACCCCACAGCTTCTGAGATCTTGGTAGAAAAATTCTCCAATGCTTCTGCTTTGACTGAAGTTAGCACTTGCAGCAGGACCTTCTCTCTACAAAGTTCTTTAGAACTGTGGCCTTGGTACTGTAGCTAATTCTTCAGCAATGAATGTTTAATGTGGTGTTTACATTTCTCAACTCTTGATTTTTTTATCCAATCTTACTGCTACTAATGGAATACAGTATCTAATATTTGGAATTAGTTAGATTGCAATAGAAAAAAATAAGGCATACAATATATAAATAATTTCAACATATTTTTTTATAAAACAGAGTTTGATTTAGAATAACAAAATTCTGGCTTCATCAAACATTCACTGTCAGACTTTTATTCAAATATTGCAAGCTGTATTTCCTTTCTTCCATTCACTAGAACAATTTCTATCTACATTCATGTTCTAAGCACTTTCACAAGATGATGGATATGCTAAGCTGCAGGTACTAAATTGGGGCAGGCAGCCTTAATGACAGCAGATACAGTTCATGAATGGAATTTCAAGTCTAGAAACCTGCTGCTACCTAACTTAATTAACTTTAAATATTCTGATTAGTTAAGGAAATTGAATTCATGTGTAATCAAGTATCTAAATGCACATGACTAAAATTGAAAAGCAACAGGCATATTTCCATATGAGAAACAAGAATATTAGTTTCAGGATAATTTTAATTTTGTAAAGATAAAAAGATATATTTTATTCAGTTAAAAATAAAATTAATTGAATCAACCATTTATTAAATATTGTTTACAATTTCTTGGTTGAGAAGGACCGTACAGTCTTCAGATCCAAATATTCTTGGAAAGAAGGGCTATAAGTTATTCTAATGCAGCCTGCAAACTCTAAGCATAGTATATGAGCAAATAGCAGAAAAACAGAGTTGGAAGGGACCTTGGAGGTCTTCTAGTCCAACCCACTGCTCAAGCAGGAAACCCTATACCCATGATGGCGAATCTATGGCACGTGTGCCGGAAGTGGAACAGAGAGCCATCTCTCTGGGCACGCGGAGCCATCGCCTGTTGCTCTTCCGGGTTCCGGCGCGCCAGCCAGCTGGTCTTCACGCACACAGGAGCACCAGAAACCAACAGCAGTCGCCCGGTGCGCATGTGCCCGCCAGGAAGATGATCTTTCGGTTTCCGGTGTGCGCATGCGCACACGAAGAACAGTTCGCATGCCCAAAGACACAGAGTCGGGATCCTGGCAGTCGCTTCCTAGGGGAGAGACCTGTCGTCCAGGACAGGCGGCCCAGGGCTTCCCTCCCTCCCCGCCCGAGCGGGCTTCTTCTGTGGCCCCAGCCCTCCAGCCTATGGCAATGCGTGTCTGCGGTCAGGAGTGCCTGGCCAGCTCGGGCACCCCAGAAGAGCAGCAGCAGCAGCGCTGCTTGTTCTCGGTGGCGGGCGAGGTGGGGATGGCAGTTCTCCAGAATCCCGGCCACAAGCAGCAGGGTGAGAACTGCCATCCCTCCCTCGCCAGCCACTGAGAACAAGCAGCGCTGCCCCTGCTACTTTCCTGGGGCTGCACAGCGGTTCTCACCCTGCCGCTTGCGCCCAGGATTCTGGAGGTGAACTGCCACCCCCCCTCGACCGCCACCGAGAACAAGCAGCACTGCTGCAGGAGCAGAGTTCGTGCCGAAGGAATGTCAGTCTGGCGCCACAGTGAGAACCGCTGCACAGCCCCACAGCCCCAAGAAAATAGCAGGGACATCGCTGCTTTTTCTTGGTGGCTGGCGAGGGGGGGGCGGCGGTTCTCCTCCAGAATCCCAGGCGCAAGCGGCAGGGTGAGAACCACTGCGCAGCCCCAGGAAAGCAGCAGGGGCATCGCTGCTTGTTCTCAGTGGCTGGCGAGGGGGGGGCGGTTCTCCTCCAGAATCCTGGGTGCAAGTGGCAGGGTGAGAACCACTGTGCAGCCAGTCCCCTAATCATCTTTGTTGCTTCTCTCTGCACTCTTTCTAGAGCAGGGGTTTCAAACTCAAGGCCCGGGGGCCAGATTCGGCCCGCGGGGTACTTAGATCTGGCCTGTGGGGCCGCCCTGGAAACAGCGAAGGTCTGGCCCGGCCCGCGGTGCTTCTGCCAGTGAAAATGGAGCTCGGATCCCTAGGCGAGCAGGGAATACATATATATATATATTTATTGAAAAGTTTTATAGGAAATACAAACATTTTCTCCCCCCCCACCCTTCCCCCCTCAACCCCTCCCCCCTCAACCCCTCCCCCCTCCCTCCCACCCCCCTCCCTCCCACCCCCCTCCCCTCCTTCCCCCCCACCCCCCTCCCTAGACTTCCCAGAACAAGCACAGGGTATAGCATTCACAAACATAAAGCTAAAATATGCTAATGGATTATTGCATTCATATTCTCCCTAAGTCTTTAACTCCTTATAACTCAAAAAACTATAAACATAAAAAAAATATTTCATTCATAAGCTATATGAATCTTCTTGTTCGGATACTTTTTTTGTATATAGTCAATCCATCTTCTCCATTCTGATATGTATCTTTTGTTTGAATGGTCTTTAAGGTATGATGAAATTTTTGCCATCTCTGCCAAATGCACAACTTTTAATGTCCATTCCTCAATGGTGGGTGGATCTTCCTTCTTCCAGTACTGTGCCACCAGTAACCTGGCAGCTGTTATTAAATTCAAAACCAACTTAGTCTCTATTACAGTACAATCCATGACTATTCCCAACAAAAAAAAACTGTGGTGTAAATTTAATTTTTTTCCTTAAAATATTTTGAATAATCCACCATATTTTTATCCAAAAAGCCTTAATTTTTTTACATGTCCACCATATATGAAAATATGTAGCATCTTCACACTCACATCACCAACACTTAGGTTGTAAATTTGGATACATACAAGCTAGTTTTTTTGGGTCTAAATGCCATCTATAAAACATTTTATAAAAGTTCTCTCTTAAGTTTTGAGCTTGTGTAAATCTTACATTTCTAACCCATATCTTTTCCCATGTATCCATCATTATTGGTTCACCTATGTTTTGTGCCCATTTTATCATACAATCCTTGACTAGCTCTGTTTCCGAATCTATTTCCACTAATACATTATACAACCTTTTTATATGCATTTGACCTTTATCTCTTATTTGCTTTATCAAATTCTCATCCTGCTGCAAAATACCAGTTTTTTGATCTTCTCTCCATCTGGCCTGCAGCTGACCATACTGAAACCAAGTCCTAATAATTCCTTCTTCTCTTAATTGCTCCATAGATTTTAATTGTAATCTGACTCCTTCCTTATAAAGGAGTTCCTTATATGTAATCTTATCTTGCTTTTGCTCCAAATTTATATTCTCTATCGCATGTCTGGGTACTGTCCATATTGGTAACTTATCCTTTAATTTATATTTATACTTTTTCCAGACATGCAGTAGAGCATTTCTTAATATGTGACTTTTAAAAGTCTTATCTACTTTCTTGTCATACAATAGATACAGTAAGCATGCCAGCCATAGACCAGACCATATCCTTCAATATTCAATATCTTTTTCTCTGTTAAATTTATCCAATCTGCAGTTGCTGAGAGGGTAGCGGCTTCATAATACAATCTTAAGTTGGGCATTTTAAGACCATCTCTTTCTCGGGTGTCTTGCATTATCTTTTGATTAACTCATGGTTTCTTCCCTGCCCACACAAACTTGTTTATGCCCTTCTGCCATTCCTTCAGGTTTTCAACTTTTTTGAGTATAGGTATCATTTGAAAAAGAAATAAAAATTTTGGTAAAATATTCATTTTTACAGCGGCTATCCTACCCAGCAAAGACAGTTGCAATTTTTTCCAATTTTCCATCTCTTTCTGTATTTTTTGCCATAACGTTCATAATTATGCTGATATAATTTCATATTTGCAGTCATAATATAAACCCCTAAATATTTAACCTTCTTAACTATTTCAAATCCTGTTAACCTTTCTATCTCTTCTTTCTGGCTTCTGACCATATTTTTAACTATTATCTTTGTTTTAGCTGTATTTATTTTAAAACCAGATACTTGTCCATATGAGCAGATTATATCCATCAAGGCTGTAATCGATTGTACCGGTTGGGTTAAGGTAACCACCAGGTCATCCGCAAATGCTTGTAGCTTATACTCATGCTGTCTAATTCTAATTCCCTTTATTATATCCGTCCCACGTATTATATTTAATAAAATTTCCAGCGTCAAAATAAACAATAATGGAGACAAGGGACAACCTTGCCTTGTTCCTTTTTCTATATTGAAATTATCTGTTAAACCACCATTGATTATTATTTGCGCTGTTTGTTTTTGATATATTGCCTTAATAGATTGTGTAAAATGTTCTCCAAATTGCATCCTTTCTATTAGTTTTATTAAAAATTGCCAATTCAATCTATCAAAAGCTTTTTCGGCATCCAAAAAAACTAGCACTGCGGGGACCTGGTTGTTCCTTCCCAAATACTCTAATAAGTTAACAATTTGCCTTACATTACTTTTCATTTGTCTACCATTTATAAAACCAGTTTGATCATGATGAATCATTTGCTGCATAACTGTCATTAATCTATTTGCTAAAATTTTAGCAAAAATCTTATAGTCTGTATTTAAAAGTGAAATCGGCCTATAGTTTTTAGGATCTGTATAGTCTTGCCCATCTTTTGGGATCAGCAAAATAAATGCTGTCTTCCAAGTTGGAGGTACCTCTCCTCCCTGTTGTATATTATTGAATAATTCCTTCAGTGGTTCCACCATTTCCTCCTGTAAACTTTTATAATAAATAGCTGTCAAACCATCCATTCCAGGAGCTTTGCCCACTTTCAACTGCTTAATTGCAAACATAATTTCCTCGGAAGTTATCAATTGATTTAAGCTATCCCTCTGCTCTTTTGAAGTTATATAAATATCCTCTTTCTGCACATATCTATCTATATCTGTATCTTGAATTTTATCACCAGTATACAGCCTTGAGTAGAACTCTAAAAAAGATTTTTTAATCAATTCTTGCTCATAAACCTCCTTACCCTTGTATTTTATTTTCTCTATTGTCCTTGCTTTCTGCTTTTTCCTTAACAAATATGCCAACCACCTACCTGGTTTATTAGCTTTTTTTATTTACAAAAAGTATTATGTTTTGCATATTGTAAATTGGTTGCCACTTGATCTGCTATTAACATATTAAATTGACCCTTCAATAAATTGATTGCCTCTTTAATTTTCTTATCTGTTGGGTTGGCTATTAAAGCCCATTCCTGTTTATTAATCTCCTCTTCTAATTCTTTTCTTTTTTCCCCCTGTTTCTTTCTATATTTATTATTCAAATATATCATAATTCATCGCATGTACGCTTTACTTGCATCCCATACCATTCCCATAGATGTACCCTTTTGCATATTCATAACAAAAAAATCTTTCATAAATTTTTTACACTCTTTTACATTTTCTTCATATCTAAACAAGTTATCATTTAACCTCCAGGACCTCCTAGGTCCTTTTCCATACTCCAATTCCAGCCAGACTGGACTATGGCCTGTCAATGTTCTTGAACAAATCTTCGTGTTCTTCACCCTAGATAAGAGATCATTGGTAATTAATATAAAATCAATCCTTGAAAAAGATTGATGTCTATCCAAGAAAAAAGTAAAGTCTTTTTCTTCTGGGTTTCTTTCACGCCAAATATCCCTCAACTCCCAGTCATCCATCATCTCCCAAAACGGTTTGGGCAATTTTGCTCTTGTTAAAACATTTTGTTTAGGTCCCTTCTTATCTTTTTTTACATCCAAAACACCATTCCAATCCCCCAATAGGATACACGTTTTATATCTCCATTGTGTCAACTTTGAGTGTAGTAAGTTATAAAATTTTTCTTGTTGTTGGTTCGGGGCATATACTCCAATTACAAGTGTTTTTTCTCCTTTTATTAAAAGTTCAATCGCTAAAAATCTTCCTTGATCATCCGCTTCAACTAATTTTGCAATTAAGTCTCTTTTCAAATATATAACTATACCGTTTTTCTTCTCTGGTGCTGCTGCTACATAATGTGTACCTAATCTTGTATCTGTCAAATATTTTTGATCTTGTATCCTAATATGAGTCTCTTGTAAACAAATTACTTCGTTCTTGAATTGTTTAAGATAGTGAAATATTTTCCTTCTCTTCTGTGGAGAATTCAAACCATTGACATTCCAAGTCAAAAATCTAGTTCCCATCTCTGGGCCTCTGAAGCGTCTGGAGCAATTTCTGATGATCTTGCCTCATTTGACCTTTAGGTCTTGCTCCTCCCACAGCTTCTGTTTTGGTAGTTTCTTGGGTTGCCATCTGAAGTTGTTGCTGTCTTAATTCTTCCTTACACTTAGCTGTTGCTGCTCTGGTCTGTCTTTGATCTTTTGGTTCTTCTAATATATCAATTAAATCCAAATCTTGAACAGCCATCTGAATTTGTAACGGTTCTTCTTGACCAGTCAAGGCTCCCCTCTGAACTACTGTCAGTAACTCTTCTCTCTCTCCTTCCATTACTTCCTTCTTTCTTTTTCCTTCTGGTGATTTAGGTGTCCCAGCCTTTAATGCATTGATGTAAAAATCTCTTGCTTTCCATATTGTGTTAAGACGATATCTCTCTCCCGAATAAGTCACCACTAGGCCGGCTGGCACCTCCCATCTATACTGTAGTTGGCGTTTTCTCAGCTCATCCACCAGAAAAGCATACTCCCTTCTGGCTCTCAACATCTTGGGGGGGATTTCTTTCATTGTCATCACCTCCTGGCCTTCAACCTGAAGCTTGTTTTTAAAAGTAACCTGTAAAATTTCATTGCGTACTCTCCTTGTAGTAAAATATATTACAATGTCTCTTGGTAAGTGTTTCTGTCTGGCCACCCAAGAGTTAACACGATATGCCTTGTCAATCTGCCAGCCCAGCTCAGTTTTCGTCTCCCCCAGCAACTGTGCCAATGCCTCTGACATCATTTCTTTCAAATTCTCTTGTTTATTCTCCTTCACCCCTCTGAATCTTAAAGCAAATTCCATATCTCTATATTGTAACATCGTTACATCAACTTCAGCCCTTTCGAGTCTGTTTTGTGTCTCTCCTATTTTATTATCCAAAATTTCCATGGATTGCTTAATTTCTTCCACTTTATCATCCATCATTTCAATATCACCTGCCAAACATTTAAATGCCAATAATATGTCTTCTCTAATTTGCCGATTCTGAGTTAAGATCTCCTCTGAAACAGCCTGTATTTTTTCATTAGTTTCATTAATTTTTTCATTAGTTTCATTAATTTTTTCATTAATCACAGTAGCAATTTTATTTTGTGTGGCTTGTAGAGCTTCTTGTAGCATCTCAAACGTTAAAGTCTGTGGGTCTGTTGGGGGGGCAGAGGCTTGCAATCTAGAAGTATGAGCTGGGGAGCTTCCAGCGCTCCCAGTTCCTTTAATAGGAACGGTCTTTACAGGTTTTGAGGCCATTTTCAGTTTAAATTGGTCATTATATTTTAATCAGAAGCCAAAAAGAAAAGTTCCTCAAAGTCAAAAGATTTCCCCAATCATAAATTAATGTTTAAAATCCTCCTTCTCTCAACACAAAAGTTCTTTCCAGGCAAAAGGCTACAGCGAAACGAAACTTTCTTGTAACTTTCACTTTCCACGCCCTTTCAAGCGACAATCGCCATTTTGTTGCAAATTACTAAATTGTTATTTCCGAAGGAGGCTATAAACATTGGAGTTAAGTGTAAATACTTGCAGTCTGACTTCTCCTGGCTTGTTCTGCCTGCAGCAATTGAAGATGTTAAAAATCCCACACTTGTTATCAGCAGAATTGGTTGCGGCTTCTAGCTCCGCTAAATAGCGGAGTCGTCCCAGGTCCGGAGCAGACTGACAGACTTCTAGGGAGCTGTCACCCTTTGCGCCCCAAGAATTCTTCTAGGGCGCTTGGGGGGCTCTACCTCCGCCTGTCGGCTCTTTTCTCTCCCCTTTGCCCAGGGAGAGGGTTTTCAAGTCTCCAGACAGCTGTTTTTCAGCTGTTCTGGCGGCTTTTACGGTGCCGGGGATCAGGCGCCCAGGGAAGAACGTCAACGAGGCTCGCGGAGCCAACCAGAAGTCAACCGGAGCAGGGAATACATATTGACTGGTGGCCATACTTGCAGATTCAATCTAGGTACAAAAAAGATAATTAAGAATTTGGTATTGAGGTGGAAACAAATAGGTTAGACAAATTACTGATAGGTCCAGAAAAAAAAATATTATCCAGATTATATAACTATTTATTAGAATTCGACAGGGCGGAAGAGGTAGTAAAAGAGCCAATGATAGCATGGGCCAAAAATATTGGACATAACATAAATTTGGATGAATGGGAAACGATCTGGAATAGAAACTATAAATTAACAAAAGCGGCAACATACAAAGAAAACCAATATAAAATGTTATACAGATGGCACCTAGCACCTGCGAGATTAGCAAAAATTTATCCAAATGTAAGCCCCAAATGTTGGAAGTGTGGATATCACCAAGGTACCTTCTTTCATATGTGGTGGTCCTGTCCCGAAGCAAAGAGGTATTGGAGAAAAATTCAAAATTGGCTACAAGAATCAACTAATGAAAAAATTGAATTGATACCTAAAACACCCAATATTGGAAAGGAAAGGATACACCACCAGAGGAACATATTATTCAGAAAGTTTTAGAATGTGCCAAAATGAACAAATTAACGTTAGAACTAAACGAAAAAGAAGACTCCGAATATTATACGGTGTGGGATGATTGGTACAGGTAGATTGATAACCGAATAAAGAATAGATGAAAGTTGGTCATGGATAGATGCGGCGTGGTTGTCAGGGGAATTGAGTCAGGGGATACAGAAAGCAGAAATAGGCGTCAATGAGTGGGCAGACCACAACCCTCTTTGGATAACATGGGGAAGCCGGAAAATAAGGCCTAAGTGGAGATTGGACATAAGAGTTTTTAAAGATGAGTTATTCTTAAAACACTTAAAGAAAGAGATGGGGTTCTTCTTTCAGGAAAACAACAGGGAGGATGCAAGCCTTTTCAACATATGGGACACAGCGAAGGCTGTGTTTCGTGGGTTGGTGATTAATTATATGGCAGGGAAACGAAAGAAGGAAAGGGCTGAGTGCAATAAATTATTGGATGACCTGGTAAGAAATGAGGCTATGTTACAGCAGGATCCAAGCAATATAGGACTTAAAATGAACTTGAAATTAGCACGACACCAAATTAATTTATTAGATCAACAGGATTTGGAGAAAAAAATAAGGTGGATGAAGCAAAGATACTTCGAAAGGGCAAACAAACAAGGGAGGTGGCTCACTTACTGTTTAAATAAAGAAAAGGAAAAGAATAGAATCCATAACTTGAGAGATGGGAAAGGCAATTGGATTACAGGGGAAGAAGGGAAGAAAATAATTGCACAGGAATTTTATACTAACCTATATTGTAAGGAAGATAAGTCTGAGCAGAAAATAAAGAAATACTTAGAGGAATCAGACATACCCAAAATACCAGGTTTATCTAGGGAAGTATTGGATGAAGAAATTACGGAGGGGGAAATCGAAAGGGTCATGGGAAAACAAAAGACAGGGAAAACTCCCGGTACAGATGGCCTACCGATTGAATATTACAAAGCACTTTGGGAAATACTAGGTACGCATATGACTGAGTTATTTAATGGGGTGATTCGGGAGGGACAGACCCCGAAATCATGGACAGAAGCACTAATAACTCTTTTGCCAAAGGACGATAGTGACCTATCTCAGATTCAGAACTATAGGCCCATCTCGCTCCTTAACGCAGATTATAAATTATTTGCAGCAGTTTTAGCAGAGAGACTCAAAGGGTTTCTTAACCAATTTATACATGAAGACCAAAATGGCTTCTTACCAGGCAGACAGATTAGAGACAACGTAAGAATAGTTATGAATGTTTTGGAATACTATGAAACCCATATTGATAAACAACTGGCCCTGGTATTCATGGATGCACATAAGGCCTTTGATCGTGTGAACTGGAGCTTTGTAATAGGTTTACTGCAACATATGCAATTTGGAGAAAGATTTATTCGGGCAATCCGTGCAATTTACTCGAAGCAGACTGCTAAAATTTCAATTAATGGTGATGTATCCGGTCAAATTGATATTGAGAAAGGAACTAGACAAGGGTGTCCGCTTTCCCCGTTGTTATTTATTCTGTCATTAGAACCCTTACTGAGGGAAATTAGACGTAATACGGGGATAAAAGGTCTTTATATCCAAAATCAACAATATAAGGTGCAGGCTTACGCTGATGACTTAGTATTTATATTAGAAGATCCGTTGATATCGGGACCGTGTCTGACCCAGGAAATAGAAAAATATGGTAAGGTGGCGGGATTAAAAGTCAATAGGGAAAAAACTAAAATTATTGCCAAAAATCTGACAGTAAAGCAAGGGAAAGAATTAGAAGCGAATTTGGGGTTCCAAATTGTAAATAAACTAAAATATCTAGGTATTATTATATCAGCCAAATGCTCCATTATCAAAGAAGACAACTATCTGAACCTTCTCAAGAGAACAGGTCAGGATCTAGAGAAGTGGAAGAACATGCAGATATCCCTACTAGGTAGAATAGCAATTATAAAAACTTACATACTCCCGAAATGGATATACCTATTCTATACAGCACCAGCTAGATTGGATAATATTTTTTTTAAAAAACTAAATTATTATGTCCTTAAATTCATTTGGCAAAATAAAAAACCCAGAATCAAACTTAAAATGCTTCAAGAGCTTAAAGAAAGAGGAGGATTTGGTGTTCCAAAATGGGAATACTATCAGGCCGCAAATTTAGTCTGGATCAGGGATTGGATATTGTTGAGAAGAAGGAGGTTGTTGATCTTGGAAGGTGAGGGGCTACATCAAGGCTGGCATTATTTTCTTTGGCAAAACAAAATTCCAAAGCACAGGTGCCTTGCAGGACATTATGTGAGGAATATTTTAATTGAGTCTTGGAGGAAAATTAAGGGTAAATTTTACTCTTCAATCCCCTCTTGGCTGGTCCCACTCGAAGCTATAACGTATAGGCCTCTATATAACAAAGAAAATCACCTCTCTTACCGGGAACTTTTGGACCCCCATGGTAGTCTGAAATCAAGAAATGAGTTGGAGTTGCAGGGAAGACAACTGGATTGGTGGGCTTATGCCCAAATTTGCTCGAAATTTAAAAAAGATAGGGAACAAGATGGTATTAATTTGAATCAGCATGATCTGGACAATATCATTCTAGGAAAAGAGGACAAAATGTTATCAAGGATATATAAACTTTTAATAGACTATTGGATAGGGGATGAAATAGTTAAAGACTCTATGATTGCCTGGGGGAGAAATATTGGCTATCCAATTGATATGATAAAATGGGAAGAAATCTGGCTTAAACATATGAAATTTCTGTGGGCAACATCATACAAAGAAAATGTGTACAAGATGCTGTATAGATGGCACCTTCCGTCTCGTCTTTCTAAAATGTATTCAAATCTCTCACCAAACTGTTGGAAGTGTGGGGAGATTGGCACCTATTTCCACATGTGGTGGACCTGTTCCAGGACGACTGAATTCTGGAAAATCATACAGGCATGGATCATGGAAATCACAGGTTATAACCTAATTCTGAAACTAGAGTACTATCTATTGAACATTAGGCCAGACAACATAAGCACAAATATATGGTGTCTGTGTGTATTTATCACCACGTCAGCAAGAATATGTTTTGCCCAACATTGGAAGGGGAAAGACCTGCTGGCTGAAGATTTGATTTTGGAGACAATTTTGGATTATGCGGAAGCCGACAGATTGACTAAAGCATTGAGAGATCAAAAGGACTCCGTATATTTCCAATGTTGGGACAAATGGTACGTTTGGTTGAACAACAGACGCCCAAAAAGTCAAGTATAACCAGGATTTTGTTTAATATATGTTAAATCTGACTGAAGCCTACATACCGTAGAAAGTGTAAATATCATGTAAAGTTCCTGTCGCGATCTGACTTGTCTGACTATTTCTTTTTTTTTTGATGTATTGTTTTTTTTTTTTAAAAAAAAGAATAGATGAAAGTTAATACAAATCTTAAGATATATATAGGAATTTGGAACTATGAAACATAAAGGAAGAATCAATCTAACGTGTAGAAAAGTAACACTGTCTGACTGTTTTGTATTGTACTATAATAAATTTCAATATTTTTTTTTTTAAAAAAATGGAGCTCAGGAGCCATTTGAGAGGATGCACGGAGGCCGAAGGATGGGGGCCGAAGGGTGGGCTGGGCTACATTTGGTGTATAAGACACACCCAAATTTTCACCCTCTTTTAGGGGGGGGAAAGGGCGTCTTATACTCTTAAAAATACGGTATATTTTAGCTTTTACTTTTTCCCATACTAAAAATAGCGCATTTCTTACATAGTGATTTTGGAAATAGCTATGAATTTTATTCTTACCATACCATAAAAAAGCATGCCATCCTAGTTGTAAATCATGACCATCTAAATACAATAATCTTTTATGTCTTTTAACCTTTATGTCTAAGGGTTATCCATTCTTTCACCCACATGCTTAATACACATGCTTGATAATATAGCTCCCAATCTGGTAGTCCAAAACCTCCATTGTTTTTAGCGTCTTGCAGCATTTTCAATCTAATTCTGGCTTTCTTCCCTTGCCAAATAAATTTCAAAATTATTGTATTTAGCTCATCAAAAAAAAAAAATTCTCTACTTTTATAGGAATCGTTTGAAATAGGAAAAGTAATTTCGGTAGGACATTCATTTTTATAGTCGTTATTCTTCCTTACATTGATAATTGCAAATTTTTCCATTTTTCCAAGTCTAGTTTTATTTGACTTAATAATAATAACTTTATTGTCATTGTACGTGTATACACAGTATACTGTATGATCTGACTGTCCCAGGTGGGGAAAAGGCATATCTATGCATCATATCTATGCATGATGTTACTATATACCTGATCCAAGGTATTTTTCCCTCTAGTGGGACAGTCTACGTACTAATAGAACTTAGGGAGGACAGTCTTTAAATTGGCTTGATTGAAATCACCTGCAACCACTCCAGTACTCCATCCGGGTAGGCCTGTTGCTGTTTGCTAATAGCAGTTAACAGGTGACTCATGGCTGTGGTCACGTTAGCATCAGGAGGTATATATACTGCAGTTGTTATTACAATGTTAAACTCACGAGGAAGATAAAAGGGGCGGCATTTCACTGCCAAATACTCCAAATCAGGAGTATCCATTATTTTAACATTTGTGCTCCAGTTGTTATTTATGTAAACACAAAGTCCCCCTCCTCTGCTCTTCCCGGAGACAATGGTTCTATCCGCTTGATAAACTGAGCGTCCTTGTAATTCAATAGCCTCCCCTGGAATGGTAGGGTCAAGCCACGTCTCTGTAAAGACCATAACACAGCAGTCCTGAACGTTTTCCTGCAGAGAGATAGTAAGTTCCAGCTCCTCAATCTTATTAGGGAGAGATCTAACATTTGAAACAAAAAGACTTGGCAGTGCAGGCTTGTGAGGATTTTTTCCTAACCTTACGTGTAGTCCGGCTCTACAGCCTCATTTCTGCCTGCATTTTCTTCGTCTCCTCCATTTCCTTTGCTCTCTAGCAGGGAGAGTAATCCACGACGTCATTCTAACCAGCTTAGCTGGAATGTTGTAACTTGAGACTCCTGGTTCAAAAATGCAGCCTTCTCTGCCTTCTCTGCCAATGATTAATAACTCTTGTCGGCTGTAAACTACTTGTGCCTGAACATGCAGAGCACTCACTAAAAAATACACAAACAATAATTAAAAAATACCGGTCTCTGGAGCGTCAAGCCGCTGCATATACATGCGCCATCATCTTGGGGAATATATATATAGTATAATATAGTAATATAGCTTAATATAGCTTAATATAATCATCTTTTATTGTTGCACATCTTGCTGATAGATATATTCCCAAATATTTAACTTCCTTAACTATCTGAAAATCTGTCTTTTTTGCCAGTTCATTTTTTTGTTTATCTGTAAGATTTTAAACTATTATTTTAGTTTTTTCTTTATTTATTTTCAATCCTGCTACTTCCCCATATTCTTCTATTCTTTTCATTAGTTTGGGACCAGTTTCCAATGCTTCTACTAATATGAATATTAAGTCGTCTGCAAATGCTAGTAATTTATATTTTTCCTTCTTTATTTCCATACCTTTTATTTCTAAGTCTTGTCTAATATTTCTGTTTAGCACTTCTAATGTTAATATAAATAATAATGGGGATAGTGGACATCCTTGTTTTGTGCCTTTTTTATATTAAAGTTTTCTGTAAAGTCCCCATTAATTATTACTTTGGCTGTTTGTGTATAATATATTGTCTTAATCATTTTTGTAAATTCCTCTCCAAAGTCCATACAGTCTGTTGCATCATAAATTGCCAATTTACGTTATCAAATGCTTTTTGTGTATCTAAGAAGATCAGTGCCATTTGTTTTTCTGAATGTACTTCATAGTATTCCAACGTATCTAAGATAAACCTTACATTGTTTTTTATTTGTCTTTTTGGTAGAAATCCATTCTGATCTGGATGAATAAATTCATTTAAAACTCTTTTTAGTCTCTCTGCCATTATTGATGCAAATATTTTATAGTCCTCATTCAATAGTGATATTGGTCTATAATTCTTAACCTGTGTGTCAGGTTTCGATGCTATCTCAAAATAAATGAATTTCCAAACTGCCGATCTTTGAGGAAATTTTCTCATTATTAAGCATAGTGATCTGTCTCTGGCTCTTTCGCGGTCAGCACTGACCTTTGCCCCCCCAAGCCCTCCCTTTCGGATCCCCAATTCTCTACGTCTCATTGGCTATCTTCCAAGCCACTCTCCTCATCCCCTCTCCGTCAGATCACAGGAATGTCCCCCCCTCCCATCTCCGAGGGAACAGAATCTTCAAAGGAATTAAGTAGGCAAAAGTTTAAGCTTCTCCTCTCCTTTGATATGTCAGCACTGGAACGCTGACATCAGGCCCCTCTCCCTTCATTCTCCCAGTGAGGCCTACACGAGACAAACAACAAGTTTAGTACCATTACACCGTCTGAGGGTATGTTCCACCCCCTCCCGCCTTGTTCAGGTGATCTGCATGGAATCTAGCTATAAGGCGGTCAGCTTGGATGTTTGTGCACTTCACCCAGGAAGCTTCTGACAAGGGGTAACCCTTCTACTTAATTAAGTATTGGAGGCACCCTCTGTGCCACCTCAAATCAAGAATTCGCTGTACTTCATAGTGAGTGTGACCCCCAATGATCAAGGGCCCCGGGGGAGCACGTGGCACCGGCCTAATGCCTTCTTGACGGTCTCCCAGGTTTCTCTCAGCGTTGCCATCCAATTGGTCAAGCTAACTGAAGAAGGGGGTTCCCTTGGGTACTCTGGCATGGGGACAAAATCCATACCGCTCACTATCTTAAATGGGGTTAGTCCTGTGCTACTGTGGAGAGCATTGTTATATGCGACCTCCGCAAAGGATAGGAGGTCCGCCCAGTTCAATTGTTGGCAGTCAACGTAGCACCTCAGGTAACGCTCTATCATGGCATTCAATCTCTCCGCCCCCCCCCCCCATTGGTGCTCAGGTGAAATGCTGAGCTGAGGCCTTGGGATGATCCTATGGATCGGAGGAATTCCCTCCAGAATTTCGCTGTAAACTGGACACCTCGATCGGAGATGATTCTTCTGGGTACTCCGTGCAGGTGGTAGATATGTTTCACGAACAGTTTGGCCAACTGGTGGGCTGAGGGTAGTCCACTGCAGGGTACGAAATGTGCCTGCTTGGAGAATAAGTCTATTACAGTCCAGATCACTGTGTTTCCACCGCTCCTTGGCAGTTCTACTATGAAGTCCATAGCAATCTCCTCCCATGGCCTTAACGGTTCAGCTACTGGCTGCAGCAGCCCAGGAGGTCTTCCTGGTCGGGTTTTCATCGTGGCACAGATGGTACAACTTTTTACATAGCTGTCTACGTCTTTTCTCATGTGGGGCCACCAAAACTGTCTCCGTGCTAAATGCAGAGTCTTTAGGAAACTGAAATGTCCCGCTGGTTTAACGTCGTGACTCCTCTTTAGGACCAGGGTGCGTAGAGTCTCTGGGACATAAAGCTTTGTCCGTTTCCATGCTAGGTCGTCCCTTTTTGTCAAGAGATGTTGATTGTCTTGGAACCAGGGGTCCGCCAATGTTTCTGCTTTGAGCCTTGTCGTCAGGTCACTTGCTGGTTGGCTCTGCTGGTCGCAATGCTGCCGTCTGGTGGTTACTTGACCCACTCCTTGAGGAGAGGGGATGATGGCATTCACCACCTGCTCCCGTTCACTGTTGTATTGGGGCATTCGGGAGAGGGCATCGGCCAGAAAGTTCTTCCCCCCTGGGATGTGCTTCAGCTGGAAGTTGAAAGGATTGAAGTATTGGGCCCACCGGACTTGCCTGGGCGATAACTTCCATGGGGTCCTAAGGGCCTCCAGGCTTTTATGGTCAGTCCAAACCTCAAACGGTGTCTGGCCTCCTTCTATCAGATGTCGCCAGATCAACAGCGCCCACCTCACTGCGAACGCTTCCTTTTCCCACGCCGCCCATCGTCTCTCTGTGTCGGTGAGTTTGTGGGATGTGTAGGCACAAGGTTGTAAGTCCCCCTGGCTGTTCTTTTGGAGTAGGACAGCCCCCACTGCCACGTCGCTGGCATCTGCTTGGATGACGAAGGGTTGCTCGGGGTCAGGGTGCTTCAGGACAGGTTCTTTTGCAAACATTTCTTTTAGTGTCTCAAATGCCTGTTGGCAGGCCAGGTCCCACTGTAGAGGTTGTCCCGGGCAGGGTTTTGTTGTCGGACTCCCTGTTTTTAGGAGGTCCGTCAGAGGTTTGGCAATTCTTGCAAAGGAGGGGATGAATTGCCTGTAGAAGTTCGTGAACCCCAGGAAGCTTTGCAGTTGTCTTCGGGTGCGAGGGGGTCGCCAGTCTAGGACTGATTGTACTTTGGCTGGGTCCATTTCTATCCCCTCGTTTGACACTCGGTAACCTAAGTAGTCTAGCCGCGACTGGTGGAACTCGCATTTTGATAGTTTGACATAGAGGTTTGCCTTCAGCAGTTTTTCCAGCACTTTGCGGACGAGGGGTATGTGTTCGTCTATGGTTTCTGTGTAAATGAGAATGTCATCTAGGTAGACGAGGACTCCCTTATAGAGGTGGTCGTGTAGAACCTCATTTATCAATTGCATGAACACCGCTGGGGCCCCCTGTAGCCCAAATGGCATCACCTTAAATTGGAAACTCCCTAGTGGGCAGTTGAATGCTGTCTTCCACTCGTCCCCTTCCCTGATGCATATTCGGTAGTAGGCTTCGCGAAGGTCTAGTTTAGTGAAAACTTTCCCTTTGGCCAGGTGGGCTAGCATGTCTTTCATGAGGGGGAGGGGATATAAGTTGTGTACGCACACAGCATTGAAACAGCGAAAGTCAACTACTAGGCGCATAGAGCCGTCTTTCTTCTCTTTGAAAAGGACCGGTGCTGCAACTCGCGGTTTGGCTGGTTCAATGAAACCCCTTTGTAGGTTCTTGTCTATGTAGTTTCGCATTTCTTGCATTTCACGGGGCATCATGGCATACAATTTAGGTTTAGGTAGTTTCGCCCCAGGGATGATTTCGATGGCGCAGTCAGCATCGCGGTGGGGGGGAGGACGTCACACTCGGCCTCGCTAAATACCTCTGCAAGGTCTTGGTACTCTTTTGGGATCTGTTCTGCTTCATGGGAGCTGTTGGATGTGGCCCCCAGCTGCTTCACAGTACCCTTCAGGAGGGGCCCTTGTGTCGGCGTCATCTCCTTTTGTTCAGGCAGGAAAAGTTGGGGCTCGTGTGGGGGGGCATCTCTTCTGGTTGGAGCGGCAGAGGTTGGGGCCCCTTTGCTATCCTCAATCTGCGGGTTCCCTCTTGCCTCTGCCGATTTTTGAGGAAATTTTCTCTTTATTGAGCATAGTGATCTCTTTCGCGGTCAGCACTGACCTTTGCCCCCCAAGCCCTCCCTTTCTGATCCCCAATTCTCTACGTCTCATTGGCTATCTTCCAAGCCACTCTCCTCATCCCATCTCCATCAGATCACAGGAATGTCCTCCCCTCCTCCCATCTCCGAGGGAACAGAATCTTCAAAGGAATTAAGTAGGCAAAAGTTCAAGCTTCTCCTCCCCTTTGATATGTCAGCGCTGGAACGCTGACACTGTGTCAGATCTGAATCTTCTTTTGGAATTAGGGTAATGTTTGCTTCTGTCCAGGTGTTTGGTATTTTGGCCTCTAACATTACCTCAGGAGTTCGATCCTGTCGCTCCCGAGGACATGGACAGGATTCTGGGATGGCTGAATGCGATCACATGTTTATTGGACCCGTGTCCCTCCTGGTTGGTGCTGACCTCCCGGGAGGTTATGTCAGGCTGGCTCCAGGGGATTATTAACGCTTCTTTGAGTGAGGGTGTCTTGCTGTCCACCTTGAAAGAGGCGGTGGTGAGGCCCCTCCTCAAGAAGCCCTCTCTGCTCCCCTGCCAACACAGACTGCAACCGGTCGGAGAGAAAGGAGGAGAACCATCGTAATACAGTGCCTCCCACCCCTAACTCTTCCAACCGGTGCAGCATGATACCATGGTCGATGGTATCAAAAGCCGCTGAGAGGTCTAATAGGACCAGGACAGAGGAGCAGCCCCTGTCCCAAGCCCTCCAGAGATCATCAACCAACGCGACTAATGCCATTTCCGTGCTGTACCCAGGCCTGAAGCCCGACTGGAACGGATCCAGATATGTCGTTTCATCCAGGTACTGAGGGAGCTGTCGCGCAACCACACTCTCAACAACCTTCACAACAAAGCGAAGGTTGGAGACTGGACGATAGTTAGCCAACACTGCCGGGTCCAGGGAAGGCTTCTTGAGGAGAGGCCTCACCACTGCCTCTTTCAAGGCGGCGGGGAAGTCACCCTCACCCAACGAAGCATTTATAATCCCCTGGAGCCAGCCTCACATCACCTCCCGGGAAGCCAGCACTAACCAGGAGGGGCACGGGTCCAATAAACATGTGGTTGTGTTCAGTCCACCCAGAATCCTGTCCACGTCGTCAGGGGTCACAGGATCAAACTCATCCCAGATAACATTCTCAAGACCTGCCTCAGTCAACCCCCCCTGGAACTACCCAGTCGGAGTCCAGATCTTCCCAAATCTGAGTGATTTTGTCATGCAGATATTGAACAAAATCCTCGGCTCTACCCTCCAAGGGGACCTCCCGTGCTTCCTGGTGGAGCAGGGAGCGGGTCACCCTAAACAGAGCAGCCGGGCGATTATCTGATGATGCAATAAGAGCAGCAAAATATGTACATTTTGCTGCTTTTATTGCCACTAGGTAATTCTTTTTATTGAAAAAGTTTTTCAAATACAGATTTTTCCCCACTTTTTTTCCCTCTCCCTCCTCCCTAACCCCCCCTCTCCCTCCCCTCCCCTCCCCCCATGGCTTCTCCAAAATAAAATCCAAATTAATATCAAATTATGTAATACTTTACCATCCTTTTACACCACCCCCCACATACTAACCATTTCTTTTCTAACATTATTATTATATCCCCCCTATACTATACCTTTCGAAGCAACCTTCAGCTATATAACTGTATAATAATCTTAATTTAACATTTATTCAACTCATAATCTACTCATTTTTTCCACCCCCATACATATATCTCTTAATTCACATCTTTTACGTATATTTATATCTAAATATAACATCCCTTTTCCTAAACTAAACAGTCAGTAACCTAACCTATCTCCATCCATTTTCCTACAGGTCTACCATACATGTTATTTTTAATATCTTTGTTCTTCTGCCCACACCACATAACTAAAAAATATTTCCATATATAAATAAAATACTCAAATGACTTTAAATTTGTAATCCATATAGTATCTTCTGTAATGTCTTTCAACTAGATTATTAATTCCATCACCCATGTTGGGTAACATCAGGTTCAGCTTCCAACAGTATGTTCAATCTTCCATTACCATCTGCCCCCATCAATAATAAGTATTTTCGTATATAAAAAACCACCCGAGTTACTTTATATTTATATTCCATGTAATATCTTCTGTAGTGTCTTATCTAGATTATTAATTCCAACCACCACCTTGGGGTAACAGCCAGATCTTCTGCATGCCCCAATCCCATAGTTCTCTTGCCTTATAACTCAGCATATGCATAATCCATTTTTCAAAGAGTCCAAAATAGAAAGTTCCAATCCACTCAATCAAAGGCCATCTTCCACATCCCGAAAGCACCAGCACTGCAGAGATCTGTTAATCTTCTCAAAATAGTATAAGTCAATAATTTGCCTCAATTATATTTTCATGTGTCAGCCATCTATAAGTCCCGCTTATTATATTATCATCTCTTAAGTAACTGGCATTAGACTGTTGTTTAGTTTAAAAATTTTTAGTTTTGTAGAACCTGCTTCTTCTTTTCTTAGCTTTTTGTGGTTTAGATCTCCACCCTGGTTGCCTTTCTAGGACTTGTATATCAGCTGATTGAGTTACATGCTGGTCTTTAACTTGATAAGACATCAAATCGAGATCCAAAGCCGCCTCTCTTATATTTATAGGTGATCCAGCTATAGCCTCTGAAGGAGAATCCAAAAGCGGCTCATCCAAAAAGCCCTCTATAACTTGTCATTTTTCCATTACCTCCATCTCTGTCTGCTTAGCCTGAGTTTTAATCTCTTGTTCATTTTGCTTTTCTTTATTCCCCTCCTGTGTTCCCAACACTGAAAGCATACATGAAGATGTTGGATCCATTTTAAGAAGCTTGTAGTAAAATTCTTCCGCTTTTTCAACAGTATTTAGTTGATATCTTTCTCCTTGGTATCTCAATATTATACCAACTGAAACGTCCCACCTAAATGGGATGTTTTGTTTCTTTAGCTCAGTCACCAAAAATCCAAATTCCTTTCTATCTTTTAACATCTTGGGCGGCAACTCTTTATATATCCAAATCTTCCTTCCATTCATTTCTAGAGTGGAGTTAAAAGACTTTTGCACAATATCATTTCTTATTCCTTTGTCAGTAAAGTAAATCACCACATCTCTAGGCAACTGCTTTTGCTTTGCCACCCAGGAGTTTACTCTGTAGGCCTTATCAATCTTACAGGATACCTCTTCAGGACTAACCTTTAAAATCCCAGCCAGAACTTGAGCAGACATCTTTCTCAAATCATCTCTGTTATTTTCCTGTAGTCCCCTTATTCTGACCGCAAATTCCATGGACCTGTATTGCATCATTGTAACTTCTTTTTCAATCCTTTGTTTTATATTATCTGCATTATAGGTCCTGTAATCAGCTTCCTTTATTTTAGATTTTACTTCTGAGCTATTATCTTGAATATTTATCAAATCATTTTCAATTCTTTGTATTTTATTGTCCAGATTATCAATTTTATCATCAACTTCCTTCATTTTAGACTCTAATAAATTAGTATCTTTATCCATCTTTATAACTATTTCTGAAAAAGTTTTGACAACTGTTACAATCTTTTGTTTCAAATTATCATACTGTAGTTGTACCAACTCTTTAATTTCCTGCCTGAATTTTTCAAGATTCTGGTTCACAATCTCATCACATCTTGCCATCTCCTCCAAAACAAATTCCTTTAGGTTAAAACCATTCTCCTAGATCTGCAGGCTCAAAACTTGCTCATATGATTTGTAAATGGGGGAATCCCCCCACCCCACAGCTTGGTTGTCTGGCTTTGTCAGTTTTAACGCCATCCTGCCACACAGACACTCTTTTTTTTTTAAAAAAAAAAGAAAAGGCTTCTCTCCAAACAATATCAATATCAAGTCTCTAAGAAGGAAGAAACATAAAATGAGAATTTTTCTCTTCAATTCTAACCAGCGCTATTATTTCAGATACTTTGTAACATATTGAACTATTCAGGCGGAAGGACTTTCACTTTCAGCTTTCTTCTTCTCAAGCCTCAGCCAGTCGCCATTTTAAACTTTCTTTCTTTGCTTTTAAAATCACTCAAAGAATTGTTAGAAATACTTGCGATTTAGGGTCCCAAATCCGGATTTCATCCTATTTATTCAAGCAATCTATTAATTTTCGTTGATTGGATTGGTCCCATCGCCTGGCTCTGCAAAAAGCAGAGTTCTCCCAAAGCCCGGAGCAGCGGCTAGCTGAATAGGGAGCCTCATCCTGCTTCGTCCCCAAGAGTAAAACAAAAACTCTGGGGACTTCGCAGAGGGCTCTACCTGCCCTCGCCGGCTCTATCTCACATTTCCTTAAGGAAATGGAGTTTTTTGAGCCGCCTTTCAGCTGTAAAGGCGGCTCTTTACAGGCGACGGGGCTGGTGGTCTCAAAAGACCGTCTGACGGCAACGGAAGCCAAACCGGAAGCCGCCACTAGGTAATTCTTAATATGAGATCTTACCAGTGTCCAGTCAAATCAGAAAGACTGGCCCTCCAACTACTCTCTAGGTGTCTTTGGTTTATTTCTTCCATCTTTTGTTCTGTTTCTTCCAATTTGTCCTCTTTTTTCTGTATTCTTTGTTCATTTTTTGTTACAATTTGCTGAAAATTTTCTAGTCTCGCATCTATATTATGAATCTGTTCCTTCATCTCCTCCAAACTGACTTTCACCTCATTGTGATTTTCCTTGTTTCCTCTTTATGTGAAGTGATTGCTTCTTGGATTGATTGTAGTACAGATTGTATTACTTTTTGAAAAGCATTGTTTTTTTCTTGTTGCAACATTGCTTCTATTGATCTTTGATTTGATGGACTGGAAGCTGCAGATGCTGGTGTGGAGGGTGTTTTTTCCCAATTTTAGTTAAGTTTGAAGTGCTCATTTTTGTTCCACCCTTCCCCTTTTATCTTATCAACGTGCTATTTTCTAAATAGCCTTTGTCCTCTACAACCAATCTTATAGTTAGTGCAACCATACAATACAATATCATAAACTCTATAGTTAGTCCAGCAATACACCTTTAAAGTTTATCTCTACATTTGTATCAGGTTTATATGATCTCTAGTATTGAATCCACTAAAAAAGGGATAATTCAAAATAAGCAGTTTTTATAATCTGGCTTCGTCATTCAATATCTCATCCAAAATATCTCATCCAAATTCCCTCAGTCACTAAGCAGCTCCACAAGTCAGATGATGTTTATAATCCACAAAGTTCAATAAGTTGCCAATCAATTCACCTGCCACCAAACAAACCAGGAGTGGCCTTGCAGCTGTTGCTTATCTGTCTTCAAGCTTTTCCCAAATTTGCTCCAGCTTGTGCTATACCTCTTTTTTACCACTAGATGTCAATCCAACTCCATCTTCCAGCTCATAAAACGAAACTTAATTTAAATTTCTTTCATTAAATTAGTTTTTAAAAATCACCCTGTATCTTTCCAAAGTAATTTTAATTATTTTCTAAGTTGCTGTCTTATTCCAATCAACTTCACTGCATTTAATGTTCTTATATTTAGTATTGTGTATTTTCTGTGTCTGTCTCTTTAAGCGTTTAGGTTGCTGCTCCCTTTCTTAAAGGAATAAGAAGAATAAGAATAAGAATAATTTTATTTCTATACCGCCCTTCTCCCGAAGGACTCAGGGCGGTGTACAGCCTATTAAAACACAAGACAACATCAGTTAAAATAGTTTAAAATTATTAAATGAATTCGGCTCAAATTTAAAAACCCCCAAAATTTAAACCCCAATTTAAAATTGTTATGTTGATAGACCAGCCTGGCTGAACAACAGGGTCTTGAGTGCACAACAAAACACCCGGAGGTCGGAGATCTTACGTATTTCTGGGGGCAGTTCGTTCCACAGGGCTGGGGCTCCCACAGAGAAGGCCCTCCCCCTGGGTGTCGCCAGCTGACATAACTTGGCCGATGGTACCCTGAGGAGACCCTCTCTGTGGGAGCGAACTGGCCAGTGGGAGGCTGTTGGTGGCAGAAGGCGGTCCCGTAGATATCCTGGTTCTATGCCATGGAGCGCTTTAAAGGTGGTGACCAACACCTTGAATCGCACCCGGAAGACCACTGGGAGCCAGTGCAGCTTGCGCAGGAGGGGTGTCATGTGGGCACAACGAGTTGCGCCCATAACCACCCGCGCGGCCACATTCTGGACCAGCTGGAGCCTCCGAGTGCTCTTCAAGGGGAGCCCCATGTAGAGAGCATTACAATAGTCCAGCCGGGAGGTGACAAGGGCGTGAGTGACCGTGCGCAAGGCGTCCCGGTCCAGAAAGGGCTGCAACTGGTGAACCTGATAAAAGCCCCCCCTGGCCACGGCTGTCATATGCTCTTCTAAAGACAGCCGTGCATCCAGGAGGACACCCAGATTGCGAGCCCTCTCCATGGGGGGCAAGGATTCACCTCCAATAGTCAGCGATAGCACCTGCTGACTATATCAGGACGCCGGAAGCCACAGCCACTTGGTCTTGGAGGGGTTGAGTCTGAGCCTGTTCCTCCCCATCCAAACCCGCACGGCCTCCAGGCAGCGAGACATCACATCAAGGGCATCGTTGGGGTGGTCTGGGGTGGAGATGTACAGCTGAGTATCATCAGCGAACAGATGACACTTCACCCCAAAACCACGGATGATCTCACCCAGCGGCTTCACATAAATGTTGAACAGAAGGGGCGAGAGGACTGACCCTTGTGGCACTCCCCATGCAAGACGCCTCGAGGTCGACCTCTGCCCCCCTGCCAACACAAACTGCGAGCGGTCAGAGAGGAAGGAGGAGAACCACTGCAAAATGGTGCCCCCTATTCCTAACCCCCTCAACCGCTGCAGCATGATACCATGGTCGATGGTATCAAAAGCCGCTGAGAGATCTAATAGGACTAGGACAGAGGAGCAACCCCTGTCCCGAGCCCTCCAGAGATCATCCACCAACGCGACCAATGCCGTTTCTGTGCTGTACCCCTGCCTGAAGCCCGACTGGCACGGGTCCAGATAGATAGCTTCATCCAGGTGCCGGGGAAGTTGTCGTGCCACCACACTCTCGACAACCTTCACCACAAAACGAAGGTTGGAGACCGGACGATAGTTGGCTAATTCAGCCGGGTCCAGGGAAGGCTTCTTGAGGAGGGGCCTCACTACCAGCTCTTTCAAGGTGGCAGGAAAGGCACCCTCACTCAAAGAAGCAGTTATAATCCCCTGGAGCCAGCCTCGTGTAACCTCCCGGGAGGCCAGTACCAACCAGGAGGGACACGGGTCCAATAAACACATGGCGGCATTAATCTTACCCAGAACCCTGTCCACATCCTCGGGAGTCACAGGATCAAACTCCTCCCAGATAACATTCTCAAGACCTACCCTTGTCTCCTCCCCTGGACTCATCCAATCGGAGTCCAAGCCTTCCCGAATCCAAGCGACTTTATCATGCAGGAACTGCACAAAATCCTCAGCGCGGCCCTGCAAGGGATCTTTCCGCACTTCCCCCCCCCCCCGAAGAAGGGAGTGGGTCACCCTAAACAGAGAGGCTGGGCGGTTCTCTGCAGATGCGATAAGAGTGGAAAAATGGTTAGATTTCGCCGCTTTTATCGCCACTAGGTTGGTCTTGATATAAGACCTCACCTGTGTCCGGTCGGAATCGGATTGACTAGTCCTCCAAATGCTCTCTAGGCGTCTTTTCCGACGCTTCATCTCTCTCAGCTCCTCAGAGAACCAAGGAGCCAATTGAGATCGGCATCGGGTCAGAGGCCGCAAAGGCACGGCGCGGTCCAAAGCTCCGGCGGCCGCACTCTCCCAGGCGGCCACCAGCTCTTCAGTCGAGTTGTGTGCCAGAGTCTCCGGAAACGGCCCAAGCTCCATCAGGAACCTTTCGGGGTCCATCAGGCGCCTGGGACAGAACCATTTGGTCGGTTCCGTCTCCCTGCGGTGGGGGAAAGCGGTAGGAAAGTCTAAGTGAAGGAGCAAATGATCTGTCCATGATAAGGGTTTGATGTCTAGGTCCCCTCTACCAAGATCATTCAACCACTGACCAGAGACAAAAATCAGGTCCAGAGTGTGTCCCCCTATGTGAGTGGGGCCTTGAACTAACTGGGTCAGGTCCATGGCCGTCATGGAAGCCATGAACTCCCGAGCCACCTCTGATGCCTCACCCACAGACGGAAGGTTGAAATCCCCCATGACAATAAGTCTGGGGGTATCAACCGCCACCCCGGCAATGACGTCGAGTAGCTCAGGCAGGGTCGCTGCCATGTGGCAGGGAGCCAGGTACGCAGTCAGCAAACCCATCTGCACCCCACGGCCCCACTTCACAAAGAGGGACTCACATCCGGCTATCTGAGGAACAGTGGTCTCCCTCGGACAAAGACTCTCCCTAATAATCACCGCCACTCCCCCACCCCTCCCCTGGGCCCTTGGCTGATGAAATGCATGGAAACCTGGTGGGCACATTTCAACGAGGGGAACCCCCCCTCTTGGCCCAACCAGGTCTCCGTAATACCTGCCAGGTCCGCACCCCCCTCTAAAATAAGATCACAAATGAGGGGGGCTTTATTAATGACCGACCTGGCATTACACAACATCAGCTGCAGACCCTGGGCCTGAGACTCTGCACAACCCAGGACACAAGTCGCACATTGGGGGCCGGGGTGCGTAATTGCTCGTAAACAGCGTGTGCGCACCCCCAGCACATGATATCGCCTGTCATACCTGCCCCTCCCACTCATTGTTTCAATTACACAGCCCTTCCTATCGTCCCCCTGCTCCCCGGTTAAATTTCCTTTCACGACCCCTCTGTTGCAGCCAATCAACCCATCACCCCGCTCAGTTGCTATCTGACCCCCCCCCCCGGTCCACTTTTACAACCCCCTCCCTTCCTCCCGGGTCCCCTTAAAATTTTGATTACAAATTTAGCTAAAAAAACCCTCAACCCCCTTCTCGCACCATGCCACCTCTCGGGGTTCCAAAGCCCGTCATTAAGGTAGGCCCTCGATAGAGTGGAGGGCCAAACCTGCGAGAGGGGGGAGTCTCGCAGTGCACATAGCTCCGCCGCCGAGTACATCGAGTAAGATCAGAATGGGAAGGCAGTTTGGTAGGGTCCAACAGTGTTCTAGGACAGAAGGTCTTTATATAAGCAGCAACCCGGAATCCCCTGCTCTCTCACAGCAGCGGAAGGAGTTGGTTTATACAGTCAGCGGGAGAAAAGTTTTTCCCAGCCACCTTCTCACAGTGGCCGGCCAGATGTCCAAAGGCAAGGAATTTGATGGTATCATCCCTTCTGGTAAAAGATGGTTCAAACAGCCAACTTCCCTCAGGGTCCACAAAATACTGTCCAAGTCCCCATCTGCCGGGAGTTTCGATGGAAATGATTCAATTAGATTTAATATGATTTGATTTGAAGCGGGGTACAAATAAAGCTGCCCAGTAGTTGCCCAGTAATTCCATAGGAGGATAGATGTATACACAAGGGGGAGGAAAGGGTGAGTGGGGGGGAGGAAGGCTGACTCCCAGGCCGATAACAGGGCCAGAAAGAGGGGGAGTAGGGGGAGGAAAGGCCACACATGGAGGCCCCATCCCAGAGCCATCCACCGGACTCTCCAACCCCAGATCTTTCCATCCCCTCTCGTCATTTCAGCCATATCATGCCTCCGTTGGCGACCTCCATTTTGCCTCTCCGCCAGCATCGAACGTCCAACAACTTCCACCTCACCCTTTTTCGCAGCCATCTTTATCCAGCTAAACATCTCCTCCCAATCGCTGCGCAGCGGCCGCCATTGCCGCCACAACTCTGCAACTCCACCGCCAGTGCCAGACCGCCCTCAGTCCACCGTCGGCACCATTGGTACTGCCACGTCGTCGCCGCTGTTCTGACAGCCGCCAACCAGCGAGCGGGGAAGAAGCCGGCATCGCTGCAGCCGATTTCCCTGATCCTCCTCACGGGGCGCCTCGCGACATCCTGCAGCCTCCCGCGGCGTTCTTCTTTGCCTTCCCCTCACCCAAGCATTTCAGAGGGCGAAAAAGCCCTCAATGGGTTGAGGGGAAACTCTCCCAGGCGGGGGTGGGGCTGCCGATGGTCCTGACAGCCCCAGGAGACCCCGAAACCCCAAAAATGCTGCCCATCCTGACAGCGACTCAGGCCGGCACCGCCATGTTGGGGCATGCGCAGAAGAAAAACTGTAAGTCCCTTCCTTTCGCCTCTAGAAACTTTATTCACTTTAAAAGTTGTTTTCCCCGGGAAGTAAATTGCCGAGTGGTAGAAAAAGGATAGATCTCACCCAGTACTAGCACACTGTCCACGGATCATTAATCGTGCTGTCTCTCTTCAGCTGTCAGTAGTTTTGAACAGACCACTCAAGTATGGCTGTCCTTTCCTCTGCCAGTCTGGAGAGCTTCCTCAGATTGAGCGGAGAGACCGCCATCTCCCCGCGATCAATGAGGGTCCCCTCCTTTCTTCATCACCCCTTCCCTCTGTTAATGCAGCCTAGGATTGCATTGGCTTTTTTGGTAGCTGCAGCACACTGCTGGCTCATATTTAAGTGATTGTCCACTAGGACTCCAAGATCCCTCTCACAGTTAACCACTATTGAGCCAGGTACCACCTATTCTATACCAGTGCATTTGTTTTTTCTTGCCTAAATGTAGAACCTTGTTTCTTACCATTGCATTTCATTTTGTTAGATAGAGCCCAGTGTTCAAGTCTGTCAAGATCCTTCTGTAACTTGAGGCTATCTTCTGGAGTGCTGGCTATTCCTGCCAGTTTGGTGTCATGTGCAAATTTGATGGGTTCTCCTTCTATCCCCTCATCTAAATCATTGATGAAGATACTGAAGAGTACTGGGCCTAAGACAGAACCTTGGGGTACCCCACTGCATACTTCCCTCCATGTAGATGCAGTTCCATTAAGGACTACATATTGAATGCAGTTTGTCAGCCAGTTACAAATTCATCTGGTGGTGATGCTATCTAACCCACATTTTTCTATCTTATCAATTAGTATGTTATGGTCTACTTTATCAACTGCCTTACTGAAGTCCAAGTAAATTATATTTATTTATTTGTTTATTTATTTATTCATTTATTTTGCCACCTATTTGCACATGGTGACTCAAGGTGGCTTACAGAATATAAAACCTCATATAAAAACAATAAAACTAATTTAAAAAAAGCCATATAATAAATCAATATAATAAAATCACCCCTTCCCCGGCGAAAGTACCTCACACGAGCCATTTAATGGGCTCCATTCTGCTCTGGCAGGGGTGAAATCCTACCAGTTCAGACCGGTTCGGGTCAACCACTAGGGATTATTGGCATCAGTTCGCTGAACCATTACTAATCACCCCTCATTGGCCCTACCTATGCCCGGATGGTCGCCGCTCACCTCTTCCGGCCACTTGATATTCCACAGAATTCAACGTTAAATGCAGCAGAGAGAATGCTAACTTTTCTCCCTCCATTCAGAACGGAGCTGCTGCAACCTGTCCCTTTAAGGTAGACCCCAGGAGGGATGGGGATGGGGGGAGCAGATGGAATGGAGCTGTTTTCATGAAAGGCAGGAAAATGGGAAAGGGGATTTTCCTGCCTGTCATCCATTCCTCAATCTCAGCACAGACTGAGGGAAGGATGGTAGGCAGGAATATTCCCCTCTCCATTTTCCTGCCATTCGCGACAAGGAGTGGCTGGGAGGGGAGATGCCAGTGAGGAGCCGCTTGATGTGAGTGATGTCGAGTTGGCCACACCCACCCAGTCACATGACCTCCCCCCAACAAGTCACGCCCACAGAACCAGTAGGGGAAATTTTTTAATTTCACCACTGCGCTCTGGGTTCCCCAGGCCTGCTGGCAGAACCAGGTCTTCAGCACCTTCCAGAAGAGTGCTAGAGTGGGGGCCATTCTAATCTCTTGGGGGATGCAGTTCCAGAGAGAGGAGGCCACCACAGAGAAGTCCCTTCTTCTAGGTCCCACCAGGTGTATCTCCCTAGGGGATGGGACCATCAACATTCTCTGCCTCTCCGTTCTGATGGTTTGGGTAGATGTGACCGGCAAGAGATGGTCCCTCAGATAACCTGGTCCCAAGCCATGAAGGGCTTTAAAGGTGACAGCCAGCACCTTGAATTGTACCCAGAAGCACTACTATCTCTTTATCCTTATATTTCATTGGGGTATTCCTTGTTATTTGTAGTATCTCTGTTTTTATTGCTTTCTTTGTAAATCTTACATGCACTTCTCTTGGTAATTTATTTCTCATTGTGTATCTTGTATGCATCCTAAATACCTTGTCAATCCCATTTAATATCTTCTCTTTAGGTTCCTCCATCACTTCTGCCAGCATCTCTGCCATGACTTCTGCCAGATTTTCCCCCTTCTCTTCCTCTATATTTTGAAATCTTAAGTAATAATCAGAACGGTCCATTTCTAAGGCAATAATTGTTCTTTCCTGATTTTTGTCAACTGATGTCAATCTTTCCTCAAGTTCTCCCACTTTTTTTTCTGTCAAATCTGCTTTTTCCTCTACTTTTTGAATTCTTTCTTCATTTTTCCCAATCATTTCCTTGACTTCTTTTAAATCACCATCTACTTTTTCCATTTTCTCATCCAATTTCACTACTCTTTCTTTCAAATCTTCATGAAACATCTGTATCAATTTTTTTAGTTCCATAGTCTCTGATGTTTTCTGTGACTCTGCAGTAGTTGGAAGAGGAGTATAGGAAATTAGAGAAGGAATTACAAAATGATACACAAAATAAAAGAATTAAAAAAACAAATGGAACTGAAAAAACATGAAATAAACTTAATTAAACAAGAGGTACTGGCATGTAAATTAAGGGCTTCTAAACAGATTTTTTTTGAAAATGCAAAGAAGCCAGGCAGATGGTTGGCATACAAAATGAAAAAAGAGAAGGAGAAAAAATTAATTACTCAATTAATAGATGAGAAAGGAACCATATGTTATAGAAATGAAGAAAAGAAAAAAGTAATTCAAAATTACTATGAGAGACTATATAAACAAGAGACAATATCTGGAGAGAGGATAAAACAATACTTAGAAAAATCTGAATTACCTAAAATACCTGAAAAATATAAGGAGGCATTAGAAGAAAGAATAATGATGATGGAATTAACAGAAGCGATTAAAAAACAAAAGAATGGGAAAACACCGGGCCCGGAAGGATTACCAGCAGAACTATATAAGACATTTCAAGACGTATTAAGTAATGTAATGTTGGAAGTATTTAATATTTACACCCCAAGGTTCCAAAGGAACTGGCAGATGAAATCTCAGAACCACTGAACTATATCTTTCAAAGATCCTGGAGCACAGGGGAACTGCCAGAGGATACTAGATAAAGTAGAAAAATGTGGGTTAGACAGCATCACCACCAGATGGATTCATAACTGGCTGACCAACCACACTCAACGTGTAGTCCTCAATGAAACTGCATCTACATGGAGGGAAGTATGCAGTGGAGTACCCCAGGGCTCTGTTTTAGGCCCAGTGCTCTTCAACATCTTCATCAATGACTTGGACGAGGGGATAGATGGGGAACTCATCAAATTTGCAGATGACACCAAGCTGGCAGGAATAGCCAACACTCCAGAAGATAGGCTCAAGATACAGAAGGATCTTGACAGACTTGAACATTGGGCGCTATCTAACAAAATGAAATTCAACAGTGAAAAAAGCAAGGTTCTACATTTAGGGAAGAAAACAAAATGCACAGGTACCGTATATGTGGTACCTTGCTCAATAGTAGTAACTCTGAGAGGGATCTTGGAGTCCTAGTGGACAACCATTTAGATATGAGCCAGCAGTGTGTAGCAGCTGCCAAAAAAGCCAACACAGTTCTGGGCTGCATAAACAGAGGGATAGAATCAAGATCACGTGAACTGTTAATACCACTTTATAATGCCTTGGTAAGGCCACACTTGGAATATTGCATTCAGTTTTGGGCGCCACGATGTAAAAAAGATGTTGAGACTCTAGAAAGAGTGCAGAGAAGAGCAACAAAGATGATTAGGGGACTGGAGGCTAAAACATATGAACAACGGTTGCAGGAACTGGGTATGTCTAGTTTGATGAAGAGAAGGACTAGGGGAGACATGATAGCAGTGTTACAATATCTCAGGGGTTGCCACAAAGAAAAGGGAGTCAAACTATTTTTCAAAGCACCTGAGAGTAGAACAAGAAGCAATGGGTGGAAACTAATCAAGGAGAGAAGCAATTTAGAACTAAGGAGAAATTTCCTGACAGTTAGAACAATTAATAAGTGGAACAACTTGCCTGCAGAAGTTGTGAATGCCCCAACACTGGAAATTTTTAAGAAGATGTTGGATAACCATTTGTCTGAAGTGGTGTAGGGTTTCCTGCCTGGGCAGAGGGTTGGACTAGAAGACCTCCAAGGTCCCTTCCAACTCTGTTATTCTATTCTATTCTAATGAACTTCTAGTAAAAGCAAAGATTCCAAACTCATGGATGGAGGCATATATTACGCTTATACCTAAAGAAGATACAGATTTGCAACAAGTTAAAAATTACAGACCGATTTCATTGCTGAATGCAGACTATAAGATATTTGCCTCAATAATGGCGAATAGATTAAAAAGGTTGTTAAATGAATTCATACAGGGCACATACAGGGGCACGAATTGGGAGGTGTGGAGCCGGGTGTGGAGGGACTTAGTGTAAGTATGGAAGAGGGCGATTCCATCAGGACCATGGTTGGGAGGGGCAGATACAGTGGGAACAGGGGACCATATCGTGTTAAGGGGGCACGCACCCGCTGTCTTCAAGCGGTGGCATGCCTCGGCCCCCAAGGCTCCTCTCATTTCGCGGGTTGTCCAGAGCTTCAGAGCCCAGGCCTTAGGCTGATGCTGTGCAACGCCAGGTCCGTGGTTAATAAGGCCCCCCTCATCTGCGAGTTAATTCAGGAGGGGAGAGTGGACCTAGCGGGTATTACAGAGACCTGGCTGGGCCAAGAGGGGGGGGTCCCCCTCGTAGAAATGTGCCCACCAGGTTTCAGAGCATTCCATCAGCCGAGGGCCCAGGGCAAGGGTGGGGGGGGTGGAGGTTGTCATTAAGGAAAGTCTTGATCCGAGGGAGACCACTGTACCACAGATAGCCAGATGTGAGTCTCTCCTGGTGAAGTGGGGCCATGGGATGCAGATGGACCTGCTGATCACGTACCTGTTTCCCTGCCACGTGACAGCGGCCCTGCCCGAGCTTCTCAACGTTATTGCCGGAGTGGCGGTTGATACGCCCAGACTGATGGTCATGGGGGATTTCAACCTGCCGTCGGCCGGTGAGGCGTCTGAGGTGGCCTGGGAGTTCATGGCTTCCATGACAGCCTTGGACCTGACACAACTAATTCATGGCCCTACTCACATGGGAGGACACACTTTGGACTTAGTTTTTGTCTCTGATCAGTGGTTGAATGGCCAGGTTATAGGGGATATAGCTATTGAGCCCCTGTCATGGTCTGACCATTCTCTCCTGAGGCTGGACTTTCTGACCACTGCACCCCACCACAGGAAGGTGGAACCGACTAGGTGGTTCCACCCCAGGCGCCTGATGGATCCAGAGAGATTCCAGAGGGAGCTTGGGCCATTTCCTGAGGCTTTGGCTCACAACTCGACTGAAGATCTGGTGGCCTCCTGGGATAGGATGGCCACCGGGGCTTTGGACCGTGTTGTGCCTTTGCAGCCTCTGACCCAGCGTCGCACCTGCCCAGCTCCTTGGTTCACCAAGAGCTGAGGGGGATGAAACGCCGGAAAAGACACCTAGAGAGTGGTTGGAGGGCCAGTCGCTCCGAATCCGATCGAACACTAATTAGGTCTCATATTAAGACCTATTTAGTGGCGATAAAAGCGGCAAAGTGTGATTACTTTTCCGCTCTTATTGCATCGGCAGATAACCGCCCAGCCGCCTTGTTTAGAGTGACCCACTCCCTCCTACATCAGGGAGTGCGGAAGGACCCCTTGCAAGGGCAGGCTGAGGATTTTGCACAGTATCTGCATGATAAAATCACTCTGATTCGGGAAGGCTTGGACTCTGACTGGATAGATTCCGGCGGGGTGGCTGAGGCGGGTCTTTAGAATGTTATCTGGGACGAGTTCGATCCTGTGACTCCTGAGGACATGGACAGGATTCTGGGGAGGTTAAACGCAACCACATGTTTACTGGACCCGTGTCCAGGAGGTTACGCGAGGCTGGATCCAGAGGATTATAAATGCTTCTTTGGGGGAGGGTTTCCTGCCGCCTGCTTTGAAAGAGGCGGTGGTGGTTCCTCAAAATTTTGTGCCCACTTAATCATACAATCTTTAACTAATTCAGTTTCTGAATCCCTTTCTAACAAAACATTATAAAGTCTTTTAATATGCATTGGACCTTTCTCTTTTATATGTCTAACCAATTCTTCCTCATGCATCATAATACCAGTTTTTTGGTCCTCTTTCCATCTCAATTGCAATTGATTATATTGTAACCAAGTTAATTTAATCCCTTCAGCCAACAATGTCTGTAACGTCTTCAGCTGCCATCTGCCCGCATCTGTAAAAAGAACCTCTTTGTATAAAAACCCCCCGAGTGACATTATATTTGTATTCCACAAAGTATGACCAAGATCCAGCCATAGCGGTATTTTATAATCCCATTTGAGTCGGTGCTTCTTCCAAACTCTCATCAAAGAATCTCTAAGTATATGGCTTTTAAATACTTTATCCACTTTGTTATCATAAAATAAGTAGGCATGCCATCCAAATTCCAAATCAAAACTTTCTGCGTTCAATATTCCAGTCTTTTTTCCTCCAAACCAATCACTTGTTAAAGTCAAAGCTGCTGCATCATAATATAACTGTAGGTTTGGAAGTTTAAGACCTCCCCTTTCTGGAACATCTTGCATAATTTTCATTTTCACTCTCGGCTTTTTCTCATTCCAGACAAACTTATTCACTCCAGTTTGCCACAATTTCAGTTGCTTATCAATATTAAGCACCGGAATCATTTGAAACAAAAAAAGAAATCTTGGCAAAATATTCATCTTAATTGCTGCTATTCTTCCAAGTAGAGACAGCTGCAGTTTTTTCCAAGTCTCCATATCTTTTTGCACCTCTCGCCACAACACCTCATAGTTATTTTGAAACAATTTTGTGTTTGATTCTGCAACCTGAACTCCTAGATATTTTACCTTTGGTACAATCTCAAAACCTGCCCTTCTTTCAAGCTCGTGTTTATGATCTTGAGTCATATTTTTGACTATCATCTTTGTTTTTTTCTGGTTCAGTCTAAAACCTGAAACTTTACCATAGTCTTGTATAATGTCCTTCATCTGGATTATTGATTCCATTGGATGTGTTAGGGTAACAACCAGATCATCTGCGAATGCCTTTATTCTGTAGTCCTCTTGCCTTATCATTATACCTTTCAAGATATTAGAGTCCCGTATTGTATTTAACAAGACTTCTAATGTTAAAATAAATAAAAGTGGGGACAGTGGACATCCCTGTCTTGTTCCTTTTTCGATTTTAAACTCTGTTGTCAAACTTCCATTGATAATAATCTGTGCCTTTTGCTCTTGATAAATTGCTGAAACCGCCTGTATAAATTGGTCCCCAAAGTCCATCTTTTTTAAAGTCTTTAATAGAAAATTCCAATCCACTCTATCAAAGGCCTTCTCTGCATCCAAGAAAACCAGCACTGCAGGGATCTGTTTATTCTTCTCAAGATATTCCAATAAATCTATTACTTGCCTTACATTGTCCTTCATGTATCTACCCTCGATAAATCCCGCTTGATCATCATGAATCACCTTTTGAATTACTGGCATCAACCTGTTGACTAATACTTTTGCATAAATTTTATAATCCGTATTCAGAAGAGATATTGGTCTGTAATTCTCCGGTTTTTTAGGACCTGCTTGCTCTTTTGGTATCAAAGAAATATAAGCTGTTGTCCATGATGGGGGTATTTTACCCCCTTGTTGTATATTACAAAATAAGTCTCTGAGTTGTTCCACCATTTCTGCTTGCAAAGTTTTATAATACACTGCAGTCAGACCATCCGTTCCAGGGGCTTTGGCTGTTTTTAATTGTTTAATTGCTACTATTATCTCCTCCTCTGTTATAGGATAATTCATTCTTTCCTTTTGTTGCTCAGTAATTTTTATAACTCTTTTATTATCTAAGTATTTTTCTATAAGTCCATTCTGCACCTCATCTTTAGCATATAATTTAGTGTAATAGTCCACAAAAGCTTCTTTAATTAGTTTTTGTTGAAAAATTTCTTTCCCTCCAATATTGATACTATCAATAGTCCGTATACTCTGTTTTTTCCTCAGTGTATAGGCCAACCATCTGCCCGGTTTATTGGCATTGCAAAATGTATTATGCTTCGCATATTGTAAATTTGTTGCAACTTGTTCCGCCATAAGCATTTGGAATTGATCTTTCAAGAGTTTTATAACACCATGTATTTTTTCATCTGTTGGATTTTTAATGAGTAACTCTTCTTTATTCTTTATTTCTGCTTCCAATTCAAGTCTTTTCTTTTGTCGAATCAATCTGTGTTTAGAGTTCATATAAATAAGCACCCCTCTCATATAAGCCTTGCTTGCATCCCACACAATTTCCGTTGGGGTGCCTTTATTCAAGTTTATTTCAAAAAATTCTTTCAGCTGCTTTTTAAGTTCTGTTACATTTTTTTCATATCTGAACAAGTTTTCATTTAGTCTCCATGATCGTCTCTCAGTCTTACTTATCTCAATTTCTATCCATACTGGGCTATGGTCAGTCAAAGTTCTTAGCAAAATCTTTGTTCTTTTTGTCCTAACAAGTAAATCATCTGACAACAAAATAAAATCAATCCTAGAGAAGGATCTATGTCTATCAGAAAAAAAAGTATAGTCCAATTCTTTTGGATTATGTATTCTCCAAATATCTTTTAGTTCCAAATCTTCTTTCATATCAAAAAAAGTCTGTGGTAATCTAATCCTTGACTTCGCCAAACTCTTTTTATCTAATTTAGAATCAATTACTCCATTCCAGTCTCCCATAATTAAAATAGATCTGTAATCCCATTGTAGTATTTTAGTATGTAACATTTTGTAGAAGTGGTCCTGTTGTTGGTTGGGAGCATAAATTCCAATCAAAAGAATTTGGCCATTTGCTGTAAGTAGTTCAATTGCTACGAACCTACCATCTTGATCTGCTTCTATAACTTTGGCTGTTAATTTTTTATTTACATAAATAACCACACCATTCTTTTTTTGGTTAGTTGAAGATATAAAATGTGTTCCTAATTTGGAATTTTTCAAATAGTCTTGATCTTGAACTGTAATATGCATTTCTTGTAAACAAATTATATCATTATTAAATTGTTTCAAATATGCAAATAATTTCTTCCTTTTCTGTGCTGAATTCAACCCATTCACATTCCAAGATAAGCATTTAATCATCATCATTATCTTTCTGGAGCAAAGAGCAGAATAACCAGATGTCTTCCGGAATCTTCAATCCTGCTTTCCCCATGTCTCCAGTCTCTTGTGTAGTACTCTTAGCTCCCTTTTTATCTTGTCTTTCCTGTTGTAGTTTTTCTTTAAGTTGCTTGGATTTTGCTCGGGTTATACGCTGATCCTTAACTTCAACCATCCAAACCGGGTCCAGAATTGGAGAAGATTCCAACAAAGGCTCATCCAAAAAACCTCCTTCAGCACCCTTCATTTCCTCTGATTTCTGCTTAGACTGTTCTTGCGGTTCTTGTTGAAGTTGCTTCTTGTCACTCTCCTTAATCTCCAAAACTGTAGATGTACGTGGAGATGGTGTTCTTTCTTTAAAGATGGTAGTATAAAATTGCTCCGCCTTCTCCACAGTATTCAAACGATATCTTTCTCCCTTGTATCTCAGAATTATACCAGTTGGGGCATCCCACCGAAATGGTATCTGTTGGTTTTGCAATTCTTTAACAAGAAAGCCAAAGTCTTTTCTGGTTTTCAGCATTTTAGGTGGTAACTCTTTGTAGACTGTAATTTGCGAACCCCCTACTTGCACAGAGGTATGAAAAGATTTCTGCAGGATATCATTTCTTATTGCTCTATCCGTAAAATATATGACCACATCTCTAGGCAATTGTCTTTGTCTGGTCACCCAGGAATTCACTCTGTAAATTTTGTCTATTTTGTAAAAAACCACATGAGGATTAATTTTTAGAATCACAGCCAAAGCCTCAGGACAGACCTGTCTCAAATCCTGTCTGTCTTCTTCTCTAATTCCTTGAAGCCGTATAGCGAATTCCATTGCCCTGAATTGCATCATAACAATTTCGTTTTCAACTCTCTGCATTTTATCATCAACATCAAAATTTTTGTGATCATTGTCTTTCATCTTAACATTGACTTCTGATTTAAATTCATCCACTTTTGAATCAACTTTAATAATAAATTCTGCCAGGCCAGACGCCACATCTGATATTTTTTTGGTCACCTTGTTTTGATTCTGTTTCACCATATCTTTAACTTCATTAATTTCCTGCATAATTTCCTGTTGAGACTTTTGAAGTTTGTCATCTATTTCCTGTTGGGATTTTTGAAATTTATCATCCAAAATTTTTGAAATAAATTCTTTTAAATCTCCCATATCAAAATCTTTTTTCTGAGTTTGTAACTGTTGAGCAGGAGGAATCTGTGTTTCATGTTTATGTGTGGGGGATCCCCCACCCTTGCTGGCTTCCCTTCCTGCTTCTTTGAGGCCATCCTGCCACGTAAGCTAGTTTTTCTGAAGAGGGAAATTCCTTTTCCTCTCCCACCTCCACAAAGACTTCTAAAAAAGTCCCCCAGATTTAATCAAATCAAAACTGAGGTGATGCAAAGTCAAGTATTAAAAAGGGAGAAATTTTTCTCTTGTTTCTGTTGTTACAAACGAAGCAACTTTATAGCAACTTAGTAACTTTGTAACAAAGCAAGATGACTTCACCAATCCACACTCGCTGGCTCGTTCACTCTAATGCTGAGCGCCATATTTTTTCAAGTCACTTTCACTCATTCGCATTTTTTCTCAAGTTAAAAAATCAACAAAGCGCTAATACTTGCAATTCCGAGTTTCAGGGTTCAAGTGGATTTCTGCTGCTTGTTTAGGTTAATTCCTTTCTCTTTTAGTGCTTCCTGCAGCCAGCTTGTTCTGCAAAAGCAGAATCGTCCCACGCCGTCCGGAGTCTCAGCAGGCTGGAAGGGAGCCGCGCCTGTTCCTCCCCAGAAACAATTCCCTGGGGGGTTACAGGGGCTCGACCTGTGCCCTGCTATCTCTCCTCCAAGAATCCTTAGGATTTTGAAGTTTTCAAGCCGCTTCTCGATCGCGAAGCGGCTCTACAAGCGGCTGGGCTGGCGGTGCTTCAAAAGGCACCGTCGTCGCCGAAGACAGGGAAGAATTGGTTAGACACATTAAAGAGAAAGGTCCAATGCATATTAAAAGGCTTTATAATGTTTTGTTAGAAAGGGATTCAGAAACTGAACTGGTTAAAGATTGTATGATTAAGTGGGCACAAAATTTTGAGGAACCAGTGATGTTGGAAACATGGGAAAAAATTTGGGTTCATAACGTTAAATTTACACAGTTGCAGAATTTGAGGGAAAATTTTTATAAAATGTTTTTTAGATGGCATTTAGACCCCAAAAAATTATTGTGTATGTACCCTAATGTTCAGCCTAAATGTTGGAGATGTGATTGTTCAGATGCTACATATTATCATGTTTGGTGGACCTGTAGGAAAGTCAAGGCTTTTTGGA
The DNA here is from genome assembly GCA_022577455.1 of Arizona elegans. NCBI lineage: Eukaryota > Metazoa > Chordata > Lepidosauria > Squamata > Colubridae > Arizona > Arizona elegans. The sequence continues at coordinate 136,307 of JAKOOJ010000075.1, read as the reverse complement.
TAAAAATTTGGTGGGTCATGCAGAATGTTTTGAAGAAAAAAATTCAATTTTCTCCACAATTGTTTTTATTGGGTATAGTTAAGGGTTTTACATTGGGTGAAACAAAATTGATATTGTACATGATAACAGCAGCAAGTTTGTTGATAGGTAAATACTGGAAAAATGAAGCATTGCCCACGATCGAGGAATGGACTTTGAAGATGGGCAGTTTTGCAGAGATGGCGAAGATTTCAGCATATTTAAAAGATTGTTCACAAGAGACTTATGAATGGAAATGGAAAAAGTGGATAGATTATGTTCAGAACAAATATCAAACTAGGAAGTATCAAATAGCTTTTATTTGAAAATGTTATATTAAGATAGAAATATTTTAATGTAATGAAGATGAAAATTTATAAGGGGGAGGGAGGGGTTCAAGTTTTATATAAGTTTTATACAAAGGAGGGTTTTTCCTTTTACCTGATATGAGCATATTGTGTGGAAGTCCGGGGGGGAGGGGAGGGTTAGGGTGGGTTAGGGAGGTTGGGAAGTTTGGGGTGGGTTGAGGGGGGGGAAAAAGGGGTGAAAATGTAATTGTAAAACTTTTGCAATAAAAAAAAAAGAAAAAAAAGAAAGAGGCGGTGGTGAGGCCCCTCCTTAAGAAGCCTTCTCTGGATCCAGCTGTTATGGCTAGCTACCGTCTTGTCTCCAACCTTCGCTTTATTGAGAAGGTTGTTGAGAGTGTGGTTGCACAACAGCTTCCGCAGTACCTGGATGAAATCATCTATCTAGACCTGTGCCAGTCCGGCTTCAGGCCTGGGTACAGCATGGAAACGGCATTGGTCGCATTGGTTGATGATCTCTGGAGGGCTCGGGACAGGGGTTGTTCCTCTGTTCTGGTCCTATTAGATCTCTCAGTGGCTTTTGATACCATCGGCCATGGTATCATGCTGCACCGGCTGGGGGGATTGGGGGTGGGAGGCACCACGTTGCGGTGGTTCTCCTCCTATCTCTCCGACCGGTCGCAGTCTGTGTTGGCAGGGGGGCAGAGGTCGACCTCAAGGCGCCTTGTTTGTGGGGTGCCACAAGGGTCAGTCCTCTCGCCACTCCTGTTCAACATTTATGTGAAGCCGCTGGGTGAGATCATCCGTGGATTTGGGGTGTGATGCCATCTGTATGCTGATGACACTCAGCTGTACATCTCCACCCCAAACCACCCCAACGATGCCCTTGAAGTGATGTCCCAGTGTCTGGAGGCTGTGCGGGTCTGGATGGGGAGGAACAGGCTTCGACTCAACCCTTCCAAGACCAAGTGGCTGTGGATGCTGGCATCCCGATATAGCCAGCTGGCGCCATCGCTGGCTATTGGGGGCGAGTCTTTGACCCCCACAGAGGGAGCTTGCAACTTGGGCGTCCTCCTGGACACACGGCTGTCTTTAGAAGAGCATATGATGGCCGTGGCCAGGGGGGCTTTTTATCAGGTTCGCCTGATACGCCAGTTGCGCCCCTTCCTGAGTCGGGATTCCTTATGCACAGTCACTCATGCTCTCGTCACTTCTTCCCTGGACGACGCTAATGCTCTCTACATGGGGCTCCCCTTGAGGAGCACCCGGAGGCTCCAACTGGTCCAGAATGCGGCCGCGCGGGTGATCACGGGAGTGACATGGCGCTCCCATATAACACCTCTCCTGCGCGAGCTGCACTGCCTCCCGGTGGTCTTCCGGGTGCGCTTCAAGGTGTTGGTTCTCACCTTTAAAGCGCTCCATGGCTTAGGGCCAGGGTATTTACGAGACCGCCTGCTGCTACCGATAACCTCCCACCGGCCAATACGCTCTCACAGAGAGGGCCTCCTCAGGGTGCCGTCGGTCAAGCAATGTCAGCTGGCGACCCCCAGGGGGAGAGCCTTCTCTGTGGGAGCACCCGCCCTCTGGAATGAGCTACCTCCCGGAATACGGCTGATTCCGGATCTCCGCACTTTCCGTAAGGCCCTGAAGACGTTTTTATTTCAGCAAGCCGGCCTGGCCTGAATAGGTTTTATGGGTTAGTTTTTAATTGTATTGCTAGGGGTTTTAAACTGGGGTGGCTGTTTAATTTAATTTATTTTTAATTATTTTAACTTTTATATTGTATGTCATTTTAATTCTCGGCTGTTCACCGCCCTGCGTCCCTTTGGGGAGAAGGGCGGGATATAAATTTAATAAATAAAATAAATAAATACTTATGGATCAAAATGACTTTTTACCCAAAAGACAGATTAAAGATAATATGAGGACAATTTTGAATACTTTGGAATACTATGAAGTGCACTCAGAAAAACAAATGGCAATGATATTCTTGGATGCACAGAAGGCATTTGATAATCTGAATTAGCAATGTATGATAAAGCAACTACAGGTTATGGATTTTGAGGGGGAGATTCATAAATATGATAAAAACAATCTATAATAAGCAATCACCAAAGGTAATGATAAATGGAGACATGACAGAAAAGGTCAATATAATGAAAGGAACAAGACAAGGATGCCCTTTATCTCCATTACTATTTGTGTTGACACTAGAGGTATTGAATAGAAACATAAGACAAAATGAAGAAATAAAGGGAATGAAAATTAAAAAAGAAGAATACAAATTGCAAGCTTTTGCAGATGACTTAGTGTTTATCCTGGAGGATCCTCAACTAACAGGACCCAAACTAATAGAACAAATAGAAAAATATGGAGAGGTGGCAGGATTGAAAATAAACAAAGAAAAAACAAAACCATTGGTGAAAAACATTACAGAAAAACAGAAAAGAGACTTAATGGGGAAACTAGATATTCAGATTGTGAAGAAAGTAAAGTATTTAGGAATCCAATTAACTTCAAGATGTGTAATGATTAAACAGGACAACTACTACAAATTGAAAAAACAAATTGAGGAGGACTTGGAGAAAAGGAAAAATTTACAGCTATCACTAATGGGATGGATTGCGATAATTAAGATGAATATATTACCGAGATTGCTATTTTTATTTCAGACAATACCGATAAAAGTGAAAAAGAAATACTTTGAACATCTTAATAAAATAGTAATGAAATTTATATGGCAAGGGAAAAAAGCAAGAATTAACATAATAATGTTACAAGATGTGAGACTTAGAGGAGGATTTGGATTACCTAACTGGGAACTATATTACCAGGCAGCAACATTGACATGGATGAGACAATGGATTGAATTAAGAAATACAAGACTATTAACTTTGGAGGGACATGATTTACAATTGTGATGGCATGCCTTTTTATGGTATGGCAAAAATAAGATGCATAGCTATTTTCAAAGGCATCATGTAAGAAATGTGTGGGAGAAGGTTAGAGATAAATATTATTTGAAAATACCAACATAGTTATCAACAATGGAAGCATTAATACATCCAAATATTATTAATATGGGAAATATTGTCAGATACAAAGATATATTATCAGATAAGGGGGGAATTGAAAATGAAACAAGAAATAGAAGAACAAGGGATTGAAATGGACTGGTACACACAATTGCAAATACAAACAAGATATGAAAAGGATGCTAAATTATATGGTTTTTATTTGGAAATGACAGAACTGGATGAGATACAGGAACAGATGAGAAAATGATTAAAAAATTATATAACTATTTACTTAGTATTAAGTAAGAAGAAGAACAGGTAAAAGAAACAATGATAGCTTGGGCTAAAAATTTTGGATATACAATTGAGTTAGATAAATGGCAGCAATTATGGGAAAGAAGCTATAAATTAACAATGTCCACAGCATATAAGGAGAATCAATATAAAATGTTTTAAATCAATATAAAATGTTTTATAGATGGCACATGGCACCTGAAAAATTAGCAAAAATGTTTAAAGATAAATCAGCTAAATGTTAGAAATGCCATCAGATACCAGGATCGTACTATCATATGTGGTAGACATGCCCAGAAGTGAGAAATTATTGGGTTAAAATGCAAACATGGTTAGAGGAAATGACACAATAACATATTGACTTAAAACCTGAACTGTTCCTATTGGGTATCTTACCAGAGAAATATAGTAAAGAAAATATATACTTGATTATACATGTTATAACTGCAGCGAGGATTGTATTTGCACAAAATTGGAAAGCAGAGAAAATCCCTACAGAGGGAGAAGTAATTAAGAAAATGTTGGAATGTGCAGAAATGAATAGATTAACATTGGCAATTAAAGAAAAAGAAGAATTGGAGTATTTTAAAGTATGGGGCAATTTTATCAATGGTTAGAGAAGAGATATATATGAAAATCAATATAATTAAAATTTTTGGGAAAAATGTTGTAATGAATTGAATGAAGATGTAAAAGCAAGGTAGAAATGTAGTAAGAAAAATGGGGAGAAAGGAGACACAAAATGAATTAATATAAACGTAAGAAATTTGGAAAGAATGTAACAAATTAAATGAAAATATAAAGATGTGATAGAAATATAGTAAGACGATGGAGGAAGAAGTAGAGGACACAAAATATGTACTCAGATGACACACTGAATGATTAATGATGCATTGTTTGTGTGTTTTTTAAAAAACTTTTTTAAAAAAAGAATTGTACCCAGAAGCAAATCGGCAGCCAATGCAGCTCCCGCAGGAGAGGTGATACATGGGCACACCGGGGTCTGCACAAAACCATGCGGGTTTTGCACCAACTCGAGCTTCTGGATGCTCTTCAAGGGCAACCCCATGTAGAGCGTGTTACAATAGTCAAGACGGGAAGTGACTAGGGCATGAGTGACTGTGAGTAGGGATTGTTGGTCCAGGAAAGGGCGTAACTGGTGCACAACTCACAGTTGCGCAAAGGCCCTCCTGGCCACGACCACCACCTGCTCTTTGAGCAGGAGTCGTGAGTCCAGGAGAACCCCCAGATTATGCACAGGGTCTGTTTGGCATAGTGCCACCCCATCCAAGACCAGAGGTGGCAATTCTCCCTGAGCCAACGAACCCCAAACCCAGAGCCACTCGGTCTTGCCAGGGTTGAGTTTCAACCTGTTGCTCCCCATCCAGCCCCTAACAGCCTCCAGGCAATGCGAGAGGGAGGACCAGGGGTGAAATGCTCCTGGTTCAGACCGGATCGCCTGATCCGATAGCGATGGCAGCAGGTGGTTCGGAGAACTAGTAGCAAAAATCCCTGCCCCCCCCCCATGCCCAGCTGAGACGCATGATCATCAGAGGCTTTTTTTTAATTTTTAAAAGCATTTTTTCTACAACCTCTTCAGCCGAAAAAAATGCTTTTAAAAGTAAAAAAAAAAAAAGCCTCAGATGATCGCGCAGCTCAGCTGGGATCGTCAGAGGCTTTTAAAAGCATTTTTTCAATAACCTCTTCAGCCGAAGAGGTTGTAAAAAAAATGCTTTTAAAAGCCTCTGACCATCAGGCAGCTCAGCTGGGATTGTCAGAGGCTTTTAAAAGCATTTTTTTACAACCTCTTTGGCCGAAGAAGTTGTAGAAAAAATGTTCTTAAAAGGAAAAAAAAGCCTCTGACGATCAGGCAACTCAGCTGGGATCGTCAGAGGCTTTTAAAAGAAAAAAAATCCAATCCCCCGAAGCCACTCCAGGAGAATACCATGGTCGATGGTATTGAAAGCCACCGAGAGGTCAAGTAGAGCAAGGATAGATGCACTACCCCCATCCTGCTCCCGCCAGAGATCATCCTAAAGTGCGACCAATGCCGTTTCTGTCCCAAATCCAGGCCTGAATCCTGACTGGTGGGGGTCTAGATAATCCGTGTCATCCAGAAACCTCTGTAGCTGCCGTGCGACCACCTTCTCAACAACCTTCCCAAAAAGGGAAGATTGGAGACAGGTTGGAAATTATCCAACAGGGCAGAATCCAGCGATGGCTTCTTATGAAGGAGGCAGACCACAGCCTCCTTAAAGTGCTGGGGCACTACCCCCTCTTGTAGGGAAGTGTTAATCACCGCCAGAGTCCACCCGCCTGTCACCTCCCGGGAAGCTTTCACAAGCCATGGGACATGGGTCTAAAACACAGGTGCTTGCGCGCATACTCCCTAGGATCCTGTCCACTTCCTCAGGAGCAACAGGGTCAAACTGTTCCCAGATAACAGGGCAAGAACCTGCCTCAGGGGCTTTAACCACACTGGCATCTAACTGGGAATGAAGTCGAGCGATTTTGTCATCTAGAAATTATATCCACTACATTTTGCTGGTCCACTAATTTAGTCACTTTGTCAAAGAATGCAATAAGATTTGTCTGGCATGATCTGTTTTTGACAAACCAATGTTGGCTTCCAGTTATGACTTTGGTTGCCTCTAGGTGTTTACAGATTCATTGCTTGATTATCTTTTCCAGAATGGAAATGTACTGCAAAAAGTAACTTTTCTGTCTCTGTGAAGTTGATTCCCTTATATTGTGTTTGTATCAATTGCAAACTTTTTTTTTGAACAAAATTTTTTTTATTGTTTTTAAAACTCAAACAAATCAAACAAATCACATATCTAATTAAACATTTGTGCAACCCCCCCTTCCCTCCCCCCTCCCCCAACTTCCCAGAAGAAAAACAGGGTATAAGTTTTACCAAACATACGCTAAAATATGCTAAATTAATGCAAGACATTAAAACTCCCTAGACCCCTTAACTCCCCTTCTACAGATTATTCATCAACCTCCCTTTAAACACAAAATAACATATAATCCTTTAGCCCTAAGAATTTTTTTAAAAAAACCAATAACAAACACTAATAGATAATACATACTTAATAATTTGGCTATTCCTCCTGCTTTTGTTCTCAATATTCAAATATTTTTAACAATAACTAAACCTTAATAAATCATTAATTGAACTCTCAATTCATTTAGTTAATCATTGTAATTAATCATTAATACATCAATAATTAGACCAGAAAAAAATAATCTTCCCTTCTTCCTTTCTTTCTGTATTTTTTCCAATCTTTCTTCCTCCCTCCTTCTTTTATTTTGAGGAGGTTTTGAATTTTAACTGGGGGTTGATGTATCTTTAAGACTTGTCCCTTTCTCAAAACCATTTCCTCTGGTTTAGAGCCCCCATATCGACTCTTCTTGCTTGTATAGACAGTCAGTTCATAGAACAAAGAATTAACTCGATCAGTTTGCAAAGAAAAATCCAGTTGCTGCATTTCAATTGAAATGCCTCTGCCAAATCCTCCGAAACCTCGTAGAGCTGATCAGTTTCTTCTTCTTTCTGCTCCAAATTATATTTTTGAAAAGTTCTGTCAGTTAATTCCAAAAGGGCAGGAAGAAGGTTTGAAAATTCTTGAGGGTCAGCCAGTTCCAGCTTCTCTGTCTTGATCAAAATGTCTCCTGCATTGTCATTATGCTTTCCTTCAAAAACATCCTCAGTTGCTTTTTTATCCTCCACCAGTTCTGTAAATTTTTGTTCCATGATTGCTGTAAAGTTATTAATAATTTCAATTTGTTTATTCATGGCTTCCTTTATAAATTCTGCAAGGTCTCTAAAAAAAGCCTCCTGGCTCTGTGTTTTAGTTCTCTGTGTCATTTCTGACGCCATTAAGGAGCCTCCACTTTCAGAAACTCCTTCCTTGGAAGCCATATTATTTTAAAAGAATTTTTCTTTTCAGAGCCATAAAGTCTCTCAAACAGCTTTCTCAGATTTATTTGTAGTTTATCAAGCAAGATAGTCTTTTCTGGACCCAGCTCTCAAATCCAGCAGTTTAAATCCAGTCTCTGAGCACAAGTCTATTAACAAGCACTTTCATTTCCTACTTTCACTTTCACCCACAACAAAGACGCCATTTCCAGCTCCAGCTCAGCAAAATCAAATAGAAACAATGTATCCCAGGAGTTAAGCATTTACTTGCAAAAGCTTGTTCTCCTGCTTCCGTTCTGTCTGCTTTTTGAAATCAGTTGATCTTCTTCTTGGCAGCAGAGTCGGTCGCCGGCGTCTGGCTCCGTTTAAACGGAGTTGCCACGGATCCGGAGCTTCAGTGGGCTGAACGGGGAGCTCTCACCCTCCAAGCCCCTGGAATTGCTCCAGGGGCTCCCGGGGAGCTCTACCCTCGCCCACTGGCTCTCCTCTCCTTCTTCTCCTGAAGGAGAGGTTTTTAAGCCATCTGACAGCTGATTAGCGCTGTCAGAACGGCTCGAACGGAATCGCGGGGCTGGCGGTCCAAGAAGACTGTCTGCGACGCCAGGCGGTACCAACCGGAAGCCAATTGCAAACTTTTTAATGTAGTTTATTTTGGGATTTTTATGATTTTTTACAAAAATAGTTTTATATATTATTTTTACAAAAATAAAATGTGTACTAAAGGTAAATTGTTAAAGTCCAGCTGGCTTTCAGTTTTGTATTTGCACTGTGTACATATTCTAATAAGGAAATTAAATGTCTTATTATGAATCTGTTTTTTCCATCATTATTATGTAAATCAACCCAGATATGTTATAACTGACATTGGGGGGCAAAGTTGTTTAATAACATAAAACATTTCTCACAAAACATAAAGTCATTTTACTTCAATACTAATGCTTATCAAATGCATGATTTTAATGAACTGTGCATCTGAAATGTTAAAATACTATTTTTTTTCTTTCTTTTTTTAAAAAATAATTTTTATTCAACATTTACATCTTTAACATCCTTGTTACATTTTTACAGCTTTCCGATACCGGCATCTTTAATAATATCTACTTACTAATTTATATATTCACTACAATTTATACCTATCTATTACACAATCTTCTCTTATGTTTATACATTTATACATTAATTTTGGATTGTTTCTCCAACCAGTTATACCATCTATTCCATGTCTCATAATAAATTGTTTCCTCTCGGTCTTTTAATTCCATTGTTAATTTATCTGCTTCTGCACATTTTAGCACCTTTTTTATGATCATTGTATTTGATGGAGCAAATCTTTGTTTCCAATTTTGTGCAAATGAAATTGGGATTTTTGGATAAAAGTTCCTTTTAATTTTCATCCAAGTTTCTAATAGTACTTCCCTCACTTGATGCCTCTGGAAATACTTGTGGGCTTTGTCTTTTCCATCCCAAATAAAGGCATGCCAACCTTTCTGCAAGTCATGGCCCTCAATTGTTAAAATTCTTCCATTCTTTAGATTTATCCATTCCCTGAGCCATGACATTACTGCTGCCTGATGGTACAGTTCCCAGTCTGGAAGGCCAAAGCCACCCTTACCTCTGGCATCTTGTAACATTTTAATTTTGATTCTTGGCTTTTTCCCTAGCCATATAAATTTACTAATAATTTTATTCAATTTGTCAAAAAAGGTTTTCCCCAATTTTATAGGTACTGTTTGGAACAAATATAAAATTTTAGGTAAGATATTCATCTTTATCGTGGCGATTCTCTCAATCAAAGAAATTTGTAGTTTTGCCCAATTTTTTAAATCTTTTTGAATTTGTTGCAATTTTTTTTTTATTGCAAAAGTTTTACAAATACATTTTCACCCCTTTTTTCCCCCCCTCTCATCCCACCCCAAACTTCCCAACCTCCCTAACCCTCCCTAACCCTCCCCCCCGGACTTCCACACGATATACTCATATCAAGTAAAAAAAAAAACCCTTAATATAAAACTTATATAAAACTTGAACCCCTCCCTCCCCCATATAATTTTTTAATTTACATTACATTGAAATATTTCTATCTTAATATATCATTTTCAAATAAAAGCTATTTGATACTTCCTAGTTTGATATTTGTTCTGAACATAATCTATCCACTTTTTCCATTCCCTTTCATAAGTCTCTTGTGAACAGTCTTTTAAATATGCTGAAATCTTCGCCATCTCTGCAAAACTGGCCATCTTCAGAGTCCATTCCTCGATCGTGGGCAAAACTTCATTCTTCCAGTATTTACCTATCAATAGTCTCGCAGCTGTTATCATGTACAATATCAACTTTGTTTCACCCGAAGTAAAACCCTTAACTATACCCAATAAAAACAATTGTGGAGAAAATTGAATTTTTTTCTTCAAAACATTCTGTTTTGAAGAATTTTTTATCCAAAAAGCCTTAACTTTCCTACAGGTCCACCACACATGATAATATGTAGCATCTAAACAATCACATCTCCAACATTTTGGCTGAACATTAGGGTACATGCACGACAATTTTTTGGGGTCTAAATGCCATCTATAAAACATTTTATAAAAATTTTCCCTCAAATTCTGCGACTGTGTAAATTTAACGTTCTGAACCCAATTTTTTTCCCATGTTTCCAACATCACCGGCTCCTCAAAATTTTGTGCCCACTTAATCATACAATCTTTAACCAATTCAGTTTCTGAATCCCTTTCTAACAAAACATTATAAAGCCTTTTAATATGCATTGGACCTTTCTCTTTTATATGTCTAACCAATTCTTCCTCATGCAACATAATACCAATTTTTTGGTCCTCTTTCCATCTCAATTGTAGTTGATTATATTGTAACCAAGTTAAATTAATCCCTTCGTCCAACAGTGTCTGTAGTGTCTTCAACTGCCATCTGCCCGCATCTGTAAAAAGAACCTCTTTGTATAAAAACCCCCCGAGTGACATTATATTTGTATTCCACATAATATGACCAAGATCCAGCCATAGCGGTATTTTATAATCCCATTTGAATCTGTGCTTCTTCCAAACTCTCATCAAAGAGTCTCTAAGTATATGGCTTTTAAATACTTTATCCACTTTGTTGTCATAAAATAAGTAAGCATGCCATCCAAATTCAAGATCAAAACTTTCTATATTCATTATTCCAGTCTTTTTCCTTCCAAACCAATCACTTGCTAGAGTCAAAGCTGCTGCTTCATAATATAACTGTAGGTTTGGAAGTTTAAGGCCTCCCCTTTCTGGAACATCTTGCATAATTTTCAGTTTCACTCTCGGTTTTTTCTCGTTCCAGACAAACTTATTCACTCCAGTTTGCCACACTTTTAGTTGTTTATCACTTTTAAGCACCGGAATCATTTGAAACAAAAAAAGAAATCTTGGCAAAATGTTCATCTTAACTGCTGCTATTCTTCCAAGTAAAGACAGCTGCAGTTTTTTCCAAGTCTCCATATCTTTCTGCACCTCTCGCCACAACACCTCATAATTATTTTGAAACAATTTCATATTTGATTCTGCAACCTGAACTCCTAGATATTTTACCTTTGGTACAATCTCAAAACCTGCCCTCCTTTGAAGCTCGTGTTTACGATCTTGTGTCATATTTTTAACTATCATCTTAGTTTTTTTCTGGTTCAGTCTAAAACCTGAAACTTTACCATAATCTTGTATAATGTCCTTCATCTGGATTATTGATTCCATTGGCTGTGTTAGGGTAACAATCAAATCATCTGCAAATGCCTTTATTCTGTAATCCTCTTGCCTTATCATTATACCTTTCAAGATATTAGAGTCCCGTATTGTGTTTAACAAGACTTCTAGTGTTAAAATAAACAACAGTGGGGACAACGGACATCCCTGTCTTGTTCCTTTTTCTTTCTTTTTTTTTTATTGAAACAGTTTTCAAATACAAGTTTTTCCCCCTTTCCCCCCCTTCCCTAACCCCCCCTCACCACCCATCCCCCCTGTGACTTCTTCACAACAATAAGCTAATTCATAACTAATTACATAATATTTTACCATTCCCTTACTCCCTCCTCAAAATACTGACCCTTAGCATAATATTCTTATAACTCCCATTTTCGCAATAATCTGCCCTTTTTCTCCTCCCCCAAACTTATAATATATTAGTACAACAACATAACATTTAATCTTTTATATATATTAATATAACATTTCAAAGCAGCCTTCTCCCTACATCCAAATTTAACATTTATTCAGTTCTATCCAATTCCTCCACTCCCCTAAATATATAACTTAAAAATCCTTTTTCTTAAACTAATCAATCAGTAAACTAACCTATTTCAACCCAATTTCCTGCAAAATTACCATGCACTACAATTCTAAATATAATCCACTGCCCACTCTACTAAAATATACATATATCTATATATGCATTCCATTTTATAAAAAGAAAAAAGACAATAACTTTAAATTTATAATCCATATAATATCTTCTTTGATGTCTTTCCACTGGATTGTTAAATCCATCATCCATAATAGGGTAAAATAACATGCTGGTGCAACAGTTTGTTCAAGATCTTCAATCATCTTCTGCCCCCATCAGTAATGGATATCCTCATATATATATAAAAGTAAAAACAACCACCCGAGTGACATTATAATTATATTCCATATAGTTGTAATTGTGGTTTTCATCAGGATTATTAATTCCCATCATCCTAGTGGGTAACATCCAGATCTTCTGCATGCCCCAGCGTGACTCTCTTGCCTTGTAACTCGAAATAGTTATAATATATTTATCAGTAAAAGAAATCCAAAGTAGATAATTCAAATCCAACAATGTAAGGCTCTTTTCACATCCCAAAATCACGGCATTGCAGAGATCTGCCACTATCCTCAAGATAGTATTAAACAGTAGTTCGCCTCCACTATCTTTTCACATATTCATTCATTTTTTAAAGTCCCTGGCTTCACTGTTGCTTGGTTTAGAAACTACTATTTCTATGAGATCTGTTTCTTTTCTTTTTCTTTTGCGGGTTGAATTTCCATCCTGGTTTCCTTCCTACAAATTGTGTATCAGCTGATCGATTTTCATTCTGCTTTATAAGTTGATCTTGTTGGTTTTGTTTTGTTATCTCATATTTCTTTTCCATCATTTGTATATCAACTGGTTGGTTTACGCACTTGTCTGTAACTTGATGATTCATCACATTGGAGTCAGATGACACTGCTCTCATATTTATAGACAGTCCAGCTGGGGTATCCAGGGAGTCCGAAGACAATTTATCTACCACAGCCTCTGTAATTTGATATTTTCCCTTTGTTTCCAACTCCTTTTGCTTGTCCTGTATTATGCCTAAAGATGTTAAATTCATTTTTAAAATTTTTTGATAAAATTCTTCCGCTTTTTCAACAGTGTTCAGTTGGTATCTTACTCCTTGGTGTCTCAATATTAAACCAACTGGAACATCCCACCTAAATAGGATATTTCTTTTTTTTAACTCAGTCACTAGAAAACCAAATTTCTTCCTCTCCATTAACATCTTGGGCGGGAGCTCCTTAAAAATCCAAATCTTTCTTCCATGAAATTGCAAAGTAGAATTAAAAGAGTTCTGCACAATATTATTCCTAATTTCTTTATCTGTAAAATAAATCACCACATCTCTAGGCAATTGCCTTTGCTTTGCCAACCAGGAGTTTATTCTATAAATTCTGTCAATCCTGCAAAACACTTCATCAGGTTGAACCTTTAAAATCCCAGCCAGAATTTCAGAAGATATTTTCCTTAAATCATCTCTGTTATTTTCCTGCAGACCTCTCAGTCTAATTGCATATTCTGTAAAATTATGTTGGATCATTAAAACTTCTCTTTCAATCCTCTGTTGTACATTTTCTTCATTACCAGTCTTTTGGTCAACCTCCATTTTAGGTTTGTCTTCTGAACTATTATCCTGAATGTTTGCCAAATCCTTTTTAATTTTTTGGATCTTGTCATACAAATTCTCCTCAGTTTCTTTCATTTTAGACTCTAATAATTTAGTATTTGCATCCAACTGAATCACAAAGTCTGATAAACCATTAGCTGTTTTTAAAATCTTTCGATCCAAAAAGTCAAACTTAGATTTCACCAATTCACCAATTTCTTTAATTTCCTGCTTAAATTTTTCAAGTTGCTGATTCACAATCTCATCCCTTCTTACAATCTCCTCAAGGAGAAATTCTATTATATTAAAGTCAGGTTTCTGAGACTGGAGAGTTAGAACTTGTTCATATAATTTGTTAATGGGGGAATCCCCCCCCCACTGCCTGTTTGTCTAACTTTATAAATCTCAGTGCCATTTTTCCACACAGACAAGATTTACTGGAAAAGAGAAAAAAAGCTTTTTTCCAACCAAGATCAATATCAGATCCCCAGGAAAAAAAGAAAAAAAACAAGAGTGAGAGTGAGGTTTTGCCTTCAATTACAGCCAGAAGTGTTCATTCCGCTACTTTGTAATAGAAAACGGAAGGACTTTCCCTTTCAGCCTCTCTTCAAGCCGCAGCAGTCGCCATTTTAAAAATCTTTTTTCCTTTCACTTCTTGAACAACTTCAGTAACTTTTCTAAAATAAAAAGAATACTTGTGCTTCAGGATCAGAGGTCCAGCTCACGTCTTCTTTAATTAATTTAACAAATTTACAGGCTTGCTTTTGCCACCTAGCTCTGCGTGTAGCAGAGATCTCCCAGAGCCCGGAGCATCGGCTGGGGATACGGGGAGTCTCTTCCGCTCCGTCCCAAAAGTAAATAAAAAACTTTTGGGATTAGGCAGAGGACTCTACCCACCCCAGCCGGCTCTATCTCCATTTCCTAATGGAAACGGAGTTTTTTTGAGCCGCCATTCCGCTATAAAGGCGGCTCTTACAGGCAGTGGGTTCGACGATCCCGAAGGAGCGTCCGGCGGGGACAAACAGCAAACCGGAAGTCCCCTGTCTTGTTCCTTTTTCAATTTTAAACTCTGTTGTCAAGCTTCCATTAATAATAATCTGTGCCTTTTGCTCTTGGTAAATTGCTGAAACCGCCTGTATAAATTGATCCCCAAAGTCCATCTTTTTTAAAGTCTTTAGTAGAAAATTCCAATCCACTCTATCAAAGGCCTTCTCTGCATCCAAGAAGACCAGCACTGCAGGGATCTGTTTATTCTTCTCAAGATATTCCAATAAATCTATTACTTGCCTTACATTGTCCTTCATGTATCTACCCTCGATAAATCCCGCTTGATCTTCATGAATCACCTTTTGAATTACTGGCATCAACCTGTTGGCTAGTACTTTTGCGTAAATTTTATAATCAGTATTCAGAAGAGATATTGGTCTATAATTCTCCGGTTTCAAAGTTTTATAATACACTGCAGTCAAACCATCCGTTCCAGGAGCTTTAGCTGTTTTTAATTGTTTAATTGCTGCCATTATCTCCTCTTCTGTTATAGGATAGTTCATTCTTTCCTTTTGTTGATCAGTAATTTTTGTAACTCTTTTATTATCTAAGTATTTTTCTATAAGTCCATTCTGCACATCATCTTTAGCATATAGTTTAGTATAATAGTCCACAAAAGCTTCTTTAATTAATTTTTGTTGAAAAATTTCTTTCCCTCCAATATCAATACTATCAATAGTCCGTATACTCTGCTTTTTCCTTAATGTATAGGCCAACCATCTGCCCGGTTTATTGGCATTACAAAATATATTATGCTTCGCATATTGTAAATTTGTTGCAACTTGTTCCGCCATAAGCATTTGGAATTGGTCTTTCAAAAGTTTTATAACACCACGTATTCTTTCATCTGTTGGGTTTTTAATAAGTAGCTGTTCTTTGTTCTTTATTTCTACTTCCAGTTCAGATCTTTTCTTTTGTCGAATCAGTCTATGTTTAGAGTTCATATAAATAAGCACCCCTCTCATATAAGCTTTGCTCGCATCCCATACAATTTCGATTGGGGTACCTTTATTCAAGTTTATTTCAAAAAATTCTTTCAAATGCTTTTTAAGTTCTATTATATTTTTTTCATATCTGAACAAGTTTTCATTTATTCTCCAAGAGCGTCGCTCAGTCTTGCCCATCTCAATTTCTATCCATACTGGGCTATGGTCGGTCAAAGTTCTTGGAAAAATCTTTGTTCTTTTTGTCTTCACAAGTAAATCATCTGACAACAAAATAAAGTCAATCCTAGAGAAGGATCTATGTCTATCGGGAAAAAAAAGTATAGTCCAGTTCTTTTGGATTATGTATTCTCCAAATATCTTTTAATTCCAAGTCTTCTTTCATGTCAAAAAAAGTCTGTGGTAATCTGATCCTGGATTTCGCCAAACTCTTTTTATCTAATTTCGAATCAATTACTCCATTCCAGTCTCCCATAATTAGAATAGATCTATAGTCCCATTGCAGTAGTTTAGTGTGTAACATTTTATAGAAATGGTCCTGTTGTTGATTAGGAGCATAAATTCCAATCAGAAGAATTTGGCCATTTACTGTAAGCAATTCGATGGCTACAAACCTACCATCTTCATCTGCTTCTATAATTTTAGCTGTTAATCTTTTGTTTACATAAATAACCACACCATTCTTTTTTTGCAAAGTTGAAGATATAAAATGTGTTCCTAATTTAGAATTTATCAAGTATTTTTGATCTTGAGTTGTGATATGCGTTTCCTGTAAACAAATTATGTCGTTATTAAATTGTCTCAAGTATGTAAATAATTTCTTCCTTTTCTGTGCTGAATTCAACCCATTCACGTTCCAAGATAAACACTTAATTGTCATCTTTATCTTCCTGAAGCATCGAGCAGAATAACCGAATATCTTCCGGAATCTTCGGTCTCGCCCCCCCGCCCCAAGGCTCCAGTCTCTTGTGTAGCACTCTTAGCTCCCTTTTCTTGTCTTTCCTGTTGTTGCTTTTCTTTAAGTTGCTTGGATTTTGCACGGGTTATGCGCTGATCCTTAACTTCGGCCATCCGAACCAAATCCAGGATTGGAGAAGATTCCAGCAAGGGCTCATCCAAGAAACCTCCTTCAGCACCCTGCATTTTCTCTAGCTCCACCTGCTCCACCTGTTCTTGCGGTTCTTGTTGAGGTTGCTTCTTATCACTCTCCTTAATCTCCAGGACTGTGGATGAACGTGGAGATGGTGTTCTTTCTTTAAAAATAGTAGTATAGAAATACTCCGCCTTCTCCACGGTATTGAAACGATGTCTTTCTCCCTTGTATTTCAAAATTATGCCAGTTGGGGCATCCCACCGAAATGGTATCTCTTGTTTTTGCAATTCTTTTACAAGAAAGCCAAAATCTTTTCTTGCTTTCAACATTTTAGGTGGTAGTTCTTTATAAACTCCTATTTGTGTGCCCCCCACTTGCACAGAAGTAAGAAAAGATTGTTGCAGGATATCATTTCTTATTGTTCTGTCCGTGAAATATATGACCACATCTCTAGGCAATTGTCTTTGTCTGGCCACCCAGGAATTCACTCTGTAAATTTTATCTATTTTGTAAAAAACCACATCAGGATTAATTTTTAAAAGCACTGCCAAAGCCTCAGCACAGATCTGTCTCAGGTCCTGCCTGTCACCCTCTTTAATTCCTCGAAGCCTTATGGCAAATTCCATTGACCTGAATTGCATCATAATTTGTTGCAATAATTTTGAGTAGTTGTCTTCCTTTATTGAAGAAGTTTGTGGGGGTGTATGTTATCTCAGTGGCTGGCAAACCACGCTGAGTAAGCAAACATCTTCACAAGGTCCTAATCTCATCAAAGACAGGATGTCTGGCAAGAAAACCTTTATCAAGATATGCAACCCAGCACGTAGCATTGTTTGTCACAGGAAATAACATGAGGGTAACACGAGGGATCCATGTGGACTTCACGAGCTTTCTTTAGCCAATTAGCATCAGTAAACGTTGATTAATGTTTTGCCACGATAGTTGTAAAATGACAATAAAAGGAAGCCTTCTGGATGGAGTCAGGGTGCCTTCCCCAAGGTATCTCACACCGAGGTACCTTGATCAAGGTGCCTTCCACCCGAGGGGCCTTCCCGTGAACCATCATCCTGCCTACACGTCTTTCTTCATCAAAACAACAAAGTTCTTGCCATGAGCCGAATGCCCAGGTACTTTGCTTTTTTGACAATTTGAATTCCTAGTTTTTCCTCTAATTTCTTGTTTTGGCCTTGCATGAGATTCTTGGTAATTATCTTTGTTTTGTTTTTATTTATTTTCAGGCCTGCTACTATTCCAAATTTCTCTATTTCTAGTAGGAGTTTTTCTCCTGTTTCCAAAGGATCCTCTAATATAAATGCCATGTCGTCTGCAAAGGCCTGTGTTTTGTATTCTTCTCTTTTAATTTTTAACCCTTTTATTTCCTTATTTCCCCTTACCTGTGCCAATAATATTTCCAATGAAAGGATGAATAAGAGGGGGGACAATGGACAGCCTTGTCTAACCCCTTTGTTTATATGGACTTTTTCTGTAAGATCTCCATTGACCATAATTTTTGTTGTTTGCTTAGAATAAATTGTCTTAATCATTTCTATAAATTTTTCACCAAATTTCATCCCGATTAATTGATTAATTAAATTAAATGTCTTATTATGAATCTGTTTTTTCCATCATTATTATGTAAATCAACCCAGAGATGTTATAACTGACATTGGGGGGCAAAGTTGTTTAATAACGTAAAACATTTCTCACAAAACATAAAGTAATTTTACTTCAATACTAATGCTTATCAAATGCATGATTTTAATGTTTAACATCTGAAATGTTAAAATACTATTTTCTTATTTGCCCAGCATTCACAAAGCTGATTACAGTAAATGGGCAAGAATATCATCTCCAGGTAGTTGACACAGCTGGACAGGTATGTGACTCTTAGTCTCATTTTAATATCTTCAAATTTCACAATTATTTGTTGATGTGCTTGAAGAACTGTATTGTGATCAAATGGGTTCAGTCTTTTTAGTGTAGCCTTCTTCACATACATTATTGTAATGTGAAGATTCCAGTGGTTAGGAGGCTGGAGTTGTACATGCTGGTCCCGTCCGTCCCCCCCACCCCACCCCCCCCCCACACAATCTGTTTCCATTCTTGTCTCCTGACCCTTCATTCCCTGATCTCCCTCTGTTGAGCACAGACATCTGAACACCTGCAGTCCTGCAGCATGTGGAGTGCTGTGCTTTTGTTCAGTGAAGCATATGAACAATGCTTCTTCAGATGTCCCTGCTAAATATGAGTTTGAGAATGAAAGAGGTGAATACATAAGGGTTGAGCCTCATGGTCTGCTCGGTCCTCCCCATTTTAACTCTTCCAAGTTCACTAGAATCCATAAAGGACTAGTCTAACCTTGTAATGGGCAGAAGGAATATCCTTGAGTAACAGGAGGAAGAGCCACTACCAAGACAATGGTCAGATAAAAAAACCCAAATCCAAGTCAGAAATGTAATTGAGAAAATGTCTCATACAAGACAGTCTGTAGTTCTCACAAAGATAAGGGTGGGGGGCATTCATAGGATGGGGGGCATTCATACTTGCAAGATTCTGTTACCATAACCTTATAATAAAAGTAGTGTTGGCAAAGCCTGTCCCAATAGGCAGTCAAGGAAATACTATGGTAAATGGACATGACTCTGAAAGATGCTTGGACTGGCTAGTAAGGTGACCAAAATAGAATAACCTTAAAATTTGGAACTGTAATATAATGTTGGGAGAATTTCCCTGGGTCCCTTTTGTTCCAAGTCAGGAAAAGAACACAAGCAATCAAGATTCAAGGTGAGCTGCTGGAAAGGAGGTCTCTCTCTTTATTTCAAAAAACAATACAAAGTCATTTGGGGGGCAGCTGGCAACTGACTGACACATCACCAAAATTTTTATATGATTTTGAGCCCTTTGTGAAGGAAATGCAAGTGTGATGTATAATTTTATGACCAGAGGAATGTAGAGGAAATATTTTGTTTGTTATCTCCTTTATCAGAAAAGATCTTCCTGGTTAGGCATATGGTTTTTTGTCATTGTCTTTTATGATTGTGAGAAACATGAGCATAGGGCAAGGGCATAGGTGTTAAATTCCCATGCCATTTAAATGTGGATTGGCTCCAGTGACAGATACCTGCTTGTCTGCGTTCTTTATATCGCTGCCTTCTAGCACTTCAGATTTATTACTTTCTCCTGTTTATCTAAGGTTGATGGAGACAATGTATATCTCTGCTTATGGAAACATTGTATTTCTCCTATTGTCATCAATTAGCAGTTAAAAGGAGAAAGTAGAGAAGGGAGTGTTTTTTATCAGGGCAACCTGGTCTACCCAAATATTGGACGGAGCATACTGCTTCCGCTTTCGCCTTTCAGCCCCAATCCAGAAGCCTTCGCAGGCATTCACTTTTGCAACAAACTATATTTTTGTGTTAAATTTATATTTACCAACAAAAAAATAAAGGGAGACTAGTATAGATCTATTTAGCTCTCGTCAGCTAGCCATACCCTTCTGGGATTCGAACCCAGGCTACTGGCATATTAGGTAGATGTATTAACCTCTAAGCCACGGGTTCTCTTCGCTTTGTCAGCTATACCAGGGGAGAGATTAAGTGTCTTTTATCAGGGCAACCTGGTCTATCCAAATATGGGATGAAGCATACTGCTTCCACTTTTGCCTTTCAGGCCCAATCCAGGAGCCTTCGCAGGCAGTCGCTTTCACGACAAACTATATTTTTGTGTTGAATTTATATTTACCAACAAAGAAATAATGTCATGAAAGCAGGGTGAAGAACCAGAGTGAAGATTTCCCCCCCCCCCCCTTTTTATGGCTTACTTCAGTATTTTCCTAACAAAATTTAAAAATCTTGTCTCTGGTGATTAAAGATGTTTGACAGCTGCATAAAAGTTTCTCAAGGTTATTTGATTGGTCCTAGCCAAACAAGGGGGAGATACTGTTTGCTTTCTATGGTTTCTTCTATAAATCAGTTATTATCAGCATGATTATTTTTTTAAAAAAAATATTTTTTTATTTTTTAAAAAATGTCAAATCAATGCATGAACAGTATGACACCTGGGCGCCATACATTCCAATACAAATAAAACTGATCAGATTAAACATTATTATTACATTCAATCAATTTATTTCTAATAACAATACACTTCTATATTAGGTTACAATCTTATCATTATTCAAATATTCCACCTATTTCTCGTTATTACTTTCTTTTTATCAGATAAAAGTGGATGCATTAATATTCCCTTTATTTCTATCACTTATTCTAGCTTTTAATCATGTCACCCTATATTAAAAGGCTTTTCCTTTCTTTCCTGTCTAACTTCTAATCATGTCACCTGCCTCTCTTAAGTCTCCATCTATATCTATTTCTTGGAAGTCCAATCTAAGTGTTCCTCCCACCTCTACCCTCTTCCACTGCCTATTTTCTAAAATTTCTACCGAGGCCCTTGCCTCCATTTCAGGCATATCTTCCAACTCCCTTTGTATGTTTCCCCCCTGGTTTACTTTATCAATCACTATTATTTTCATTGTAATCTCCTCTCTGTCTTCTTCCTTCTTCTTTTCTTCTTTTGGCTCCTCCCTTTCCTGGATGTCTTGGTCTGTAGCCATCATCCCTTGTATAGTGTTTTCCATTTTTTCCATAAAGTCCTTAAATCCTTTGTCCATAATGTCTTTTGTATTTTGAAAGAGTAAATCCATCTCCTGGACAATTCCACTCATTTCTCCTTCTTAAATGTCTTATTTTGTTTTTTTTAAAGAAAGTTGATTTTTTTCCCAACAGTCCAAGAACTATTTATTTAGTCTTTAAACTCCCCTTCAAGGAGTAAACTAGTCCGAATTCTTTATATTTCATAGGTTAACACTCAGTTCCATTCGAGTACGCCCAGAGGTTATCAAAAGCCCCTTGTGTCCTCTTTGCAAATTCAATCCTCTAATATAATGTTCAAATGTCTCTTTAATTGAATCACTTCCTTGTAGTTTCCCTTTTTGTCAGCAGGTGGCACTCTCCACTTGAATTTCAGTTTACTAGTCTATTGTTGTTTGGATTATACAACAAATATAAAAGCAGAGTAAGTTTTGTATATAGATAATTCCAATATTTAAAAATGCCTTCCCAGTACCACTTCTTCCCAGTTTAAGAGTCACTTTTCTGTTTATTTCAAAGTCTGTTATTTATTCTCCTGCACTTTTCATTTCTGGTTAGGTATTTCTTCAGCGTGCCCCAAAAAGATTAGGCGACGCTTTAACACATAGTTCTGAGCAAATAGTTCTAAATTATTTCTTGGGGTAATTTAAAACAAAGAAAAATCCTCTCCCTCAGTTCCACCGCGGCTCACCTTCTTCTCTCCTGCACCAGTCTTAGCTGTTATTCTTCGGTTGTCCCAGCTTTGTAGTGGTCATCTTTAGGCTGCTTCTTCTTCTTGCTGTGGCTGAGAGGGAAAAAAGACCTTGGGCTGAACAGGACAGTTGAAACTCTTCCCCACCTCACAGGGTGCCCCTCTTTGCTTCACCACCCCTGCAGGGTGTCACTGCGTTATGTATTTGTCAGCCGAGCTTCCATCCTAAAATGGTAGCCTGGCCGAGAACTTTATCATGTCTCTGTAGTAACAGAGATAAGACTGTCTTGTGATTTCTGAGCTACTGCACATGTCCAAGTTTAAGGAAGTAACTTCCTGATTTTTTTTTCCTTTGTCCATCTGTGTGATAGAACTGCCGGTAACGATGTAGTTAGCAAATTTGTTTTATTTCTTTATAATAAAATGTTTCTTAGAATATATTTCGGGTTTTCTTTCTTTAAAGCATGGAAAAACAAGATCCATCCATCTCTAATCAAGTGCAATTACCCCAGGGGGGAGTATCGAAGCTGATTTATGCTTCGACATATGGTAGCAGAGGATGGTTGATTTACGATGTTTTTCTTTGCCATTGCTCTGCTGATAAGCGAACAGGCTATTAAACAGTTAGTTAGTCCAGCGACCAAGGAACACTGATTAATTACTGCAAATATGCCAAGAAAGAAAAAAAACCAGATGCAGGGCACAGTCTGCTGAAGACTTAAATCTCTCTGATGAAGCAGTGAAAAGAATTTTACAGAGGATCTCAACTTTCCAAACCCCACTTGCTTCAGCGACCAGGCTCGAGGAAAATGCTGTTGGGGGAGCTTATCCTGAAGACGACGTGCTACTGAGGTCAGTGATGCCCTCTTCTGATTCTACATGCCCTCAATTAATTACTAAAGATTGTACTAAAGAAGCCCAGGAATTTGAAAGGCTTGGTGCCAAACCTAAAATTCCACAAGCAGCTGGGCATTCCTTTCCCAAAGAGATAGGTGAAACTCATTATTCTCCTGTGCAAAGCTATCTTGATCAAATAGAGATTCTAGAAAATGAGCTGTTCAAGGCGAAAGCGTTCATTTCTATACTCAAGCCAGATAAGAGGGACTCTCAGTTTTTTCAAATTCCTGAGTCCTCCATTTTGCCTTCTTTTTCGAAGCCAAAGCCACTCCCACAAGAGGGTGTCACATCAGGCGAATCAGAACAGAAAGCTGTGTATACGTCACAATTGCCTCATGATGTTATGCCTTCTCAGATTACACATGACGCTGCTACAGCAGCAAAGTCTTCTGTGATGCCTGAAACTAGTGTTGCAGCACCATCTACTGGCGAAAGTAACTTACAAGATAAAACTGAATTGCTTCACATGTTCCAAGAGCATTTACAACAATTACAGCAAATGTTTTCAACGATGTGTCTAAATCACTCAGTTCTTAAGGCTGCACCGCCATCTGTGCCTTCACAGGCTCAATTTTTAGCACCCCCTGGTGGTGCTGGTGACGGTTTTGTCCAAATTCCAATCCCAGATGGAGCACAGTAGCAGCAGGTTCCAAGACAACAGCCTCAGCCACAGCTGCATGTTCCAGTACAGCAGCCTCAGGTTCAACCACAAGTGTTTTTACCTGCACAACCAGCACCTGTAATGCATGTTCCTCAACAGCCATCTTCAAATGAGCCCCCCTCATTTGTGATCTTATCTTGGAGGAGGGTGCGGACCTGGCAGGTATTACGGAGACCTGGTTGGGCCAGGAAGGGGGGGGTTCCCCTCGTTGAAATGTGCCCACCAGGTTTCCGTGCATTTCATCAGCCAAGGGCTCAGGGGAGGGGTGGGGGAGTGGCGGTGATTATTAGGGAAAGTCTTTGTCCAAGGGAGACCACTGTTCCTCAGATAGCCGGATGTGAGTCCCTTTTTGTGAAGTGGGGCCGTGGGGTGCAGATGGGTTTGCTGACTATGTACCTGGCTCCCTGCCACGTGGCGGCGACCCTGACGGAACTGCTCAACGTTATTGCCGGGGTGGCGGTTGATACCCCCAGACTTATTGTCATGGGGGATTTCAACCTACCATCCGCAGGTGAGGCATCAGAGGTGGCTCGGGAGTTCATGGCTTCCATGGCAGCCATGGACCTGACCCAGTTAGTGCAAGGCCCCACTCACACAGGGGGACACACTCTGGACTTGATTTTCATTTCTGGTCAGTGGCTGAATGATCTTGGTAGAGGGGACCTAGACATTAAACCCTTGTCATGGACAGATCATTCACTCCTTCACTTAGACTTTCAAGCCGCTTCCCCCCGCCGCAGGGAGATGGAACCGACTAGATGGTTCCGTCCCAGGCGCCTGATGGATCCCGAAAGGTTCCAGATGGAGCTTGGGCCATTTCCTGAGATCCTGACACACGACTCGACTGAAGACCTGGTGGCCGCCTGGGATAGTGTGGCCGCAGGAGCTTTGGACCGCGTCGTGCCTTTGCGGCCTCTGACCCAATGCCGATCTCAATTGGCTCCTTGGTTCTCCGAGGAGCTGAGAGATGAAGCGTCGGAAAAGACACCTAGAGAGTGTTTGGAGGACTAGTCAATCCGAATCTGACCGGACACATGTGAGGTCTTATATCAAGTCCTACCTAGTGGCGATAAAAGCGGCAAAATCTAACGATTTTTCCGCTCTTATCACATCTGCAGAGAACTTCCCAGCCTCTCTGTTTAGGGTGACCCACTCCCTCCTTCGGGTGGGAGTGCGGGAAGATCCCTTGCAGGGTCGGGCTGAGGATTTTGTGCAATTCCTGCATGATAAAGTCGCTCAGATTCGGGAAGGCTTGGACTCCGACTGGGTGAGTCTGGGGAGGGAGATGGGGGTGAGTCTTGAGAATATTATCTGGGAAGAGTTTGACTCCGTGGCTCCCGAGGACGTGGACAGGATTCTGGGTAGGCTTAGTGCTGCCACATGTTTATTGGACCCGTGTCCCTCCTCGTTGGTACTGGCCTCCCGGGAGGTTACATGAGGCTGGCTCCAGGGCATTATAAGTGCTTCTCTGAGTGAGGGTGCCTTTCCCGCTGCCTTGAAAGAGGCGGTGGTGAGGCCCCTCCTCAAGAAGCCATCCCTAGACCTGGCTGTATTAGCAAATTACTGTCCGGTCTCCAACCTTCGTTTTGTGGCGAAGGTTGTCGAGAGTGTGGTGGCACGACAGCTACCCCAGTACCTGGAGGAAGCTGTCTATCTGGACCCGTACCAGTCGGGCTTCAGGCAAGGGTACAGCACAGAAACAGCATTGGTCGTGTTGGTTGATGAACTCTGGAGGGCTCGGGACAGGGGTTGTTCCTCTGTCCTGGTCCTATTAGATCTCTCAGAGGCTTTTGATACCATCGACCATGGTATCATGCTGCAGCGGTTGAGGGGGTTAGGAATTGGAGGCACCATGTTACGGTGGTTCTCCTCCTACCTCTCTGACTGCTTGCAGTTTGTGTTGGCAGGGGGGCAGAGGTCGACCTCGAGGCGCCTCGCTTGGGGGTGCCGCAGGGGTCGGTCTTCTTGCCCCTTCTGTTCAACATTTATGTGAAGCTGCTGGGTAAGATCATCTGTGGTTTTGGGGTGAGAGTCCACCAGTATGCTGATGACACTCAGCTGTACATCTCCACCCCAAACCACCCCAATGATGCCCTTGATGTGATGTCCCGTTGCCTGGAGGCCGTGCAGGTCTGGATGGGGAGAAATAGGCTCAAGCTCAACCCTTCCAAGACTGAGTGGCTGTGGCTCCCGGCGTCCCGGTATAGTCAGCTGGTGCCATCGCTGACTATTGGGGGTGAATCTTTGCCCCCCACAGAGGGCACGCAATCTGGGTGTCCTCCTGGACTCACGGCTGTCTTTAGAAGAGCATATGACGGCCGTAGCCAGGGGGGCTTTTTATCAGGTTCGCCTGATCTGCCAGTTGCATCCCTTTCTGGACCAGGACGCCTTGCGCACAGTCACTCACGCCCTCGTCACCGCCCGTCTGGACTATTGTAATGCTCTCTACATGGGGCTCCCCTTGAAGAGCACTCGGAGGCTCCAACTGGTCCAGAATGCAGCCACGCGGGTGGTTATGGGCGCACCTCGTTACGCCCATGTAACACCTCTCCTGCGCGAGCTGCACTGGCTCCCAGTGGTCTTCTGAGTGCAATTCAAGGTGTTGGTCACCACCTTTAAAGCACTCCATGGCATAGGACCAGGATATCTACGGTACTGCCTTCTGCCACCAACAGCCTCCCACCGACCAGTTCACTCCCACAGAGAGGGACTCCTCAGGGTACCATCGGCCAAGTTATGTCGGCTGGCGACACCCAGGAGGAGAGCCTTCTCTGTCGGAGCTCCTGCCCTTTGGAATGAATTGCCCCCGGATATTCGTAACATCTCTGACCTCCGGGTCTTTCACTGTGCCCTCAAGACCCTACTGTTCCGACAGGCGGGGCTGTCTAACTGAATGATTTTAAATTGGGTTTTAATTATGGGTTTTAAAATTTGGCCAAAACTATTTAATGATTTTAATTAATTTTAACTATGATACTGTATATTTATATTTTAATTCTGGCTGTACACCACCCCAAGGCCTTCGGGAGAAGGGCGGTATATAAATAATAATAATAATAATAATAATAATAATAATAATAATAATAATAATAATAATAATAATAATAAGCTCTGCATGGCCAATACTTGAAAAGTATTAAAGACAAAGCTGACCAGAAACTAACTTGGAACTGGTTAAGATCAGGAGTACTGAAAAAAGAAACAGAAAGCTTTATTTTGGCAGCTCAAGAACAAGCCCTAGCCACAAACTGCATGAAGGCAAAAATTCAACATGTCACCACCAACAGCAAATGCCGCCTCTGCAATGAGAAAGATGAGACAGTCGACCACCTGATCAGTGGGTGCAGCAAAATTTCACAAACTGACTACCTACAACGCCATGACCGGGTTGCTAAGATCATTCACTGGAAATTGTGCCAGAAGTTTGGATTTGAGTACAGCAAAAACCACTGGGAACATCAGGTTGAGAAAGTTTTAGAGAATGAGAAACTCAAGATCTTATGGGACTTTAGGATTCAGACTGACAGGCACTTGGTCCACAACACACCTGACATAACAATAGTTGAAAAGAAAAAAGTATGGTTCATTGACATTGCAATACCTGGTGATGCACGGATTGAAGATAAGCAGCAAGAAAAAATCACAAAGTACCGGGATTTGCAAATTGAAGTTGAGCGACTGTGGAAAAAGAAATCGTGTATTGTCCCGATTGTAATTGGAGCCCTTGGAGCAATACCCAAAGGGCTACCCCGCTATTTAGAAATTCTAAATTTGCCGGACTTGAACATTTTGACTCTACAAAAAACCACCTTACTCGGAACAGCTTACATCCTCCGACGATACCTTAACAGTTCCTAGGTCCTTGGTTAGGACTCGAGCTGCTGAGCTATTAACCAGCCTCAAAGGCTGTGAATCTCACTAAAGAGTAAATAATAATAATAATAATAATAATAATAATAATAATAATAATAATAATCTGCAAAGGTATTTTCGAAAACATTCCAAACAGTGCAGTCAAGGCAGGCCTGTAGCTTTAACTTTGCCTCCTCAGTCCAAGTCTTCACTGATTTAATTGTTGGTTTTGTGGTTTTAAGTCTTTGCCTGTAATCAGGTACAAGGTGAATCATGTAATGATCATGCAATTATCCATCATCTCTTACCCTTTTTAAAATTCCATCATTTATTGATTTTTTAGTCAGCCTTTTCTCTCTCTCTCTCTCTTGGAATCTTGTAGCTCTTTTTTATATTTTTGTGCCCACTGAACATTCCCTTCCAGATATCCTTTGTCTCTTTCTGCTGTATTATTTGAACACCCATCAACAAGACTTCCTTTTTTTTTTTTGAAGAGTCTTTTCTCTTTTTTCTCTGTTCTATTATAAGCTTTTAAGGAGTTATCAAATTGATTCCTACTTATTAATCCTTTCTCTTCTTTATTTTTAGCTTCTTGTGTCTCATCTTGATTTTTCCCTTCCACTGCTTCTTCTAATTTCTCATCTATTTCTTGAATATCACGTTCCTCTTTTCCCTCAATTGTTGAGTGACTTCTACATTCATTTCTGTATCTTTAAACAATCCCCTTGTCTCCTTATTGTCCTTTATAGATTCACACACACTTTTTAGCATCAAGAATATTTCTTCATATGCCTCTATTATCCCCTGTAAATCCATTTTATAACAATTTAGTAAAAATTACTCAGTATAGTTCTATAGTTCCAACGTCTCAATATTTAAAAACTCCTGCTTAATAAAATTTCATCAATCCCATAATTATACCTCCAAAATCCCTAAATTTATTATCTTTAAACTTCTTTAGTAATTTACAGCCTTATAGTTTCCCAATTATATATCTTCCCAATTGTCCAAATTTGAAAGTCTTAACTTTCCTTCTTTTCTCTTTTCTTCTGTCACCTTTCTTCTTTTGTCTCATAGAATGTTCTGTTGAATAACATTAATAGTCCAAAACCAAGTTAATTCACTGGATTCCTCCAATCTTTCAGATCCATAATCCAGTAGCCAATTTTAATAAAGTTTAGTTATTTGCAAGTTAGTTCCTTTTAGAAATCTTCAGAGAGGTGTGGCCAGCATTGCAGCAACACAATGGGTTCTTCGGAGGCTCCTGAAGAACCGTTGACATCTCCATTGTCCGGGGGTCCCAAGTGTCCTAAGTTGTCCTGAGACGACGAACAAGAGGAGCACGGACTGACCAACACAGGGAGATCACAAACTCCCTAGTTGATTGGAAGAAACACCTCAAACTGGACGGCGGAGAAAGCGGCCATAGAAGCTGCTAAGAAGCTGGGGCAGTCACAGCGGGAAGAGAAAAGCGAAGGCAGAGTGTCATCTAGGTGAGAATATTTTTTTTGAAAAAAAGTTTCTCTTCATACCCACTTGAAAGAAAAATAGAGTGGAAAAGTGGCTGAGAGCGAGAAGGGAGAGCGGGTGTGTATCGGCTCTCACTTCCGGCATTTGGGTGGCAAGGAAAGCAAAAGTCCAAAGGGAAAAAAAAAACTTTTTCTGAATGAGCTAAAGAAAGTGATTGGGAATTGACTTAAAAGAGTGGATTAACCAAGAGGAGATAAGAGAACTGATTGAATTTTTTTTTTTTTTGCAATAAGATGGAATGATTATAAATAAATTTGAAGTGACTACTGAATAGAATTAACTAAAAAGAACAGGAGTTTTGAAACTGTTTTGTTTTATTGAATAAAATGAAATGAAATAGCCTGCAGTGCCATCTAGTGGCAGGAAAAAAAGGCTTTGAATTAACTATAAGCTTCAAAGTTGACCTTGACAGCCCTGGTTGGACAGATAAGAAAGCAGATGTGCAAGAGAGAGAGACATATCAAAGAGAAAAGAAGAGTTTGGAGTGTTGAATTTGTTTTTACTTCTTGAATTTGTACTTTTTTTAATTTACTTTTTTGAGCTCTCAGAAGTATTTTTTTTTGGAACTGTTTTGTTAGATTGCTGTTGGATGTTTTTTGTTTTTTTCCTTCCTCTTTTTTCCACTCACTAGCGGCTAATGGGAACAATGTGTGGATAAGACTATACAACCTGGCTTGTTTTTCCTTTTTTTGTTTTTCCTTTTTTGTTTTTCCGCTTTTTTCTATTTTTTTTTCTCTCGCTTGACTGGAAAAAGAGGTGGCCTGTTTAGAATTTGGATTAAGGCAAGAAGAGCCTGAAGAGCTTCTGTTTGTTTCTCTTTTTGTTCTTTTTACTTTTTTTCACAGGATTTGTGTCACATTTTGTTTTTGTTTTTTTTCTTTCTCTGTTTGTCTGATTGGCAATATTTTTTGTACTTTTGTGGGGGTGATTGATTTCTTTTTTTTTTTCCTTTTCTTTTCCTATTTTTTATTCTTTCTAATCCACCCAACGGGGAGGATTAGATATTTGGATTATAAAGAAACCATAAGTGGATTACAAATTAGATTTATACAGTTTGGAGTTGAAGAAATTTACAGCACATTTGCATTCAACAGCGAGCCCCTCCATGATGGATTTAAAAAACCTTATACAGACACTTCATGATGATTTGAAAGAGGACTTAAAAGAAGTGAAGGAGTTGATTGGGAAAAATGAAGAAAGATTTCAAAAAGTAGAGGAAAAGGCAGATTTGACAGAAAAGAAAGTGGAAGAATTAGAGGAAAAATTGACATCAGTTGACAAAAATCAAGAGAGAAAAATTATGTTGCTAGAGATGGAGCGTTCTGATTTTTATCTAAGATTTCAAAATATAGAGGAGGAAAAAGGGCAAAACTTGCCAGATGTGATAGCTGAGATGTTGGCAGAAGTTATGGAAGAACCCAAGGAGAAGATTTTAAATGAGATTGACGAGGTTTTTAGAGTACACACAAGGTACGCAATGAGAAACAAATTACTGAGAGAAGTCCACGTAAGATTTACAAAGAAAGCAATAAAGACAGAGATACTACAAATAACAAGAAATACTGCACTGAAATATAAAGATAAAGAAATAGTAGCATTGTGACAAGTACCCAGAAGAGTCAGAGATTTGAGGAAAGAATACCATCTCTTAACATAATTTTTAATCACAAAAGGAGTGAATTTTAGATGGTTAATACCAGAAGGAATTTTGGTAACATGGCAAGAACAAAAACACAGATTAGACTCCATCAAAAAAGCAAAATTATTTTATCAGCAATTTTGTGGCCCATTAGATGATGAACTGGGAGCAGCAAGAGAGACTGGACACAAAGAGGAACTTGTAAAAGAAAAAGAAGAAAAGACA
The DNA here is from genome assembly GCA_022577455.1 of Arizona elegans. Lineage (NCBI taxonomy): Eukaryota > Metazoa > Chordata > Lepidosauria > Squamata > Colubridae > Arizona > Arizona elegans. The sequence goes on along the minus strand of JAKOOJ010000075.1, from coordinate 105,606 downwards.
AAGGAACAGGAAGAAAGAGCAATAAGCGAAGGAGCAAGAGCAAAAGATGTAAAAGAACGAAGAGAGACAAGAGCAGTGAGATCAAAAATTAGTAATAAGTAAAATATGGAAGAAGAAATAAAAGCAGTATCAATAAATGTAAATGGACTAAATTCAGCGACAAAAAGGAACAGAATCTTAAACAAATTAAATAGATTAAAGACGGACATTATGTGTTTACAAGAAGTACATATTAGAAAACAACACACAAAATTATTAGAATACTCAAAATTAGGTGTCTTATTTACTTCACTGATACAACAAAGCAAAAGAGGAGTAGCTTTATATATTAAAGAAAAATTAGAACCTAAATCAATATTTGTGGATGAAGAAGGGAGGATCTTGATGGTGGAAGTAAGGATGAACTTTAAACAAATACTCTTGGTAGCACTGTATGCATCAAATGATAAACAAGAAGAATTCTATAGGAAGTTACACAGGAAAATACTAGAATTGGAATATGAACACATATGTATAATGGGTGATTTTAATGCAGTAATAGATGTGGATTTGGACTGCAAGATGACAAAGAGAAAGAAGAAACCCAGAAAAATACTTCCAAAGACTTTCTTCACAATGATAGAACTAAGCATACAAGATGTATGGAGAAAAAGACATTTGAAAGAAAAACAATATACTTTTTATTCAAATAGACACATGTCATGGTCTAGGATAGATATGTTATGGATGTCAACTGTTTTAATAGATAATATACAAGAAGTAAACATTGAAACAAATATTTGGGCAGACCATAACCCAATTACAATAACATGGAAAGGACAAAAGAAAAAGCCAAGATGGACCTTGAATCAAACAATTCTAAATGAAAAATAATTTCAACAGTTTATGGACAAAGAGTTAGAGTTCTTTTTTAAAATAAACAAAAAGGAAGATACATCACTTCAGAATGTATGGGATACAATGAAAGCATATATTAGAGGTTTGGCAATAACATATTTGGGGAAAAAGAATAAAAAGAAAAGACAAATACAGAAGAAATTGGAAGAGTATAGGAGGTTAGAGAAAGAACTACAAAAGGACACACAAAATAATAGAATTAAAAAAACAAATGGAATTGAAAAAGCATGAAATAAATTTAAATGAACAAGAATTTTTGGCATGTAAATTAAGATCAGCCAAACAGAACTTTTTTGAAATGCAAATAAGCCAGGTAGATGGTTGGCGTATAAAATGAAAAAAGAAAAGGAGAAGAAACTAATAAGCCACTTACAAGATGAAAAAGGAAATGTATGTTATAGAAGTGAAGAAAAGAAGAAAATAATTCAAAATTATTATGAGACTATACAACCAAGAGAAGATACCTGATGAGGAGATAAAACAATTTTTAGAAAAATCTGACCTACCTAAAATACCTGAACAATATAAGGAAGCGCTAGAAGAAAGAATAACGATGATGGAGCTAACAGAAGCGATTAAAAAGCAGAAAAATGGGAAAACACCAAGACCGAATGGATTACCAGCAGAATTATATAAGACATTACAAGATGTGTTAAGCAATGTAATGGAATTATTTAATGAACTTTTAGTGAAAGCAAAGATTCCAAACTCATGGATGGAGGCGTATGTTACACTTATACCTAAGGAAGAAACAGATTTGCAACAAGTTAAAAACTATAGACCAATTTCGCTCTTGAATGTAGATTATAAGATTTTTGCCTCAATAATGGCGAATAGATTAAAGAGATTACTAAATGAATTTATTCGTATGGACCAAAATGGCTTTTTACCCAAAAGACAAATTAGAGACAATATGAGGATAATTTTGAATACCTTGGAATATTATGAAGTACACTCAGAAAAACAAATGGCGATGATATTTCTAGATACACAGAAAGCATTTGACAATGTGAATTGGCAGTTTATGATAAAACAATTACAGATAATGGACTTTGGGGAGAGATTTACAAACATGATAAAAACAATTTATGATAAACAATCAGCTAAAATAATGACGGAGAGATGACAGAAAAAGTTAAAATAATGAAAGGAACAAGACAAGGATGTCCGTTATCTCCATTGTTATTTGTGTTAGAAGTATTAAATAGAAATATAAGACGAAATGAAGAAATAAAGGGAATGAAAATAAAAAAAGAAGAATATAAGCTACAAGTCTGCAGATGATTTGGTGTTTATGTTGGAGGAACCTCAAATAACAGGTCCCAAATTATTAGAACAAATAGAAGACTATGGAGAGGTGGCAGGTTTAAAAATAAACAAAGAAAAAACAAAAATATTGGTGAAAAACATTACAGAAAAGCAAAAAAAGAGACTTAAAGGAGAAATTAGATATAAAAATTGTGACGAAAGTAAAATATTTAGGAATACAATTAACTTCAAGATGTGTAATGATAAAAGAAGATAATTATTATAATTTAAAAAGACAAATTGAGAAAGATCTGGAGAAGTGGAAAAATTTACAGTTATCATTAATGGGAAAGATTGCAACAATCAAGATGAATATTTTACTGAGACTATTGTTTCTATTTCAGACAATACCGATAAAAGTGAAAAAGACTTATTTTGAACACCTTAATAAAATAATAAGGAAATTTATATGGCAAGGAAATAAAGCGAGAATTAACATAAAAATGCTACAGGATACGAGATTGCGTGGAGGATTTGTACTGCCAAATTGGGAACGATATTATCAGGCAGCAGCGTTGACTTGGATGAGAGAATGGATTGAACTAAGAAATACAAAGCTATTAACCTTGGAAAGACATGATTTACAATTGGGATGGCATGCATTCTTTTTTTTTTTTATTGAAAAAGTTTTAAAACAAACACAATTTCCCCACAACCCTCCCTCCCAACCCCCCTCCCCCTCCCCGACTTCCCAGAGCAGAACACAAGGTATTTCTATTGACCTTTAACAATAAACTAAATTGCATAACCAATCATCAAACTAACACCCCCTAAAAAAATAATTCTTAACCCCCCATATATAAAATCCTATTTCTTAAACATAATACTTCTAATATCACTTATATAGCACTTATACAGATAAAAGAAATCATTCATAAGCTATTTGATATTCTTTGGTCTGATACTTATTTTGTATATAATCAATCCATCTTCTCCAGTCCTGTATATACCTTTCTTGTGTGTGATCCTTCAGATATGCTGAAATTTTAGCCATTTCAGCTAAATTAGTTACTTTCAATATCCAGTCATCAATAGTAGGCAAAAAGTCCTTCTTCCAGTGTTGTGCTATCAACAATCTTGCTGCTGTTATCAAGTTCAAAATCAATTTAGTCTCTGCAACTGTACAGTCCATAGTTATACCCAGTAAAAACAACTGTGGAGTAAATTTCAGTCTCTTTTTAAGAATATTCTGCATCACCCACCAAATCTTTATCCAAAATGCTTTGATTTTTCTACAAGTCCACCATATATGATAATAAGTTGCATCATCACAGTCACATCTCCAACATTTAGCTTGCACATTAGGATACATACATGATAATTTTTTGGGGTCTAAGTGCCATCTATAGAACATTTTATAAAAATTTTCTCTTAAATTTTGTGCTTGTGTAAATTTCACATTTCTAATCCAAATCTTTTCCCAAGTCTCCATCATTACTGGCTCTTGAAAATTTTGTGCCCATTTAATCATACAGTCTTTAACCAATTCCGTCTCAGAATCTATTTCCAATAAAGCATTATACAACCTTTTAATATGCATTTGTTTTTGATCTCTAATTTGTTTTACCAAATTCTCCTCATTTTGCACAAAGCCAGTTTTTTGAGCTTCCTTCCATCTAGCTTGAAGTTGACCGTACTGAAACCATGTATAAATTATACCTTCTTCTCTCAGTGTATCTAAAGATTTCAAATACATTACCCCCCTTTCCATAATAAGAAGCTCTTTATAGGTAATCACCTCCTGTTTTTGTTCTATACTTATATTTTCTATTGCATGTCTAGGATTTGCCCATACAGGTATCTTATAATTTAACTTATATTGATATTTTTTCCAAACCCTCAACAAAGCATTTCTTAATATATGAGCCTTAAATACTTTATCCACTTTTTTGTCATATAACAAATAGGCATGCCATCCATATAACAAATCATAACCTTCTAAATTCAAAATTCTCCCCTCAGTTAAATTAAACCAATCACTAATTTGTGATAAAACCGCTGCTTCATAATATAATTTTAAATTAGGCATTTTGAGACCCCCTCTTTCACGTGTATCTTGTATAATTTTCATTTTTATTCTGGGTTTTTTCCCAGCCCAAATAAAAGTATTAACACCTTTCTGCCATTCTCTCAGATTCTCATCTTTCTTAAGCACAGGTATCATTTGGAACAAAAATAAAAATCTAGGTAAGACATTCATTTTAATTGCTGCAATTCTTCCCAATAAAGACAACTGTAATTTTTTCCAATTTTCCATATCCTTCTGTACCTTCTGCCAAAGAACCTCATAATTGTTTTTGTATAATTTTGTATTTGAAGCTGCTATGTATACCCCTAGATATTTTACCTTTTTAACTATTTCAAAATCTGTTAATCTTGCTAGTTTATCTCTTTCCAGTATAGTCATATTTTTAACTATCATCTTTGTCTTATGTGAGTTAACTTTAAATCCTGATACTTTCCCGTATTGATCAATTATATCCAATATATATGGAGCCGACTCTATAGGTTGGGATAAGGTAATAACCAAATCATCTGCAAATGCTCTTAATCTATAATCTTGTTGTCTAATTACAATACCCTTCAATTTTTCTGAGTCACGTATCTTGTTCAATAGTACCTCCAAAGTCAGAATAAATAGTAGTGGGGACAGAGGACACCCCTGCCTTGTTCCTTTCTCAATTTTAAAAGCCTCTGTTAAACCTCCATTAACTATAATTTGTGCTGTTTGCTGCTGATATATCGCTCTAATTGATTGTGTAAAATATTCCCCAAAATGCATTTTCTCTATTATTTTAAACAAAAATTGCCAGTTCAAACGATCAAATGCCTTCTCTGCATCCAAAAATATAAACGCTGCAGGGACTTGATTATTTTTTTCCAAATATTCCAGTAAGTTTACAATTTGTCTAACATTATATCTCATTTGTCTCCCTTTTATAAACCCTGATTGATCATTATGAATTATTTGTTGCATAACTGGCATTAATCTATTAGCTAATATCTTAGCAAAAATCTTATAATCAGTATTCAGAAGTGAAATTGGCCTGAAATTCTCAGGTTTAATGGAGTTTTGGTCCTCCTTTGGAATTAGTGAGACAAAAGCTGTTTTCCAGGAAGGTGGTACTCCTCCTCCTACTTGTATTTTATTAAATAAAATTTTGAGTGGTTCTAACATTTCAGATTGTAAATGTTTATAATAGACAGCTGTTAGTCCATCTGTTCCCGGAGCCTTACCTATTTTTAATTGTTTAATTGCCCCAACAATTTCCTCGGAAGTTATTGGCTGATTCAATCTCTCTCTCTGTTCCAATGTTAATTCAGGAATCTCCATCTTTAAATATCTATCAATATCAACATCTTGAATTACATCTTTAGCATATAACTTTGTATAAAACTCCAAAAAAGTCTTTTTTTATTAAATTCTGTTGATAAATTTCTTTACCTCTAAATTCTATCTTGTCTATAACACGTGATTTTTGTTTTTTCCTCATCGTGTAAGCCAACCATCTCCCAGGTTTATTAGCATTACAAAATGTATTATGTCTGGCATATTGTATGCTAGTTGCTACTTGCCCAGCCAATAACATATTAAATTGCTCTCTTAAAATATTAATCATATCTTTTGCCTTTTTATCTCCCGGGTTAGTTATAAGCGATTGTTCTTTCTTTTTAATTTCCTCCTCTATCTCTTTCCGTCTGTTTTGTTGTTTTAGTCTATATTTATTGTTCAAAAAAATTAATGTTCCTCTCATATATGCCTTACTCGCATCCCATACCATCTCCATCGAGGTTCCTTTATTCATATTGTTAACAAAAAATTCTTTCATTTGTTTTTTAAGTTCACACAAGTTATCTTCATATCTAAATAAATTCTCATTTAACCTCCAAGACCTCCTTTCCCCTCTTTCCTGCTCTAATTCCACCCAAACCGGGCTATGATCAGTTAAAGATCTTGGACATATCTTCGTATTCTTCACCCTAGAAAAAAGATCATTTGTAGTTAATATAAAATCAATCCTAGAGAAAGATTGATGCCTATCTGAAAAAAAAGTAAAATCACTTTCCGATACATTCCTTTCTCTCCAAATATCTCTGAGCTCCATATCCTCCAGAATATCAAAAAAAGATTTAGGCAACTTAGCACGCATGGATATCTTAGAAAGACTTTTTTTTTATCTTTCTGGGTATTTATTACCCCATTCCAATCACCCATTAGAAGTAAAGATCTATAATCCCATTGTAATATTTTAGTATGTAAAAGTTTATAAAATTTATCTTGTTGTTGATTAGGTGCGTATACTCCAATTACAAGCAGCTTCCCATTCTGTGTTGTTAATTCAATTGCAATATATCTACCTTGAGTATCAGCCTCAATTAAATTGGCCACTAAGCCTCTTTTAATGTATATAACTAGGCCATTTTTCTTCTCTGGTGCTGATGCCACAAAATGTGTACCTAATTTCGAATTTATCAAATACTTTTGATCTGAAGATTTAATATGCGTTTCTTGCAAACAAATAACATCATTCTGAAATTGCTTCAAATAGTGAAATATTTTCTTTCTTTTTTGTGGAGAATTTAAACCATTGACATTCCAAGATAAGAATTTATTTGCCATCTCTTGGCGCTCCAAGCTTTGAGAGCATCAGCTGAACCTCCTCCACCATTTTAGACTTCGGCCTAGCTCCTCCCACTGCTTGTGTTTTTTGAACTTGTTCGGTTGAATCTTGAGGCTGTCGTGCCAGATGTTGTTTGTAAGTAGCTCTTGTCAGTCGTTGATCTTTTGGCAGCTGTATCATCGTTAATGACTCAAGGGTTGGTGGTGGACCCCCACTCAATAATAAATCTTCTTCCAAATTGGCTCCTCCAGCTAGAGCTTGAGCATAAGTTTGTGGTTGCACTCCATCTTTCTCTTGTTGTGTCGTTTCCAATTGCTTTCTAGCACCCCCTGGTGAGGGTGGCCTTCCAGCCTTTAAAACATTAACATAAAAATCTTTTGCCTTTCCAACTGTGTTTAAGCGATGTCTTTGCCCAGCGTATGTCACTATTATCCCAAAGGGGACATCCCATCTGTACTGGAGCTGCTGGTTTCTTAGTTCATTCACCAAAAAACCAAACTGCTTTCTGTCTCTTAACATTTTAGGAGGAAGCTCTTTCAGGACCACCAGCTCTTGTCCATCCACTTTAATCTTGTTTCTATAAGAAGCTTGCAGAATGTCATTTCTAATTCTCCTTGTTGTGAAATAAATCACCACATCTCTTGGTAGCTGCTTTTGTTTTGCCAGCCAGGAATTAACCCTGTAAATTTTATCCATTTGAATTACCACGTCTTCTGGCCTTTCTGAAATCAGCTCTGCTAAAGCATTGGAACAAACATCTTTTAAATTTTCACCAGTCTTTTCTTTCAAACCTCTCAGCCTCAGGGCAAATTCCATTGATCTGTATTGTAACAGAACCATTTCATCATCCACTTTCTCTGTTTGTATCATAACCTCTCCTACTTTAGTTGCAAGCTCCAAGTTAGCATCATCAATTTCCCATACTCTCTCCTCAATCTTTAACATATGAGTAGCCAGTCCTGAAACTGCAAAAACAATGTCATCTCTTATTTCATCATGTTTTTCCTCCACCACACTTTTAATTTTCTTTAACTCCTCTGAAAATTCTTTCATCATTTCTGTCTGATTGTTCAGGGCACCCATTATAAATTCTTTAAGGTCTTGTGACTGTGTATCAGCAGGAAGTTGTTGTTTTTGAGTCACTACAGGGGAACCTCCTCCCCCTTTAGAAGTTGGTGGCTTTAGTTGTTTAGCAGCCATTTTATTTTAAAAAGAGTTTTTTCCTTTTGCAGCCACAAAATCTTATAAACAGTCTTACAAAGTATGTTTCAAGGTTTTTTCAAAATAAACAATCCTCTCTTCAAGCTATACTCAATCCCCAGCAGTTTTCTCTTCAGGCAGAGGGCTCTTAACAAGCAGTTTCCTTTTAACTTTCACTTTCCCTTCCGCCCATAACAAAGGCTTCCTCTCCAGCCTCCAGCTCAAGAGAGCTCCTTTTGCAACAATGTATTCATGGAGTTAAGTTCTGTTTCTTTTAAAAAGCTTGCACTCTTGCTTCAGCTCTGTCTGCCTTGTTAGAAATCATTAGAACTCACTGTTTGCCGGCAGAATTGGACGCAGACGTCTTGCTCTGATTAACAGAGGCACCAGCGATCTGGAGCAATGGGAGGGGTGAACTGGGGAGCTCTCACCCTCCGAGTCCCTGGAATTAATCCAGTGACTTTCGGGGAGCTCTACCCACCCCCTCCAACTCTCCTCTCCTTCTTTGCCCGAAGGAGAGTTTTTTCAAACCGCCGGACAGCAGTTTAGCACTGTCAGGGCGGTTTTAACAGATCGGGTGGCTGGCGGTCTATGGAGACCGTCCTCGTCGTCAGCGGAGCCAGCGGAAGTCTTCGGGATGGCATGCATTCTTATGGTATGGCAGAAGCAAGATGCATATGTACTTTCAGAGACACTATGTAAGAAATGCATTGTTATTGGTGTGGGAGAAGGTTAGAGATAAATATTATTTGAAAATACCAATATGGTTATCAACAATGGAAGCGCTAATACACCCAAATATTATTAATTTTAGAAATATTCTTAGATATAAGGATATATTAACAGATAAGGGGGAATTGAAAGGGAAACAAGAAATAGAAGAACAAGGGATTGAGATGGATTGGTATACACATATGCAAATACAAACAAGATATGAAAAAGATGCGAAATTATATGGTTTTTATTTAGAAATGACCGATCTGGATAGGATACTCACAGGAACAGATGATAAAATAATTTAAAAAATATATAATCACTCAATATTGAACTAGAAGAAGAACAGGTAAAAGAAACAATGATAGCTTGGGTGAAAAATTTTGGATATTCAATTGAGCTAGATAAATGGCAGCAGCTATGGGAAAGGAATTACAAATTAACAATGTCCACAGCATATAAAGAGAACCAATATAAAATGTTTTTTTAAATCAAGTTTTATTGGGTTTTTTTCCCCTAACACACACCCACATATTTTATGAAACAGAGTATTGACCATATCATATCATATACAACTTGTCATATCCAAATATATTTTACTTAGTTACAATTTCTGCCACAGTATTCTTTTTCTATATTTTTAATCAAATCTTAATATTTCTATTCTTGTTTATATAAACAGTATCTTCTTTCACCCTCAAATTCTATTTTCTCCATTTTTAATCATATATATTCTCTTTTAATTTTTAATTATTCATTCTTTATCCTAGTATATTTAAACATGTTCAGGGATGCCTTTCTTCCATTTCATCTTTTTTTTTGTTCTACAGCAATCTTTCTTTTTCTCTTTCTCTCCCTCCCTTCTTTTATCCTTCCTACCTTCTTCTTCCCTCCTTTCCTACTCCTCTACTTCCCCTTCCTTTCTTCCCCTCCTCCTTTCTTCCTCCCTATCTAACCTTCTCTTCTACTCTTATTTCCCCTCCCTTTCTTCCTCTCCTCTTCCCTTTCTTCTATTCCTCTCTCTCCTTCTCCCTTCCTTCGATCTCCCTACTCTTTCTTCCATCTCTCTCTGTTGCTGTATTCATTTACAATTCAGTGGTTTTTTCCATGGTGTCCAGGCATCCCCGATTTTCTCTCCATTTATTGAATATATTTCTCAAAATTCCCATCATGTTTTTTAATTCTTAACAATGTATTTCAACTTATTCCATTTTTACCTTAAAACCTTTTAACTTAATTAACCTTCTACCTCTTATTTTCTTTAATTCCTAATTTCTTATTCCCACTTCAATAATTATTTTTCTCTTTTCCTAATATTTCAATTACTTTCAGTTATTTTTACATATAAACCATTCTGTGTCTGCTGGTCTATTCTACATTAAACAATATACTCCTTTTTTTGTTACTTCTTACATATATTTCATTTCATCTTCACTTACATCATTTACTAACATTTCAATTTTATTTCTTAATTTAAATTAATTCCTTTGTTTTTTCAATCTTTAGCACACATTTCTTTACCCTCAGCAGGTGTTTCTCTCCAATCCATAAATCCCCAAACAGCAAAATATAAACCTTTTTATCTTTCACATTGCATCTACTGATCTGTTTTACATTATAAAATATATTCCTTTTTTTAACTCCTTACATGCATTTCATTACATGTTTACTTACATCATTTACTAACATTTCAATTTTTGTCTTAATTTCAATTAATTATTCCCTTTTACAATAATCTATATATTTATTCTAGTTTGTGTTTTACATCCAATTTCTACTACTAATACCATTCCCTTAAATCAACATGTTAATGCTTTAATTCCCTTTCTACTATCCTTTTCTTCCCCTTTTAGCCATTTTCTTTTAAACTCTCCAGAATTCCACTTCTTAATATTTTCCTCCCTTTCTCCCATTCTCTTATTTCTTTTTTTTTGTATTTATTGTATCTTCCTTCCTGCATACTTTCTCTAGTTTTTAAATTTATTACCCTTTTAGTTCTCCCCCTCACTCTTTTCCCATTTCCTTCTCTTTTCTTCCTTTTTGAGAGATATTCCCCCCATCTATTTTTATTTTATCACTGTTAATCTCAGTGTAATCAGCTATATTTTTTCCTTCAATCATTTTCTTTCCAACCTTATATTCTTGCTTCTCACCTATCTTTTCTTTCTTTCTTTCTTTTTTTTTTTTTTTTTTTGGTATTCTATCCAATCTTTCACTGCATTTCCCTTAAACGCTTCTCGCACCTTTTGCAACATCTCCCTCAACTCAGTGAAGTGTTCAGGAATTCACGCCTGTACTTTGTACCTCCTGGTATCCCTGTCAATTGCCCTGATTTGGCAGATGTGTTACTGCCTGACCCCACTACTTTGAGCAATAAGCTACAAGCATCGTACATGCTTTGCCTTCTCAAAGGAGTGGCTCCAGGTGTGCTTCTCCATATTGAGGGAAACTAATTGTGTGGCATGGACAGAAGCATTTGCCATGTCTTCTGGAGCCAGTCTGAGATGCCAGGAGATGGGGTACTGTATGGAGAGCTGCTGAAGGAACAGTTTTTTCCCATCTTTAACCTGCAACTGTTCGCATCAGGTATGCTGAGGTGGCTCCCACCCACCCTCTAAGAACTATATAACACAATAAGCAGGCATGCAGGCAGAAGTGGGGCTCTCCTGAATAATTTATTTAAAGGGTTAAAAAAAAAAACCTAAACATGCACAGAATTGCACCCAACAGGGAAAAAAGTGAATGGAGGAAAAGACTGGACTTGGAGAAAAGAGAAAACTTAGAATTCAAACATTTATTTGGATGCAAAGCTTATTCTGGTGAGTTCTGCGGAGTTCTGTCTACAGCTTCCTTTGTTTTTGTTAAACGGTCAGCACAGCATCTTAGCATGGAGAGTTTTCTCTATATGCTGTAGACTGTACTGTTTTTCTTCAATATTGACTGCATAGTTCTTTTCACCATTAATATTGCATACTTACACAGACATAATTGCAAAATGAATTAGAAACATCTGTTTGCATAAGTGTTCTTTCCCCCCTAATGAATTAGGTACAGATCTGTTTCTTTTTCATTTTTCTTTTTTCTCTGCACATTTATAAGGATTTATAAGGATTACAGTCTTTAGTAGCTAAATAATCATGGATAGTATATTACAGTGATGGCTAACCTTTTTTTCCTTGGGTGCCAAAAGCGTGCGCACGCACATGTGCCCACACCCATAATACAATGCCACTCCCGCATGCCCCACCCCCTGCACATGTGCATGTCACCCCCGCGCATGTGCGCACAACCCCCCCTTTTGGCCTCACATCCCAAAACAGGAAGGGGGGGTGGGGACCTCGCCTCCCAAAACGGCTGGGATGGGGGGAAAGCCTCCCAAAACAGCTGCGTGGTGGGAAAAAAGCCTCCCAAAATAGCTAGGAGGGGAGAAAAAAGCCTTGCCTCCCAAAATGGCTGGGAGGGGGAAAAAGCCTCCCAAAGCAGCTGGGTGGGGGAAAGCCTCACCTCCCAAAACAGCTGGGAGCGGGAAAAGACCCTTGCCTCCCAAAACAGCGCTGGGAGGGGAATGTCCGGAGATCTGGGAAGGCACAGGCAGCAGAAAGTGAGGAGAAAGGTAGGTCCCCTGTGCATGTGCATGCGTCTCCCGCTTGCAGGGCAGACCCGAAAATCAGCTGGGCAGCGGGAAGCGTGTGCGCAAGCGCAGTGGAGCTGAGCTGGGTGACGGCTTGCATGCCCGCAGAGAGGGCTCCGTGTGCCACCTGTGCCATCACGGGCATATTATATATATCAGAGGTGTGGGTGCCCTATCACTGGAGGTTTTTGAGAGGAGATTGGACAGCCATTTGTCCAAAATAGTATAGGTCCCTTCAACTCTGTTACTCTATTACTCTAGAAGACTAACATCTAACTCAAGAAGCTACATTGTGCCAAAGAGGAAGTCTACAGGAAAGGAGACAGAATGCTGTACAATCAGGCCAGGAATATATTAACAAGGGAGATTAGAGCAGCAAAAAGAAGCTACTCTGAAAAGCTGAGGAATCGACTTCCGGTTTGGCTCCTGTCACCGAAAGACGGTCTTTCTTCGGACTGCCAGCCCCGTTGCCTGTTAGAGCTGCTTCAAACAAGAGAAGCGGCTCGGAAAATTCCGAATCCTGAAGGAATCACGAATAGAGCCGGCGAGAGGCAGGTAGAGCCCCTGTGAGCCCCCAGATAGCACCCCTTTGCTTCTGGGGAGGAAACAGGCGCGGCTCCCTATTCAGCTCGCCGAGGCTCCGGACAGCGAGGACAATTCTACATATCGTAGAACAAGGCGGCGGGACCAACCTTTCTATCGAGAACAAAGTGAATTCTCCAAACAAACAGGGTGGAATAGGAACTTGAACCACGAAACTGCAAGTATTTACTAGCCCTGTGACTAACTTTAAAATAAAAGAGTGAAAGTCTCTTGAAAATGGCGCCCGGCTTCAGCGTTAACGAGAGCTGAAAGCGAGAGTGGATTTGTATAGCTATTTCAACTAGCTACAAAGTAGCATTGCCTGTAACAAGTGAAAGAAAAGGGAATTTCTTTTAAGACAGCCTGATTCTGATCCAATTTCATCTTTAATTTGACTAAACCTGGGGGAATTTTTCAGAGGACTCTGTGGAGGAGGAAAGGGAAAAAAGACTTCCTTTTTTGAAAAAGTTAGACTACGTGGCAGCATGGTTTCTAAGCAGACTAAACAGGATGTGAAGGCGGCGGGGGGGGGATCCCCCACACATAAGCCTCAACAACAGCCTCCCAGCCAGCAGAGCCAGAAAAAAGAGATTGATCTTGAAAGCTTAAAGGATTTTATTGCTCAGGTTTTGATGAGGCAAGATGAATGTTTGGACAAGAAGTTTAAAAAGTCACAACAGGAAATTAAGCAGGAGATGAAAGAAATTAAAGAGGTGGTACAAGAAAAATATGACAAGGTGACCAAAAAATTAATGACTGTGGTGACTGGATTGTCAGAAGCAGTTATTAAAACTGATGAAAAAGTGGAGAAACTTCGACTAGAAGTGGATGTCAAAATGAAGGAGGCTGATTATAAAATTTTTAATGTTGACAATAAAATGCAAAGACTGGAAAATGAGATAACAATGATGCAATTCAGGTCTACGGAATTTGCTATAAGGCTTAGAGGCTTAAAAGAGAATGATAGGGAAGACTTGAGAAAGATTTGTGCTGATGCATTAGCTGTGATGTTAAAGATTAGTTCTGAAGAGATTTTTTGTAAAATGGACAAGGTGTACAGAGTGAATTCTTGGGTGGCCAGACAAAGACAACTGCCTAGAGATGTGGTGATATATTTTACAGATAGAAAAATAAGAAATGATATTCTGCAAAAGTCCTTTGTCTCTGCTGTGCAAGTGGATGGAAAGGAAATTGGAGTTTATAAAGAACTGCCACCTAAGATGTTAAAAGACAGGAAGGATTTTGGATTTCTAGTGAATGAATTAAAAAAACAACAAATCCCATTTAGGTGGGATGCTCCAACTGGCATAATTTTGAGGTTTAAAGGAGAAAGATACCGATTAAATACTGTTGAAAAGGCAGAAGAATTTTATTCTAACTTTTTCAAAGTGAGTTCACCATCCCCACGTACATCTTCTGTGTTGGAGACAAAGGAGAATGACAAGGAGAAGCAATTTCAGCAAGAGATCGATGAGCAGTCTAAGCAGTTGGAATTGGAGGCAATGGAAATGCAGGGAGCTACAGGAGGATTTCTGGATGCGCCCTTGATAGATCTTCCCTCAGAAATTGTAACTGAACCACCTAAGACTACAAGAGAAGTGGCTTTGGACCTAGCTCGGATGTGTGAAGCCAAAGATCAGCGCATAACTCGAGCAGTTGCTAAGCAAATTAAAGAAAAGCAACAACAGGAAAGGACCAAGCCACAGCAAGGCAAGAAAGGAGTTAAGGGCAATATACAAGAATGTGAAGCCATGGGGGGAGCAAAGCCGAAGACTACCAACTTGGAGAGCCTTCAGCATATGTTCTTATCGCTTCGAGAAGATTCAAATGACAACTAAGTTTTTATCTTGGAATGTGAACGGATTAAATTCACCACAGAAAAGGAAGAAATTATTTAATTACTTGAGACAATTTAACAACAATATTATTTGTTTACAAGAAACTCATATTCGAATACAAGACCAAAAATACCTGATAAACTCAAGATTAGGAACACAATTTATAGCCTCGAATTTGGAAAAAAAGAATGGCGTAGTGATTTATATAAATAAAAGACTGTCAGGTAAAATTATAGAAGCAGATGACTGCAGCAGGTTTATAGCAATTGAACTCTACACAGCAAATGGCCCAATTCTGGTGATTGGAATTTATGCTCCTAATCAACAGCAAGAAAATTTTTACAAAACTTTGCATTCTAAAATATTGCAATGGGATTATAGATCTATTATAATTATGGGAGACTGGAATGGAGTAATTGACTCTAAAATAGATAAAAAGAGTTTGGCAAAGTCAAGGATTAGATTACCACAGACCTTTTTTGATATGAAAGAAGATTTGGAATTAAAAGATATTTGGAGAATACATAACCCAAAAAAATTGGACTTTACTTTCTTTTCAGATAGACACAGATCCTTCTCTAGGATTGACTTTATTTTACTATCATCTGATTTACTTGTAAAAATGAAAAGAACAAAGATTTTTCCAAGGACTTTAACTGACCATAGCCCGGTATGGATAGAAATTGAGATGGGAAAGAGTGAGAGAAGATCATGGAGAGTAAATGAAAATTTGTTTAGATATGAAAAGAATATAACAGAACTTAAAAAGCAGATGAAAGAATTTTTTGAAATGAATTTGAACAAAGGTACCCCTATTGAAATTGTGTGGGATGCGAGTAAGGCATATATGAGAGGGGTACTCATCCATATGAACTCTAAACACAAATTAAATCAACAAAAGAAAAGATCTGAAATGGAAGCAGAAATAAAGAATAAAGAACAGTTACTTATAAAAAACTCAACAGATGAAAGAATACGAGGAGCTATAAAACTTCTGAAAGATCAATTTCAAATGCTCATGGCGGAACAAACAGCAACAAATTTACAATTTGCGAAACACAACACATTTTGTAACGCTAACAAACCGGGCAGATGGTTGGTTTATACACTAAGGAAGAGGCAGAGCACACGGGTCATTGATAGTATTGATAGTGGAGGGAAGGGATTTTTTCAACAAAAATTAATCAAAGAAGTTTTTTTAGACTATTATACCAAATTATATGCTAAAGATGATATACAGAATGAACTTACAGAGAAATATTTAGAAAAAAGAAGAGTTACAAAAATTTCTAGTCAACAAAAGGAGAGAATGAACTATCCTATAACTGCTGAGGAGATTATTGCCGCAATTAAACAATTGAAAACAGCTAAAGCACCAGGGACGGATGGTTTAACTGCGGTGTATTACAAAACTTTACAAGCAGAAATGATTGAACATCTTAAAGATCTATTTTGTAGTATACAACAAGGGGGTAAAATACCCCCATCATGGAAAACAGCTTATATTTCATTGATACCGAAAGAGCAAGTAGGTCCTAAAAAACCTGAGAATTTTAGACCAATATCTCTTCTGAATAATGATTATAAAATATTTGCAAAAGTATTAGCCAACAGGTTGATGCCAGTTATTCAAGAGGTGATTCATTATGATCAAGCGGGATTTATAGAAGGCAGATATATGAAGGATAATGTAAGGCAAATTATAGCTTTATTGGAATATCTTGAGAAGAATAAACAGATCCCTGCAGTGCTGGTTTTCTTGGATGCGGAGAAGGCCTTTGATAGAGTGGATTGGAACTTTCTATTAAAGACTTTAAGAAAGATGGACTTTGGGGATCAATTTATACAGGCGGTTTCAGCAATTTATCAAGAACAAATGGCACAAATTATTATTAATGGAAGTTTGACAACAAATTTCAGTATTGAAAAAGGAACAAGACAAGGTTGTCCGTTATCCCCATTGTTATTTATTTTAACATTAGAAGTCTTGTTGAACACAATACGGGACTCGAGTACCTTGAAGGGAATAGTGATAAGGCAAGAGGATTACAGAATAAGGGCATTTGCAGACTATCTGGTTGTTACCCTAACACAGCCGATGGAATCAATAATCCAGATGAAAGACATTATAGAACAATATGGTATGGTATCAGGATTTAGACTGAACCAGAAAAAAACTAAGATGATAGTCAAAAATATGACACAAGATCGAAAACAGGAATTTGAAAGCAAGGCAGGTTTTGAGATAGTACCAAAGGTTAAATATCTAGGAGTTCAGGTTGCAGAATCAAACATAAAACTGTTTCAAAATAATTATGAGGTGTTGTGGCGAGAGGTACAAAAAGACATGGAGACTTGGAAAAAACTGCAGCTGTCTTTACTTGGAAGAATAGCAGCAGTTAAGATGAACGTTTTGCCAAGATTTATTTTTTTGTTTCAAATGATTCCGGTGCTTAAAAGTGATAAACAACTGAGAGAATGACAAAGTGGAGTGAACAAGTTTGTATGGAATGAGAAAAAAACGAGAGTTAAGCTGAAAATTATGCAAGATGTCCCAGAAAGGGGAGGCCTTAAACTTCCAAACCTACAATTATACTATGAAGCAGCAGCTTTGACGCAAGCAAGTGATTGGTTTGGAAGGAAAAAGACTGGAATACTGAATATAGAAAGTTATGATCTTGAATTTGGTTGGCATGCATACTTATTTTATGAGAATAAAGTGGATAAAGTATTTAAAAGCCACATACTTAGAAACTCTTTGATGAGAGTTTGGAAGAAGCACCGACTCAAATGGGATTATAAAATACCGCTATGGTTGGATCTTGGTCATATCATGTGGAATACAAATATAATGTCATTCAGGGGGTTTTTATATAAAGAAGTTCTTTTTACAGATGCGGGCAGATGGCAATTGAAGACATTAGAAACGCTGTTGGAAGAAGGGATTAATTTAATTGGCTACAGTATAATCAACTTCAATTGAGATGGAAAGAGGACCAAAAAACTGGTATAATGATGTATGAAGAAGAATTGGTTAGACATATAAAAGAGAAAGGTCCAATGCATATTAAGAGGGTTTATAATGTTTTGTTAGAAAGGGACTCGGAAAATGAATTGGTTAAAGATTGTATGATAAAGTGGGCACAAAACTTTGCAGAACCAGTGATGTTGGAAACATGGGAAAAAATATGGGTTCAGAATGTTAAATTTACACAGTCGCAGAATTTGAGGGAAAACTTTTATAAAATGTTTTATAGGTGGCACTTAGATCCTAAGAAATTGTCTGCATGTATCCTAATGTTCAATCGAAATGTTGGAGATGTGATTGCCTAGATGCTACATATTATCATATATGGTGGACATGTAAGAAAGCAAAGGCTTTTTGGATAAAAATTTGGTGGGTTATGCAAAATGTTTTAAAGAAAAAAATTCAATTTTCTCCTCAATTGTTTTTACTAGGTATAGTTAAGCGTTTTTCAGTGGGTGAAACAAAATTGATATTGTATATGGTAACAGCAGCGAGATTGTTGATAGGTCAATATTGGAAAAATGAAGCTATGCCCACTATTGAAGAATGGACTTTGAAGATGGCTAATTTTGCAGAGATGGCGAAGATTTCAGCATATCTAAAAGATTGGACACAAGAGACTTATGTATGGGAGTGGAAGAAATGGATAGATTATGTGCAGAATAAATATCAAACTAGGAAATATCAGATAGCTTTTAACTGAATGTATTATACAGGGATAGAATAACTGAATCTTGTGAAGATTTGAATAATATACAGGGGGTGGAGGGGTTCAAGTTTTAGAAAATGTGACCTTGATTTGGATTATATTTTGTGGAAGTCCCGGGGGGAGGGGAGGGTTGGGGGGGTTAGGGAGGGTTAGGGGGGGTTAGGGGGGGTTAGGGAGGGTTAGTGGGGGGGAATTGGGGTGAAAATGTATTTGTAAAACTTTTTCAATAAAAAAAAAAGCTGAGGAATCGGCTCTCAACAAATGAACCAGCAAAATGTGTGGAAAACCCTTAAAGATAACACTGGCTACAGCAAACCTCCTTCCCATGCTGAAGGGAATCTGTGAGAGAAAAGTTCTCTCACGGTTTGCTGTGCCTATTGATTGGTTTCTGGTTTGAATGTTGGAATGGATCAATCAGCGCGCAGCTATTGACTCTGAGTTTCCCGGGCTTTGTAACTGACACTCACTCAGTATATAAGGAACTGATCTCCAGCGGGGAAACACACACACTACTCTACTCTTCTCTACTCTACTGCATCTGTTGCAGCCAGTCGCTTCCTGGGTCAGAGGCAAGAGCTGAAGTCACTAAAGCCTCCTTCTGAGGAAGGAAGACCCGGGCTCCAATTACGTGGAGGAACTCCAAAAGAGCTGAATGGACATTGCTGAAAGGGAGATGTGTCAGGTTTCGATGCTATCTCAAAATAAATGAACTTCCAAACTGCCGATCTTTAAGGAAATTTTCTCTTTATTCGAGCACAGCAATCTGATCCTGACTCTTTTCGCTGTCAGTACTGACTTTTGCCCCCCAATCCCTCCCTTTCCAATCCCCAATTCTCTGCTTCTCATTGGCTATCTTCCAAGTCACTTTGCTGGCTCCTTCTTCGTCAGGTCACAGGAATGTCTCCCCCCTCCCCATCTCCGAGGAGACCGAATCTTCAAAGGGATTTAGCAGGCAAAAGTTCAGGCTTCTCCTCCCTTTTCTATGTCAGTTCTGAGACGCTGACATCCGGCCCCTCTCCCTTCATTCTCCCAGTGAGGCCTGCACGAGACAAACAATTTTAGTACCTTTACCCCGTGCAAGGATGTGTCCCACCCCCTCCCGGCTTGTCCGGGTGATCTGCATTGAATTTAGCTATAAGGCTTGAATGTTCGTGCTCTTCACCCAGGAAGCTTCTGAGAAGGGGTAACCCTTCCACTTAATTAAGTATTGGAGGCGCCCTCTGTGCCACCTCAAATCAAGAATTTGCTGTACTTCATAGTGGGTATGGCCTCCAATAATCAAGGGTCCTGGGGGGGTCACGTGGCACCTACCACAGGCTTCAGGAGGCTACTGTGAAAAACGGGGTGTATCCTCCCTAGTAACCGGGGCAACTGCAATTGTACTGTAACCGGGTTGATTATTTTCACTATCGGAAATGGTCCTATGAATTTCGGGCCCAGTTTCCTGGTTGGGAGTCTGAGTCTTAAATACTTGGTGGAGAGGTAGACCTTCTCTCCTACTCGGAACAGCCTTTGGGGGGCTCGGTGCTTATCTGCTTGTTTCTTATAAGACCGTGCCGCCTTGTCTAATGCCTTCTTGACGTTCTCCCAGGTTTCTCTCAGCATTGCCATCCATTCGGTCAAGCTAACTGAGGAAGGAGGTTCCCTTGGGTACTCTGGCATGGGGACGAAATCCATGCCGCTCACTATCTTAAATGGGGTTAGTCCTGTACTACTGTGGACAGCATTGTTATATGCGACCTCCGCAAACGATAAGAGGTCCGCCCAGTTCGATAGTTGGTAGTCAACGTAGCACCTCAGGTACTGCTCTATCATGGCATTCAATCTCTCCGCCCCCCCCATTGGTGCTCGGGTGAAATGCTGAGCTGAGGCCTTGGGATGATCCTATGGATCGAAGGAATTCCCTCCAGAACTTCGCTGTAAACGGGACACCTCGATCGGAGATGATTCTTCTGGGTACTCCGTGCAGGCGGTAGATGTGTTTCACGAACAGTTTGGCCAACTGGCGGGCTGAGGGTAGTCCGCTGCAGGGTATGAAATGTGCCTGTTTGGAGAATAAGTCTATTACAGTCCAGATCACTGTGTTTCTGCCGCTCCTCGACAGTTAGACTATGAAGTCCATAGCAATCTCCTCCCATGGCCTTAATGGTTCAGCTACTGGCTGCAGCAGCCCGGGAGGTCTTCCTGGTCAGGTTTTCATCGTGGCACAGATGGTACAACTTTTTACATAGCTGTCTACATC
The DNA here is from genome assembly GCA_022577455.1 of Arizona elegans. Taxonomy (NCBI): domain Eukaryota; kingdom Metazoa; phylum Chordata; class Lepidosauria; order Squamata; family Colubridae; genus Arizona; species Arizona elegans. The sequence goes on along the minus strand of JAKOOJ010000075.1, from coordinate 84,835 downwards.
TTTTCTCATGTGGGGCCACCAAAACTGTCTCTGTGCTAAATGCAGAGTCTTTAGGAAACCGAAATGCCCCGCTGATTTAACGTCGTGACTCCTCTTGAGGACCAGGATGCATAGAGTCTCTGGGACATAAAGTTTCATCCCTCTCCATGCTAGGCCATCTCTCTTTGTCAAGAGATGTTGATTGTATCAGAACCAGGGGTCCACCAACGTTTCTGCCTTGAGCCTTGTCGTCAGGTCACTTGCTGGTTGCCCCTGCTGGTCACGATGCTGCCGTCTGGTGGTTACCTGACCCACTCCTTGGGCAGAGGGGATGATGGCATTCACCACCTGCTCCCGTTCACTGTTGTATTGGGGCATTCGGGAGAGGGCATCGGCCAGAAAGTTCTTCCCCTCTGGGATGTGCTTCAGCTGGAAGTTGAAACGATTGAAGTATTGGGCCCACCGGACTTGCCTGGGCGATAACTTCCGTGGGGTCTTGAGGGCCTCCAGGTTTTTATGGTCAGTCCAAACCTCGAACGGTGTCTGGCCTCCTTCTATCAGATGTCGCCAGGTTAACAGCGCCCACCTCACTGCGAACGCTTCCTTTTCCCACGTCGCCCATCGTCTCTCTGTGTTGGTGAGTTTGTGGGATGTGTAGGCACAAGGTTGCAGGTCCCCCTGGCTGTTCTTTTGGAGTAGGACTGCCCCCACTGCCACATCGCTGGCATCTGCTTGGATGACGAAGGGTTGTTCGGGGTCAGGATGCTTCAAGACCGGTTCTTTTGCAAACATTTCTTTTAGTGTTTCGAATGCCTGTTGGCAGGCTGGGTCCCACTGTAGAGGTTGTCCCGGGCGGGGTTTCGTTGTCGGACTCCCTGTCTTTAGGAGGTCCATCAGAGGTTTGGCAATTCTTGCAAAGGAGGGGATGAATTGCCTGTAGAAATTTGCGAACCCCAGGAAGCTTTGCAGTTGTTTGCGGGTGCGAGGGGGTCACCAGTCTAGGACTGATTGTACTTTAGCCGGGTCCATCTCTATCCCCTCGTTTGACACTCGGTAACCTAAATAGTCTAGCCGCGATTGGTGGAACTCGCATTTTGACAGTTTGACATAGAGGTTCGCTTTCAGCAGTTTTTCCAGCATTTTGTGGATGAGGGGTATGTGTTCGTCTATGGTCTCCGTGTACATGACAATGTCATCTAGGTAGACGAGGACCCCTTTATATAGGTGGTCATGTAGAACTTCATTTATCAATTGCATGAACACCGCTGGGGCTCCCTGTAGCCCAAATGGCATCACCTTGAATTGGAAACTTCCCAGGGGGCAGTTGAATGCTGTCTTCCACTCGTCTCCTTCCCTGATGTGTATTCGGTAGTAGGCTTCGCGGAGGTCTAGTTTGGTGAAAATCTTCCCCTTGGCCAGGTGGGCTAGCATGTCTTTCATGAGGGGGAGGGGATATAAGTTGTGTATGCAGAATGCATTGATCCCCGAAAGTCAACTACCAGACGCATAGAGCCGTCTTTCTTCTCTTTGAAAAGGACTGGTGCCGCGACCCGCGGTTTGGCTGGCTCAATGAAACCCCTTCGTAGGTTCTTGTCTATGTAGTTTCGCATTTCTTGCATTTCACGGGGCGTCATGGCATACAATTTAGGTTTAGGTAGTTTCGCCCCAGGGATGATTTCGATGGCGCAGTTGGCATCGCGGTAGGAGGGTAGGACGTCACACTCAGTCTCGCTAAATACCTCTGCTAGGTCTTGGTACTCTTTTGGGATCTGTTCTGCTTCATGGGAGCTGTTGGATGTGGCCCCCAGCTGCTTCGCAGTGCCCTTCGGGAGGGGCCCTTGTGTCAGTGCCATCTTCTTTTGTTCAGGCGGGAGAAGTTGGGGCTCGAGTGTGGGAGGTGTCTGTCCTGGTTGGAGCGGCAGAGGTTGGGACCCCTTTGCTATCCTCAATCTGCGGGTCCCCTCTTGCCACTAGATGATTGGACCCCACTTGTCTAGCCAGGAAAGTCCCAGTACGACTGGATCGGCCATCTTGGGGGCTATTATGAACCGTATCGTCTCCCAGTGATCTCCTAGTTCTAGCTTCACTGGCTCGGTCAGGTGTGTGGCGTAAGCTCCCCCTACTAGGGTCCCATCAACTTGCTCAAATCGAATTGGGTGGTTGAACTTCTTACCTCGGATCCCCAATTTTAGGACTGTGGGTAGATTAATCAGGCACCTAGTGCAGCCCGAATCTATCAGGGCTTGGAATGTCTCTTGGGTCCCTGTTTTTGGGGCTGTTAGGCGTATGGGGAAAAGGAAAGGGTGGATGGGTCCACTCACCATTGGGTCATCTTCACCATCGTTCTCGCTGTCATACGAGTCGGGGGATTGGTCTCCATCATCTGGGACTCTCCTTGTTTCGGTCAGGTGGGCGAAGACCTCTGTGCCTGGGGAGAGATTTCGTGGCGCATCAGTGGCTCGCTTGGGGCCCCGTTCCCGTCGTGCCTTTGGCTGTGGGTTTGGCCTCGGGCCCGGGGTTCCACATGCTGCTGCTAGATGGCCCATTCCCCCACATCTGTAGCACCTCATTGGGCTCCGCGGAACGAAAGGCCTTTGGGTAGGCCGTAGTGCCGTGGATCCTCGTCTGGTATGTGGTCTCGGGTCCGATTGGTATCTTTCCCTGACCTCTGGTTGCTTTAGCATGTCGTTGGCGCGCAGCCCCCTTTCAACTTGCATCGCCACGTGGAACCATTCGGAGAGTCGGTTCAGGATGTCCCGATAAGCGGTCACTTGGGCGATCCGCTTATCTAGGCTTGTTCTGAAGAAATACACTAGTAGTCGCTCTGGTAGGGGAGGTAAGGTGCCAACGACTCTTCTGAACTCACGAATGTGATCCTTGATGGGCTTCCCTCTCTGCATTAGGTTTCTGAGTTCGTCTTCCATATAGGGGTCCTCCCCTACTTCCTCGAACCTCGCCCGTAGTAGTTGCAAGAAACCATCTGTGTCTTGCAGTTGGGGGGCTCTATTCTTGTAGAGGGCTGCTGACCAACTCTTTGCTTCTCCCTCCAGCCTTTCTGAAATGGCACTGACTAGGGCTCTGGGAAATGGATAAAGGTGCCCATAGCGCTCCATATAGATCTCAGCTGTGTCAAGGAACTGTGCTACCTGGTCTGGATCCCCATCGAACTTCCCTCTGAACTGGGGTGGCTATGCCCTCGGTGGCCCCTCCTCCCATAGCGGGGCTCTGTGAGCCTGTCTAGGGTGCCGTTGGGCTTCTTCCTCATCTCTCATTCGGGGCAGGGGGGCGATGCCCTGCTTAGGCTGGTATGCTTGCTGGGCAGAGGAGGAACCCATGGATGTACACTGGGATTTTCTTTCCTTCTGGTGTGTGGGGGGGGAGGGCTGTGCTCCCGTCTATGGTGACTTAGTTCAACAGGGTCGGCTGGCCTCCCCCTTTCTTTGGGCCTGCAGGATGGACCCTCTTCCAGTGTGACGGCACGTTCAAAATCTTGCTTTAATTTCTCCATGGGGCTCTTGAGTGGCAGCTTTGAAGCTTTCTGCTGTCTGGCTTGCTGCCAGTCCCATAACCAGTCCACCCTTCCCAATTCACTCAGAGGCTTCCCCTTACCTTTAGCGTCTGGAAAGGGGAACTCAGCTTCTGCAGATTTTGGCAAAGTCCACCAAGGTTCATCATTTTTTCTTCTCTTGGGCTGGAGCACGATCGTCTGTCCTTGGTAATTCTGTGGCAGTGGTGGAGGAAGGGGGGGTTGCAGCTTTGCTGGGGGAGGGGGTGGCCCCGTTGCATCCAAGCTGGCTGGAGTAGGGAGGGGGGGCTGGTTCACAGCCGCTTGAAGTAAGCTTTCAGTAGAGAGTTGGCTTTCTGCCATGGCTTCGGAACCTTGGCGCCACTCCATCCAAACATTTGGCAGGGATCTGGAGGGCTGGAGGTTTGCCAGTTTGGCTTGGATAGTTTTGAGTACTGACCGTCTGTCAGGTTTCGATGCTATCTCAAAATAAATGAACTTCCAAACTGCCGATCTTTAAGGAAATTTTCTCTTTATTGGAGCACAGCAATCTGATCCTGACTCTTTTCGCGGTCAGTACTGACCTTTGCCCCCCAATCCCTCCCTTTCCGATCCCCAATTCTCTGCTTCTCATTGCCTATCTTCCAAGTCACTTTGCTGACTCCTTCTTCGTCAGGTCACAGGAATGTCTCCCCCCTCCCCATCTCCGAGGAGACCGAATCTTCAAAGGGATTTAGCAGGCAAAAGTTCAGGCTTCTCCTCCCTTTTCTATGTCAGTTCTGAGACGCTGACAAGATGACTACTGATACCTTTTTGTAGATTTTGCTTTGTTTATTTTATTAAACTAGTTTGTTTTAAACTCCTCTGGCTTGTTTGTTTAGTGCATTTGTAAGCGGATACGGTTGCGGTCTAGAAAACCTCCATGACACTTAGTAGCAGAAGATGGTTTAAGACCCCATTCGCATTACAATGTACTAAACAGGCATGCCCACGATTAAGCCAACGCAGAAGGAAAGAATTGAAACTCGAGCTGCTACCAGGAGCAAGATACTCCAACGCCGACCGATGGAATCCAAGGCCGTGATGACTTCAACCGAAGCATTCCAGGCATCAACTGAGCAGGAGACCAGAGGGGCGACGAATTTCGAAATGAGTCCCCCGGCTCTCGAATTGCTCACCGCTGCGAGTGAATCCCCTCCATCTGCAGAAGCAGAGACCAGAAGGACGCCCCTTCTGGCCTCGAATGCAAATCCGGAAGGAAGGGATGAAATGAGGACAGCGATACTTCGGTTCTTCGGCTTGCCGGTGACAAGCGAGGATCCAGTTGCTGACATCAGTGCCTTATTGCAGTCTATGGCCATGGCAACAGCGGCAAGGGACTGGAAAGAAACCCAGGATAGCGCTGGACTGGTAAGAAGTACCCAATCCTATCCCGCAACCCCTTTTACTGACTGTGAGTCAAGGGCGGAGGACTATAGACTGTCTGCTTTAAATTTCCCGCCAAACAATATGGCGCCTGGCCAACCCTCAATTCAAGGTGGCCAAATTAACATGGTGCCACCCGTTGTTCGACCGGCTATTGATGATCCGCGAAGGCGTGTGGATGCTGGGATTGAGGTCACCCACCAGGCAGCGCCTACCGCTGCGGTGACCCAGAATGATCTGCCAGCCGGAAGTTTAGCCCCCCCCCCCGACAGTGACAACGCTGACCTCAGACATGCCGGGGATGCTGCCGGCATTGGCTGGACACCCAGACGACCAATCCGGTCATGGCGGCCCAAGTAACAAGCCCAAGAAGTTTGCCTACAGAACTTGAGATTGCAAATGCCATCGGAATATTGACAGTGGCTTTCAGAACTACTTTTCAGCTCTCGTTTATCCAACGCGCGACAGCGACCCACCCTGATACCCTCACAACAGCTGCAGCTCACCCCTTATCTGTCTCTAGTGCGACGGGCTCTCCTGCAGCGTCTCCAGCCTTCGGGGCCATTTCCGGGACTGTAACAACTGAGGTTGAGGTCCCGGGGCAGGCCTGAGATCTTCTACAGAGGAGCAGCAGAGGAGGTCTTCACAACTTGGCATTCAGGAAGAAATGAGTTGTGTGCCTGAGCAGTTCAGCGTTTCGGCCGCTCCCACTGGGGAGGAGCAATCGCCTAACAGCCGGCCAATGGGTTTTAAGCCGGCTGCTTCAATACCAATGCCATATAGACAGCAGCAGCTTTCTGTCTCAATGCCTGTGAGCGCCAGCATATTGCCGCCTGGATTCAAAACCCTGAGCGTAAGCGGGAAGAATCTAAAAGAATGGGTTAAAAGCATCCAAGTGATTTTAATGAAGGAAAATGTGTTGTCATTATTGTCAGAGCCTCCCGCTAAACCTTGGACTCTGGAAATTGATTTGTTGCATCATAAGGCTTTTTGTATTTTGTTATTGTCGATTGATCCTGCATTGTACCCAAGTATCCCACACAATCTAAGTATATGTGAAGTTTGGGAAAAATTGTTCAATTTATTTTATTGTAAAAACTCTAATACAACTAGCAGGATTTCCAGAGAATTTCATTCTGCTAAATTGAGGGCAGGGGTGGATATGAATGAACATCTTTGTGAGCTTAATAAGATGAGAGAAGAATTTATCTTAAGGGGGGAGCCTGTGTCTGAACAGAGTCTAATTAGCATTATAATCAATTCTTTAGACCCTAGCTGGAATAATTTTATTTCCCAATTGGACAATACCAGCTATGAGAGTATGTCCCTGGAAGTCCTGTCTGGTAAATTTATCACAGAGGATAATATAAGGAAGGACAGGGCGGCCTTCCATAGGAAGGAGAGACCATCAAGGAGGTCCAGTAGCCCTGATAAGGTGTACACTGTTGGGGAATGTTTTAGCTGTGGATCTAGGGACCATTACAAAAGAGACTGCCCATGTAATGCCAATGCCAGAGCACATCAAAGAGCACCTTCTGGTGATAGATATAGAAGAAGATCACCTACCCTACATAGAAAGCCACAAGGTAACCCTTCCAGCCAGAGAAGGGGTAGATGGCCAAAGAAAGATGACAAAAGGGATACGTTTAAGTTTTCCACTAATTTTGCTGCTGTGATTGAGACTTTTAAGTCAAGTCTTTCAAGGAAGCAACGTGAGCAACTGTGGCTGTTGGACAGTGGGGCAAGTAAACATATTGCAAGTGACCGAAAGTTGTTTATTGAATTGGAAGAATATAAGTCTATGGTCAAGGTTGCCAATGGTAAAAGGGCAAGAGTTACTGGTATTGGAAAGGTTTTTATTCCTGGGCTTGGGGAAGTTAGTGGTGTTTTATATGTACCTGATATTGATCATAATTTGCTCAGCACTGTGAAACTAAGTGAGAACACTAAGATAGAAGTGTTGTTCACAGATGGAACTGCTATAGTTACCAACGATAAATGTGTGGCTGGAGAAGTGTTGAAGATTAATGGTTTACCCTATTATTCTCCTATTATAAGGGCTGAGAAATCTGATATTAGTAATCAAGTCACCGCTTTTGATAGTGATGATGAATCCCAACCAGAATCAGGTGATGAGGTTGAAGGTACCCAAGAGAAGAGGAGTTGTGATTTTAATTGTAAAAATATTTTAAAGTGCAAAAAGTATGTGAGTTTTAATCTGGAGCAAAACGATGAAGGACCTGAGAACGCCAATGCAATTTCTACTGGCAAGCCACTACATGATGAGTGTGCTCACCTTATGCATCGTAGAATGGGTCATATGAGTTTCCCTGTAGTGCAAAAGATGCCTGAATGCTCAAAGGGAATTAGAATTAAAGATTGTAACACCTTTTTGGACTGTTCTGTTTGCAGGAGTGCGAAATCCAGAGTAAGGCCCGCGCCCAGGAAATCTGAGAGGCACTCTGAACACATATTCCAGTTGGTACATATGGACTTGGTGGGTCCTTTGAAACCCTCCATTGGTAAGAATCATTACTTTTTGACCATTGTTGATGACCATAGCAGGTTTGGATTTGTTTACCTTCTCAAATCCAAGGATCAGGCCTTATCTAAATTTAAGGAATTCTGCAGTCTGATTGAAAATCAGCATAAGGTCAACATCCAGAAGATCTTGACCGACAGAGGAACTGAGTTTAATTCAGCTCAGTTCTCTGGTTGGCTGAAGGAGAAGGGCATAGTCCATTTGCGTACTGCCCCTTACTCAGCTTTTCAGAATGGGGTGGTAGAGAGAAGAAATGGTATACTGCAGGCAATGATGAGGTGCGCCCTTGAGGACGCTGCTTTGTATGCAAACTACACTCTCAACCGGGTATGGTCTAGTGTGGTGCAAAAGACCCCATATGAGGTAGTGTATGGCCATAAGCCAAGATTAATGCATCTTCATGTATTGGGAGTGATGGCCGATGTCCACATCCCCAAGGAACTTAGAAAAAAGGGGGACAGAGTCTCAGCTAAATTTAGGTTTGTTGGCTATGAAATAGGCTCTAAGGCTTTTAGATTTGTGGACTCAAACAAAAGAATAGTAATATCCAGGTCAGCCACTTTCTATGAGAGTACAAATTGGAGCAGGATTCATGCCAACGAGATCCTGACTCAAAGTCCTCCTCGTAATTTGGACGATCAGGTAGAAGATGTGTCAGAAAGTTCATCTAGTGACAGTGGCACATCTGGTTTTGAGGATGAGGGAGAAAGTATGCCCTCTAGACCTTTAAAGGGAATATTAAGACAAAGGAAGGGAGTAGCCTAGAAAGAGAGGCACTCCACTTTAAAGGTCCAAAATAGTAGTAATGAGGAGGATGATCCATCAGACAGTTCTGACATAGATGAAGAACCAATAAATAGGCCAATTCGGTCCACTAGGGGCAATAAGCCAAAGAGGTATGAAGGTTTAATTACCTCTGTTGATCAGGTTTCAACCACACCCCAAAGGTATGAGGATGTATTAACACTATCTGAAAGAGAGCAAGAAAATGTTCTGTCCCCATCCCACACACCCCCCCCCCCCAGACGGCCCGGAGTTAATAAGCCACACGACAAAGTCTTTGAAGATAAAGCTGGCGGCAACCCAGTGGCTAGCTGCCAATTCAAACTTTACTCACACAAAACAAAGATTAGACTGCAAGCATTCCGATAAAGCAGGCAAAGTTTCAGCAATACAAGGATTAGTCCAAATGCAGTCAGACAAGGCAGGCAGAAATCCAGTAATGCAGAGATCATGGATTATTTCTAGTTTTTGCTCATCACAAACTGAACCGGCCACCACACCCACATTTATACCCTGTGGGATGTGGTCCAGTGACTCAGCTAATCTCTGGCACGCCTTCCCCTCTGCTGCACATGCTTCTCCCTGCGCCGCTGACGAGGATCCAGCCAGCACTTATCTCCTTCGTCGCTGTCCACCTGTGGCTGCGGGGACGTGCTTGGCTCTGGGCCTTTCTCTTGGCCTTCGGTGTCCTCCGGAGGCATTGCCAGAGAGGAGGGTCCTGGAGAAGGAGGCCTTGCCAACTCCTCTCCCTCACTCTCAGAGTCTGCATCTGTCGATAGCCCAGGCTCAGGCAACGGAGCCACAACAGAAAATTGGCGTGCTGCAATGGATACAGAATTGGATAGATTAAAGAAATTAGAGGTATTCACAGAAATGAAATTGCCAAAAGACAAGAAGGTAATTGGCACTAGATGGGTCTTTAAGAAGAAACCCGTTGATAATGGGAAGTTTATTTATAAGGCGAGGTTGGTTGCATAGGGTTTCTCACAAAGGTTCCCTGATGACTACGTTGATACCTTCTTGCCTACAGTGCGCCCGTAGAGTGTTAAGACTGCGCTCACTATAGCTGCCATACAAGGGGAGAGCGTGTACCAATTTGATATACAAACTGCTTATTTGCATGCCAGATTGGATAAAAAATTATATGTCAGGGCTCCTCAGGGTGTAGACAATCAGGAAGGTGATGTTTGGCTTTTAAATAAAAGTCTCTATGGTCTTAAACAATCGGGCAGAAGGTGGTACGAATGTCTTACTAAAAGTCTAAAGCAGATGGGTTTTTCTGCTTCATCAGCTGATGAATATGTGTTCATTAGAAACCACCAGGGTACCAAGGAAACAGTTTTGGTTTATGTGGATGATATTTTGTATATCTGCAAATCTGAGAACAGATGTAAAATGTTCTCTAATGAATTAAGCAAGAACTTTGCCCTAAAGCCTCCAGGCCGAATTGATAAATTCTTAGGGGTACAATTTGTTAAGACTGAGAAGGGGTTTGAACTTTCTCAGCAGGATAAGATTTTAGAACTAATCGAAAGATGTAATATGGTAGAGGCCAAGCCCTGTGACACCCCTATGCAAACAGACTTTCTCAAAAACATGTATGTTGAAAGTGCAGAATTTGAACAAAAGACACTTTACAAGTCCGTAATAGGATTACTGTTGTATATCGCAAGTTGGACAAGGCCAGATATTAGTCTAGCTGTAAATGTATTGTCCAGGCATTCCGAAAACCCCACTCAATTTCATTGGAATGGGATCAAGAGGGTTCTAACGTATCTGAAGGGTACTGTTAACCATTCCCTTCTACTAGAACCGAATGTATTAGACAAGCCAATGTTGTACTGTTACTCAGATGCAGATTGGGCAGGGGATATTAAGTCCAGGAAGAATACTTCAGGATATGTTATATTTTTGAATGGGAGTCCCATTCACTGGTATTCAGGAAAACAGAAGTTGATTGCTACTTCTACTGCTGAGGCAGAATATGTGTCTGTCTAAGGCATCAAACAATCTGATCTGGTTTGATGATCTTTTAATGAATTTGTGGGAAGAACCTGTGTATCCTATAAGTATTCATGAGGATAATATGGCTGCTATCAACATATCGAAGGCTGACGCTGTGGGGCAAAGATCACGTCATATTGACATAAAGTATAAGCATGTGAGACAACTGTCAAAGACGGGTTTTATTAGGACAATTTTCTGTGAGACAAAAGAACAGATAGCAGATATACTTACTAAACCACTACCCAGGGAGCAGCACCAATATCTCCTAGGTAAAATATCTCTGGCTATGTGAAAAATGTACCATTTGCTATTATGGTGTATGTACTCAATGTATTCAATGTATTTGTATTTGGAATCAATAGCCACAGAGAAGGGAATCGTGAGAGAAAAGTTCTCTCACGGTTTGCTGTGCCTATTGATTGGTTTCTGGTTTGAATGTTTGAATGGACCAATCAGCGCGCAGCTATTGACTCTGAGTTTCCCGGGCTTTGTAACTGACACTCACTCAATATATAAGGAACTGATCTCCAGCGGGAAACACACACACTACTCTACTCTTCTCTACTCTACTGCATCTGTTGAAGCCAGTCACTTCCCGGGTCAGAGGCAAGAGCTGAAGTCACTAAAGCCTCCTTCTGAGGAAGGAAGACCCGGGCTCCAATTGTGTGGAGCAACTCCAAAAGAGTTGAATGGACATTGCTGAAAGGGAGATGACTACTGATACCTTTTTGTAGATTTTGCTTTGTTTATTTTATTAAACTAGTTTGTTTTAAACTCCTCTGGCTTGTTTGTTTGGTGCATTTCTAAGCGGATAAGGTTATGGTCTACAAAACCTCCACGACAAAATCGACAACTGGCAGATGACCAGAATGTGTTTTACTGTAGGTTTCAGAGGAAACCACTGTCAACTATCGCCACTCTCTCCATCTCAGATACACCAACAACAGCCACGTCTCCTACAACTGACTGTATCCTTCTGGGGGCCCCACCTCTGGTGATCACAGAAAAAGATGTGCAAGGTCTATTTCACAGACAAAAGCCTGGAAAAGCATCAGGCCCAGACAAGGTAACTCCTTCTTGCTTGAAAGTTTGTGCTTACCAATTGGCCCCCATCTTCACCAGCATCTTTAATAAATCACTAGAGATGTGTTATGTTCCTTCTTGCTTCAAATGCTCTACTATCATCCCAGTGCCTAAGAAACCCTCCATCAAGGAGCTGAATGACTACAGACTGGTTGCTCTGACATCTGTAGTTATGAAAACCTTTGAAAGGCTAGTGCTGGCCCACCTGAAAACCATCACGGATCCACTGTTAGACCCCTTGTAATTTGCTTACCGAGCAAATAGATTGGCAGATGATGCTGTTAATATGGTGCTGCACTACATCCTACAACAACTTGAATCTCCAAAGACCTACGCAAGGGTCCTCTTTGTAGACTTCAGTTCATCATTCAACACCATCATTCCACACATTCTTCTAACTAAGCTAAACCAGCTAGCTGTGCCTGACCACACTTGAAAGTGGATCATAAGCTTCCTAACAGATAGGAAGCAGCAGGTGAAGCTAGGCAAAATCACATCAGATACCTGTACAATTAGCACAGGTGCCCCCCCCCCAGGGCTGTGTGCTCTCTCCATTACTCTTTTCTCTCTATACCAATGACTGTATCTCAAAGGATCCCTCTGTTAAAGTACTGAAGTTTGCAGATGACACAACAGCGATTGGTCTCATTCGAGATGACGATGAATCTGCATACAGATGGGAAGTTGAACAACTGGTCAACAACTGAAGCGAATGGAACAGTCTTGAACTGAACACACTGTAGAGATGATAGTAGATTTTAGGAGGAGCCCTCCTATTCTACTACCTCTTACAATACTAGACAACACAGTATCAACAATAGAGGCCTTCAAGTTTCTAGGTTCTACAATATCTCAGGACTTAAAATGGACACCTAACATCAAAAACGTCATCAGAAAAGCACAACAAAGAATGTTCTTCCTGTGCCAACTCAGAAAGCTCAGACTGCCTAAGGAGCTGCTGATACAGTTCTACAAAGAAATTCTTGAGTTGGTCATTTGCACCTTTATAACTGTCTGGTTTGGCACAGCAACCAAACAAGACAGACACAGACTTCAATGGAAAGTTAGGACTGCAGAAAAAATAATTGCAACCAGCCTGCCTTCCATTGAGGAAGAGGGAAAGAGGGCTGTGAAGATATCTACAGACCTCTCACATCCTGGATATAAACTTCTTCCCTCAAGACGACACTATAGGGCATTGCACACCAAAACAACCAGACACAAAGACAGTTCCGCCCACCCCCCACCCCCCATGCTATCATTCTGCTAAACAACACTGTCTATGCCTGGGATGTCAAACCACCTAGTAGGGCTGTCTTATTTATTATCCTTCTCATCTGTCCTATTACCTATTTTCTTAGCTTCTTATGACTATAACTTTGTTGTTTTTATCTCATAATTTATGTTGATTGCTTTTATTTATTTATTATTGCGATTTATATGCCGCCCTATCTCCAATGGACTCAGGGCGGCTCACAACAGTAAAATACACAATAACATTAATACAATATAAAATTAAAAAGTCCGAATTAAAACAATTTAAAATCAGTTTAAAAACTATTAAGAAACCCCCCCCCCCACATCAGTCCAGGCTACGAAATAACCAGGTCTTCAAATCACGGCGAAACGAGCAAAGGTCAGGGGCCATCCGGAGCTCCAAAGGAAGTTGGTTCCAAAGGGTGGGTGCGCCCACTTTTATTTAGTATCCTATGACTATCACTGAGTGTTGTATCTTATGGTTTATGATGATGTATTTTATAATTATGATCATGATTTATCACTTGTTGCTTTGTATATACACTGAGCGCTTATGCACTGGAGACAAATTCCTTGCGTGTCCAATCACACTTAGCCAATAAAGAATTCTCTCTTCTCTTCTCTTTTCTAAAGAATAGCAATTTCAGTCTAAATTTTCTTTTTAAAAAATCTTCTACATTTTGGGAATTAGAAAATAGCCTTCTAGAATTTTTAAAATTTGGGGGGGAAAGTCCTTTAATGAGGTTGCCTGGTGCTCCAACTGAGATGGCACAGCTGAGAAGTGACCTAGCTGTGAGGCGGTCCAGTGTCCCAGCTGAGAGCCTGGCAGCTCAGCTGAGAGACGGAGAGGCAGCCCAGTGACCCAGCCTGGCAGCTGAGCAGAGGCAGTGAGGTGCAAACGGAGGTCACTGAGCAGAGGTGAAACAGAACTTGGTGGCAGCAGACCAGTGGCTGAGAGCCTCACAGCAGACCCTGAGCAGCAGCTATGCAGAGCTAAGTGGCAGAGGAGTGGCATGCCCAGAGCAGCAACTGAGAGCAGCACGGCAGACCAGCTGAACAGCGGCTAAGCACCCAGATCAGCACATCATACCTGAAAACCCCATCAGTGGCCAGGCAACTGAAGGGCAAGAAGCAGGGAGGAAAAGGATAAGTACATAACACTTGTGGGCAGAGAGAAAAGGGATAAACTTTCAAGGCAGGGTATACATGCTTAAGAGCTACGTATCTCCTAAAAAAAAGCCTGAGATTTCCAACATAAAGACATGCATAACATTTAATAAAGGGCCAAGAACTTTTGTAAATTCTTAAATTTTTGAAATTTCTGAAGTTTTTTTAAAAAAATCTTTCAAAATTTTAAATTTATTTCTTTTTTCAATTTTTCAATTTTTAATCTTTTTCAACTTTTATATTTCTTTTTTCAATTTTTTTAGAAAATTCTTTTTCCAATTTTTAAATTTATTTCAACTAAACATTTAAAAAAACAGTTCACTTATTTTAATTCTTTAGAAATTTTTAAATTCTTAAATGATCCAAGAGGAAAAAAATAAAAAAATCACAGAAAAAGAGACAGACACTTAAAACAGGGAAGATAATGATGAATTTTTGAAGACAGAGGACAAAGGGTCGTAAATTTTTGTAAACTGACATTTCACAACAGGGAAAATAATATTTTAGAAATTTTTAATTTTTTAACAAACAAAAAAATCATGGACATAGAGACTGACAATATAGTGACTTGCAAAATATGTCATATATTTGAGCTTATGCCCACAGAAGACCCAAACTATATATGTATCAAATGTAAATCATATAAATTACTAGAAGAAAAAGTAAAGGGTCTAGGAGCAACTCTAGCCACTCTGAAACTCAGTGAACAAAGAGAGAACCCCCAACCTAAACAAGAAGACTACACCAAAATTAAACACAATAGGGAGCAGACAGCTTCTTAAAAATGACCCCATATATGAACCTAAAGAGGAAGACCGATGGAAACATGTCACTTATCGAAGAAAACAGCAACCAAGAGCAAAGCCCCTACTATCTACCCTAGCCCACTCCACTGAAGCCCCGCTGGAACTAAACAATTGCTTTCATAGTCTCCCCCTGGAAGAAAATATGCAAACACCTATAAAAGAGCATTCATCAATAGTTTCTAAAAAGGAGACACAACCCAGCAGTCCTGTGACAGGAAGAATAGTATCCCAGACTTTCCTAGGAATAAAAAGGTGAATATTGGTGATAGGAGATTCAATTCTTTGGGGAACACAAACTATGGTCTGCAGATCGAACATAAAATCTAGGGAGGTATGCTGTCTCCCTGGAACAAAAATCAAAGATGTAACTGAGAACCTTACTAAAATAATCAACCCCATGGATTACTACCGCTTTCTTCTCCTACACATGTGGACCAATGACATAACAATGAATCTAAAAACAATAACAAGAGATTACGAAGAGCTAGGGAAGAAACTTAAAAAATTAGGAGCTCAAATGGTGTTTTCATCTATACTTCCAACAAAACGCCAACATCTAATGAGGGAGCAAAGGATTTTAGAAATGAACTACTGGCTTAAAAACTGGTGTTGTCAAGAGAACTGTGGTTTCCTAGACTATGGTCTGCATTACCTACATGAAGGGCTACTGGCAAGGGATTGGGTGAACCTCACAAGAACTGGAAAGAATATATTCGGAAAATGACTGGCTCATCTTATCAGAAGGGCTTTAAACTAAAATTGAGGGGGGAGGGCAGCCAATCTTCAAGACCTTTAGAACTTAATTCCAAGCAAAAAACCACTAGATAACCAATCATATAAGGAGGTAGGGAATAAAGACAAAGAAGAAGGAAAAAAGGAAAAACACAATGAAGTAGAGTGATGGAAAGGATGGAAAACCCAGATACAAAGTAGGAGATTTAAGAAACATACCCAAGACCTGTAAAGGACTCAAATGCCTATACACAAATACTCAAAGTTTAGGGAACAAACAGGGTGAAGTTGAAGTACTAGTACATGAAGGCAGATATGATATAGTTGCCATTACTGAAACATGATGGGATGAAACTCATGACTGGAATGTACTGGTGGAAGAATACAAATTCAAAAGAAACAGACCTAACAAAAGAGGAGGTGGAACTGCATTATATATGAAGTATCACTAAATCTCTACAGAAATACAGAAAACCAAGGATAAAAAACCTCCTAGAATTCATATGGGTCAATATAAAAGGAAAAAAGAATGACATTGCTATAGGCCAGGGGTCGGCAACCCGCGGCTCTGGAGCTGGCATGCGGCTCTTTCATCCCTCTGCTGTGGCTCCCTGTCACTCCCAGCCAATGGTGGGATTCAGCCAGTTTGGCTGAATCAGTAGTTAACTTTTTCTGCAGTTCAGTGAACCGTCTGATCCCACCACTGGCTGACCCTGCCCCTCACCCATCCCCTCCCAGTCACTCCTCGCCTGGCCTGAGAAGGTAAGGGTGATGGCGGGGAATGGACACTCGCTCGTAAATCGAGGTAAGGGCCACGGGGGGAACACGGTGAGGCAATGGCCGGAGCCTTACTGCAGAAGCAAAGCGCCCCTGTACTTGCCTTTTCATGACAACAGCATTCTGCTTTCGTCACGGTACATTTGCGCTCAAGGCAGCCCTCGCCTCCCACCACTTCGGGCTCGGAGCTGTAAGCTGCGTCCAGGAAGCAGGCAGGACTGATTTTCTGGCACCTCATCTCTTGCTGGGTCTCGCAGGTGCTTCTTGCGGCCCTTGTTGGTGCTGGGCACGCCTCGGTCACTCGGGGAGACAGGTGACCTGCTCTCCGCCCCGAGACACTGGCCTGACCCGGCCATGGACGACGATGCGGCTGTTGCCGCCTCCATGGCCTGCCAGCTGCTCTCGCAGTGCCTTGTGCAGCACAGTGAAATTTAGTGAGGTTCACAATGGGGGAGACGGGGTCCCCTCCTCCTCCTGGAGCCCTATACAACGCAGAGCCATAATGCGACCCTGTCCCACTCGCCCCTGGCACCAGCAGCGGCGGCGGCCGTGGCACAGGTCAGACCAGTGTCTCGGGGCACAGAGCAGGTCATGCATCTCCCCGAGCGACCAAGGCGCCTCCAGCACCAACAAGGGCTGGAAGTAGCTGCCTGTTTCCTGCTGCAGTCTGTTGGGCAGCAAGACACAGAGAGAGAGACAGAGACACAGAGAGATACAGAGAGACACAGAGACAGACAGACACACACACACACAGACAGAGACAGACAGAGAGAGAGACACACACAGAGACAGAGAGACAAAGACAGAGAGAGATACTGTTGTGGCCTGTCAGCGGCCTGTGCAGCTAGTAGCTGATTCCGACATTGAGGAGACTGGTGTGGTGCTGCACCAGCAGCCTGTGCAGCTAGCGCTCGAGTCAGACAATGAGGAGGCTGGAGAAGATGTGGTGCCAGAGGCGGGGATTCAGCCAGGGCCTTCAGAACATCCAGAAGCTCCCATAAGTGAAGAGGAAGAAGAGGAGGAGCCTCTTCTCGATGCACGAGCATGCAGAGCTGTTAAAAGGCAGGAGTGGCTCCTCAGGAGGAGGTCTCCTCGACAGTAAGGCTTGGGGCTAATTGGCCACTCCCCAGCCTATTTAAGGAAGGACGATGACAGATGCAATTTGCAGGAAACATCTTCGTTCATATTCCTTCGTGTCTTGATTCCAGAAACGTTTGATTCGGCTCTTGTTTATCTCTTGTCAGTTTTCCTGCAAATTGCTTCTGGGCATTCTGCCAACCACAGTAAGATTATGGTTATCTGAAATACTGTGCCTCAGAATTGAGTTATTATTCTTTGGATTCTTGTCGGCTGTTAATGAAGTTAAATTAACAGCCCTTGTTCAGAAAAGACTGATTTAAACTGTACTTGTGTTCAAACAACTACTAAGAAGTAGTCCTTAATTAGTAAACTAAGGTTTGTACAGATTTTGTGTGTGCTGCGTTCTTTGTGGTCCATAGCTGGGGTGGAACAGATATGGAGAGACAGAGACACACACGCACACACACACAGAGACAGAGCGATACGGAGAGAGAGAGGGACAGAGAGAGAGAGAGAGAGACATTTTCCAGGCGTGGCAAATAATTTAACAACCTTCTGAGCATTAGGGTTCTCTGCCCTAATGACCGGCTCAGTAGGTGCTGGGGTGTGAGATTGAGTGACGTCGAGTTGGCCACGCCCACCCAGTCACACCGGTTAAATTATTTGAATCCCATCACTGGTCACAACCGCCAATGTGCGACACCCGCCGGCATGTGATTTATTGAGCTTTTCGACCACCGGTAGGCCAACCATGGATAAATCCAAAAAAAGAAAAGTTTCAGAAAAAAACAGAACATTTAATGGTGCGTGGGCAGATTCATTTGCTTTCACTGCTGATGAGACTGGTTTACCAGTATGCTTAATATGTGGTGAGAAATTGGCAAACAACAAAAAGTTGAATGTTGCAAGACATTTCCAGAATAAACACTCAGCCTTTGCTGAAAAATATCTGGATGAAGATGAGAGGGAAAAAAGCCATTTTGGAATTTATGTCGAAGGTTGATCTGAGCAAAAATCATTTGAAGAAGTGGATGAAGTCTGCAAATTCAACTACATATGCTAGTTTTGTGGCCGCTCAGGAAATAGTCAGGCACGGAAAGCCATTCACAGATGGAGATTATATAAAAGAATCATTCATTAACATTTCAGAACATCTATTCTTGGAATTCAAAAACAAGAGTGAAATTGTGTAGAATGGACGTTGTCTTACCTGAACGTCCTTTTTCTGGGCACTGCGTACACTATCCATGCATGGGATTAATCCTTCAGTATTTGGCAACAACTGAGTGAAAGAACAAAAGGCTCTTCCCCGTTCCGGCCCCCAAGCCACGCCTCTGTTCCCATGATCTCCCAGTCTGAACGAAAGGCGCAGCTAACAAGGAGTCAACTAAGATTAACTTTATCAAACTCAACTTTATTAACACCAACTTGACAACAAGGGACGACAAGAAACCAGACAGTCACAAGGGGAGCAGTCAGCCCAAGAGGGAGGGTTATGGATAGTGTACGCAGTGCCCAGAAAAAGGACGTTCAGGTAAGACAATGTCCATTTTCCTGTGCGCTGCTCCCACTATCCATGCATGGGATATACCCAAGCTCAAATTCCCTGGGCGGGAGGCTGACTGCCTCCACAGTCGTCCTCCGACAACACTTTCTGAAGTACTCTGCAGCCAAACGACGCCTCAGCAGAGTTGTACACATCGATCTTGTAGTGGCGAATGAACGGCGTGGGGGACGACCAGGTCGCCGCCCTGCAGATGTCCAGTACCAAGGCTTGAGTGGCCCAGGCTGCCGAAGTGGCCGCACTGCGGGTAGAGTGGGGGAGGATTCTGCCCGGTGCCGGCCTGGAGCTTGAATCGTAGGCCATAGCGATGCAGGCCTTAATCCATCTGCTGACCGTGGCTGCTGATACCTTCTGACCCATGGACCTCGGACTAAAGGAAACCAGGAGGCCCTCGGTGCGGTGGAAGGGTTTGGTCCAATGGATGTAGATGCGGATAGCGCGTCGAACGCCCAGCGTGTGCCACCTCTCTTCCCTGGCATCTCGAGGCGAAGGACAGAAATCCGGCAGGATGAGTTCCTGGGCCCGATGAAACCACGAGTTGACCTTCGGGATGAAAGCCGGGTCCAGGCGCAGCGTCACCGTGGATTCGCGAAATATGCATAAGTCCTTGTGGACTGAGAGTGCCGCTATCTCTGAGACTCTTCTAGCCGAAGTAATCGCCAGCAAGAAGGTCACCTTAAATGAGAGGTACTTGAGAGAGGCTGAGTCTAGGGGTTCGAAGGGAGGTCCGGTCAGTGCCCGCAATACCAGAGTTAAGTCACATGATGGGTAACGATGCACTGCGGGAGGTCGAAGGTTTGTGGCCCCATGTAGAAACCCTTTAATGTGCGGGTGGTGCGCGAGCGACTGGTACGGGGGGCAAACAATGACCGTCGAAAGCGCAGCTGTCTGCCTTCGTAAGGTTGCAGGGGTCAGGCCCTTGTCAAGGCCGGCTTGTAGAAATTGTAGGATGTCTTGAATATCCGCTGACGTAGGATCGGTATGCTGGCGGGTACTCCAGCGACAGAACGCCTGCCAAGACGCCTCGTAGATGTGGGTTGTAGACGGACGTCTAGCTGCTTGGATGGTGGCCACGACTTCATCCGGTAGGTTGTCCTTCTTCAGGATGACGCGTTCAAACTCCAGACGGCTAATTGCAGCCACTGGGGCTCTGGGTGCGTGACCTCCCCCTGGCAAAGGACGAGCCGCCATGGGGGGATCACCCATGGTTGATCCACAGAAAGCGCCACTAGGTCGGCATACCACGGCCGCCGGGGCCAGTTCGGGGCTACCAGGAGCAGATCGGCCTTCTCCGCCAGCAGTTTTTGGATGAGGTGGGGGAGCAGAGGCACTGGTGGAAATGCATACAGGAGACCCTTGGGCCACCTGCAGCGCAACGCATTGTGGTCCTCTGCCTGAGGTGTCGGGTAGCGTGACACAAGCGGGGAAGCTGAGCGTTGGCCGGGGTTGCAAAGAGATCCACCACCGGCCTTCCGAAGCGTGAGGCAAGCTCCCGGAACAGTTGTGGATGGAGTTGCCATTCCGCTTGGTCTATTGTCTCTCTGCTGAGCCAGTCTGCTCTGACATTGGATGCCCCCGAGATGTGGTCCGCCCTGATCGAGAGAAGGTGGCTCTCTGCCCAGCTGAAGAGATCGGCGACCTCTCGCATCAGGGTGTGGGACCTTGTGCCCCCCTCTCTGTTGACGTGCGCCTTGGCCGAGATGTTGTCAGTCAGGATCAGAACGTGATGTCCTTGCACAGTTGATTGGAACTCCCGAAGGGCCAGTCTGATCACCCGGAGTTCCAGAAGGTTGATGCTGCACTGACGTTCCCGCCGGGACCACTGTCCTTGTGCCACAAGGTTGTGGAGGTGGGCTCCCCACCCTCGAAGGCTTGCGTCGGTGGTGATGATCAGTCGGTCCGGCTCTAGGAAGCTGGACCCCTTGAGAAGCGAAGGCGATGTCCACCACCTGAGGGACTGGTGGACCTGAAGAGTGAGGTGTACTGCTCGTTTGGAGTTGGCCCTGCCTGCTCGCTGAAAGGGGAGCAAAAACCACTGCAGGGGTCTCGAATGTCTGCGTGCCCATGGAACGATGCCGAAACAGGATACCATCTTCCCGAGTAGGCAGGAAAGATGGATGTCTCTGGTGGCCTGATCTCGAGTGGAGGACAGGATCAGAATGTCGTCCAGGTAGCAGAGCAACCGGATCGGGATGGTTCGAAGCCTGGCCGCTACCACCGACACCAGTTTGGTAAAGGTGCGGGGGGCTGACGAAAGTCCGAATGGCATCGCACGGTACTGGTAATGTGTGCCCGCGAATTCGAATCTCAGGAACTGCCTGTGCTCCGGGTGAATGGGCACGTGAAGATAGGCCTCCCGGAGGTCGACCGATTGGAGTAAGTCGCCCTGTCTCACCCCCACTAGAATGGACTTGAGGGAGTGCATTTTGAACCTGTGGTATTGAACAGACAGGTTTAGCCGCTTTAAGTTTAGTATGCCCCTCCAGCCCCCGGAGTTCTTGGGTACTAGGAAGAGGGTTGAGTAGAACCCGGAGCCCCTCTGGCTGTGCGGCACTGCTTCGATGGCATTGACTTCCAGGAGGTGTGCTATCTCCTGCGACATTAAGTCCTGCTGTTCTGAGGATCGGGGCATTGGACAGCGGACAAACGGTTGGGGAGGCTGACCGGAGAATTCGATAGAAAGTCCTGAACCAGTCGTACGCCTTACCCTGGAGTCCGAAGTTGATCTGGCCCATTGCTGGTGGAAATGCATGAGCCTTCCCCCTATGGGGCCTGAGAGCCTGGAGTCATTTCCCTCGTTTGGCTGGCTTAGACCCGGCACCACGGAAGTTGCGCTTCGGCTGCTGGTTTCGCTCTCGGTCTCGGAACTGCTGCCGGTCCTGGAACCTATCTCCTCCCTGATAGTGGGAACGATGAGAAGAGGATCCCCTGGCACGAAAGGTCTGTTGTAACGGGTAGGGTGTGTACCGGCGTTCCTGGCGGCGGTAAGTTGATGGGAGGATCTTTCTCTTGTCCTTCCCCTCCACTAGCAATGGTTCCAGCGTGGCGCCAAAGAGCTCTGGGGCTTTGTAAGGCGCGGCCACCAATTTCCATTTTGCTTTGAAATCGGCCTTCCAGGGTCGGAGCCAGAAGAGTCTTCTAGCCGAAAGGGTTGAGGCTAGAGTCCTTGAGGCAAATTTGGCTGTGTTCAGTGAACTGTCGGCCGAATATTCAGTGGCGGCTATTATCTTGTTTATATCCTGCTGGAGCCTGGTGTCCTCAGGGGGTAGTCTGTCCTGCAGGTGCTGGAGCCAAATAAGCGACGCTCGGTTGAAGGACGTTGCCGTCGCAGCTCTGATTGCCCAGCCCGCCGCCTGATGTGCCTTTTGGAAGGCCCCCTCCATCTTCTTCTCCTCTGCCTTGAGAGAGTCAAGAGGGTCGGTGGAGATCAAGGAACCAGAGGACAATGCTGCCACAGGCTGGTCGACTGTAGGGAGCGTTAGGAGGTCCTCTAACTCTGGGGCTGCGCAGTAGAGTTTCTTGTCCAGGTTGCTGGGTGTGGCCAGGGAAGCTGGTTGTCCCCAGGGGGACAAATGCCAGTGTGTCGGGAGCTAGGCCCTCATCCTCTGATAGCTCCATCTCCTCAGGCCCCTCCTCTGCTTGGTCTGATTCCTCCGAAGAGGAGTCCTGACCTCATCTAAGGAGAGGATGGGGTTGGGGTTGGTGGCGCCACGACTGGATCGGGGCGGCTTGGACTGGAGCTTGAGACGACTGCTGCAAGGTTGCGCTGAAGAAAGACGAGAGTGCGGCCGAAAACATGACCTGGAAGTCCAATGGGGAAGCCATCCCGGGCCCCCCTTGGAGGTGCGGGTCAGCGCTTGGCGACGGGCCAGTTGCTTCCCTGGCCCAATGATGTTGTGCAGGAAAGAGGGTCGATGAGGCCTCCGCTGCGAGCCCTGTGCCTGTCTCCAGGCAAGGTGTGCTGCGACCGGACCTGGGCACATCTGGAGTTCTTGGGGTTACTGCAATGTCGGATACAGTTGAGATCCCCAACTCCACGTCTCTAGGTCGCGGGCTCCCTGGATGGTGTTCCTGCCACTGCCCTCTGAGCCTTCTCCCACTGTCTCTCGAGAACGTTGTGCCTCCTTAATGCATCCCTGTCCTGGAAAGGCAAGGCTCCTTCAGAAGCAGCTCTGCTGGTGGCGCTCGTATGCCTCTTTTTTGATTTCTTCTTTCCCCCTTTACTGCTTTTGTGAGGAGGGCTAAGCTCCAATTCCATATCCGAAGACGGGGGGGGGGGGGGTGTGACATGCTGAGGCTTGAGAGCACTGGGCAGACCCTCTGATGTTGCACTCCGCCAACAGAAGGCAAATCTCTCCAAGAGAGTTCAAGGTGCACAAAATCTTCTCCTCAGATGGTAGAGGAGGAAGATGCTCGGCCCCTTACAGGTGTGGGGGGGGGCTGCAGCCGGCCCGCTGATCTCTGAAGGTGCCGGCTGGAGAGTCTGTCCAAAATGGCGGCCCAAAGGTCCACCAATATGGTGGTGACATGTGGCTCCGCTGTGCCCGACTCTGGCGACGGTCTTACAATGATGGCCCGAGGGTCCGACCAGATGCCGTGCGACTCCCCTGTGCAGGGGAAGGCTGCTCAGGCATCTGGCGCTTCCCTCTCCTTCGCGCTAGCGCCAGGCAGATAGTTCAGCGATGGGCGGCTCGATCGGCGCTGCGTGGGCGGCCGGAGTTTCCGAACCCGCCGGCCAGCTGATGAGCACGAAGCCGCCCGCAGTCTTCTCCCTCGCGTTCCGGTGCTTGCAGATGATCGAGGGTGTGGGGGCGAGGGAATCCGAGCCCGCCGGCCAGCTGGAGGGGCGCGAATCGCTAGCAGCCGCACCGCACGTGGGGAGTAAATTCCGGATCAAATAAGGAGCCAGCCGACTGAAATTCGGGCTGCGATGCTCCGCTCCCCCCCCACCAGCTGGTAGAAAGCGCCTCGCGCCGAAGCGCCAGGCAAAAAAAGGGGGCGCGAAAAGCAAGCTATTCAAAATGAACACAAAAAAATGCCTAGACGCTGTAGAGAAGAGGAGAGCCAAGACTTTAAGAGAAAATTAAGAAGAAAGAAGGAGCAAATCCCCACAGAAGCACAATACCTTTTGGAAAACCTGTGGAGCTCCAAAAAATCACTCCAGTAGTTGCCAGCAACTGAGTGAAGACTGGGGGATCATGGGAACAGAGGCGTGGCTTGGGGGCCAGAAAGGGGAAAAGCCTTTTGTTCTTTCACTCAGTTGTTGCCAAATACTGAAGGATTAATCCCATGCATGGATAGTGGGAGCAGCGCACAGGAAAAAATCAGAGCTATGCCTCTCTCTACGAAGACTGTCAAAGACAGAACCATAAAAATGGCAAAAAAAACATCACCAGACAGCAAAATAAAGACATAAATTCAGCTGTGGCATACTCAATCACCTGTGATGTGTCCAAAGACAAAGGTGATATTGAACAAATAGCGCTGTTCTGCTGATATGTGAACTCTGCTGGGCCACAGGAAGGAATGATTGAGTTGATACCACTAAAATGCCAAACACAGGGGGAGGACATTGGTGAGGCTGTCTTGGGTTATCTAAGTACCAAAGAAATAAACACTACCCACCTGGTGTCAGTGGCTACTGATGGGGCACCAAGTATGAAAGGAGCGCATAAGGGCTTTGTGGCTTTACTGTAAAAGTTGCTGGGTAGAACACTGCTGACATTTCACTGCATCCTGCACCAAGAGGCATTGTGCGCTCAAACATTTCCTCCAGAATGCACAGAAGTAATGAATGTTGTCATTCAGATTGTCAATAAAATAATGGCAAAAGGTTTAAATCACCGTCAGTTCCATTTGCTACTGGACAAGGTGGAAAGCACGTATTCTGATCTCCTGCTGCACAACAAAGTCCGGTGGCTGTCCAGAGGGGAGGCGCTGAAACATTTTGCCGCGTGTTTGGAAGAGATGAAAACTTACCTGGGTAGCAAAAGGCTCACTTTTCCTGAGCTGGAATGGCCAGAATGGCTGGAAAAGCTACACTTTAGTAGATATGACAGCGTACCTGAATATGCTGAACATAACTCTTCAGGGGAAATGAGGCACAGCCCTGCACATGCTGGAGGAGGTTTTAGCATTCGAGCGCAAGTTGACAGTGTTTGCCAGAGATTTACAGAGAGGTACACTGTCTCACTTCCCCTCTTTGAGACAGTTCAAACAAGCTCACAATATGATAAATTCTGAGTATTTGCAGTCTGCAATCACCGCAATGCAAACATCATTTGGGAAATGATTCTGTGAGTTCAGAGAGGAAAAAACACATTATCCTTCCCTGTCATTCCCCTGACCATCGATCCATCCCTATTGAATATGACTGCATTTGCAGGTGTAAGTCAACCCGACCTTGAGATAGAACTGGCTGACATAGTTGACAAAGATATATGGGTGTCCAAGTTCAAACACTTAACAGCTAATCTTGAAGATGTTGCCCCTCAGGCGGCCATTCTTGCTCAGAATCACAAATGGAGTGATATTGAAAACTTTCCCAAATGGGACAAACTTTTGTTCGAAACATGGAATGCCATCCCCGACACTTATATGAACATGAAAAAATATGCATTTGGAGTCCTGTCGATCTTCGGATCTACATACCGTATTTTTCAGAGTATAAGACGCACCTTTTTCCCCAAAAAAAGAGGGTGAAAATCTGGGTGCGTGTTATACTCCAAATGTAGCCCTGCCCAGCTTCTCAAACGGAGGTTTCAGAGGCTGAAAAAAGCATCAGAAAAGAAGCTTCAGAAAAGAAGCCCCCAAACAGAGTTTCAGAAAAGAAGCCCCCAAACAGAGCTTCAGAAAAAAAGCCCCCAAACAGGCTTCAGAAAAAAAGCCCCCAAACAGAGCTTCAGAGTCTTTTTTCTGAAGCTGTTTCAGAGGCAGAAAAGAATTTTTTTTCTGAAACAGAGTTTCAGAAGTTTCAGAGGCAGAAAATAAAGCAAAAAAAAAGCAAAAAAAAAAAAAAGCAAGGCACAGAGCTCACAACCAAGGAACCTGTTGCTAAAATTCACCTCTGGGAACAGCTGACTGGGGGTATTCCAGGAGGCTGATCCACTTGCCAATCAGCTTTTTTCTTATTTTCCTCCCAAAAAACTAAGGTGCGTTTTATATTCCAGTGCGTCTTATACTCCGAAAAATACGGTACGTATGTGAGCAGGTCTTCTCCAACATGAACTATATTAAAAACAAACATTGCTCACGCCTCACAGACGACAGTTTACAATCCTGTGTGAAAATGAAGGTGACGTATTACAGCCCTGATGTGCAGACACTGTGCACTGAGGTTCAGGAGCAAAAATCACATTAACCGGGTAAAATAAAAATTTTAATTGGCTATTATTTTGCAAATATATATTTTACATTGTTCAGTGAAATAGTCCTTTTTTTGTTCAGGTTGAGCACTGACTGCACCCTCCAGTACACACGATAAAAGGATGACAGCACACAGGAGGACTCAAATAGACATTGAGTATTTTATTTGAAAGTAACCTTCAACCCAGTGTCTTTTTTTTCGGAGTTCAATATGTTTTTGTTGCATGCAGAAATAAAAATTTGTTTTCTCAAGGAAACAAAAAAAAAGTAGAAAATATATTAAGAAAGAGTTATAAATGATATGAAAATAGTATATGTACAAAGAAAATAATGATATTTGATGTTAATATGGTATTATTACTGAAAGATGTTAAGAAAATGGGGAATTTTACAATATTTAAATGTGTAATGTACTTAACATATTATTAAATTAATGTTAATGTGAAAGTGAAAGATGTGATAAATGAGGAACGATGTAGCACAGAGATGTACGTACCCAGATGACACACTGCATAATGAAAGATGGAATGCTTTATCTTTGTTTTTTGTTTTTTTTAATAAAAAAAATATTTTAAAAAAATGTTTTCTCTGTAGCAGTTCATTGATTTCATAAATGCAACACACTATAGTTTTTTTATACATAGCATAAAGGTAAAAAACAATATATGCAGTGTTCTCTTCATTTTAGATGTCAAAAGTGTTTTGTGGCTCCCAGTGTTTTCTTTTCTGTGGGAAACGGGTCCAAATGGCTCTTTGAGTGTTTAAGGTTGCAGACCCCTGCTATAGGTGTATATTATAGGCCACCCAACCAAGCAAAATAGATGAACTTTTTGTTAAACAATTAACAAATGTATGTAGGAAATATACCCACAGTAGTAACGGGAGACTTTAATTACCCTGATATCAACTGGGAGACAAACCCTGTAGCAAGTGGGAGATCAAACAGATTGCTAACCAACCTAGCTGACAACTTTGTCATCCAAAAGGTAGAGGAGGGAACCAGAGGAAAAGCTATACTGGACCTAATTCTTATTAATAGAGAAGAACTGATAGAGGGAGTTGAAATTGCTGGAACTTTGGGTGAGCGTGACCATGTCATATTGGAATTCAATATAATGCAAAAACAAGCAACAGAACATAATCCAGCCAGTGTCTTAAACTTCAAAAGAGGTGATTTTAACAGAGAGGGAGCCTAAGAAAAATTCTTGGATGAAAATCCTAAAGGGGAAAACAACTCAAGAAGCATGGGAAACTCTGAAAAATATGATCATAAAAGCCCAGTCCAGAACAATACCACTGAAAAGGAAAAACAAGAAATCCAAGAAGAAACCAGCATGGTTGCACAAAGATCTCTCTGATAAACTGAAAGACGAAAAGGACAAGTACAAAAAATGGAAACAGGGACACATAACTAAGGCAGAGTCCGCCAGTTGCGTCCCTTTCTGGATCGGGACTCCCTACACACAGTCACTCATGCCCTCGTCACCTCCCGCCTGGACTATTGTAATGCTCTCTACATGGGGCTCCCCTTGAGGAGCACGCGGAGGCTCCAACTGGCGCAGAGTGCGGCCGCGCGGGTGGTTATGGGAGCAACATGGCGCTCCCGTGTAACATCTCTCCTGCGCGAGCTGCACTGGCTCCCGGTGGTCTTCCGTGTGCACTTCAAGGTTTTGGTTACCACCTTTAAAGCGCTCCATGGCTTAGGACCTGGTTATTTACAGGACCGCCTACTACCACAAATAGCCTCCCACCGGCCGGTACGCTCTCATAGAGAGGGGCTCCTCCGGGTGCCGTCAGCCAAGCAGTGTCGACTGGCAGCCCCCAGGGGGAGGGCCTTCTCTGTGGGGGCACCCACTATCTGGAACGAGCTCCCCCTGGAGATACGGAGGATCCCAGATCTGCGCACCTTCCGCCGTGTTCTTAAGACCCTCTTATTCCAGCAAGCCGGCCTGGCCTAATTTTTCTCCCCTTTTTTAAATTTTAAATTGAAATTTTAATTGGTTTTAAATTCATTGGGATTTTAATTGTCGTGGGCCAATATTATTTAATTTGGTTTTAAATTGTTTTAACTTTTGTATTTCTGTATTTTATCTTGTGCCTGTTTACCGCCCTGAGTCCTTCGGGAGTAGGACGGTATACAAATTTAATAAAACTAAACTAAAACTAAGAGTATCAGCAGATAGCCCGAATCTGCAAAGACCAAGTAAGGAAAGCAAAGGCTCAGAACGAACAATGACTTGCAACATAAGTCAAAGATAATTTTAAAAAGTTTCTTTCAACATATAAATAACAAGAAAAAAGTCAAGGAAACAGATGGTCCACTAAGGAGAGAAGATGGCAAGGAAGTAACAGGCAGCAGAGAGAAAGTAGAACTGCTTAACTCATTCTTTGCATCAGTCTTCACGCAAAAAGAAACTATAGTCCAACCTACCAAAAACCTAACTGTAAAAGACAGACTAGAAATAAGCAAGAAAATGGTAAGAGAACACCTATCTGTTCTTGATGAATATAAATCACTGGGACCTGACGGATTACATCCCAGAGTTCTGAAGGAGGTGGCAGATGTTATCTCAGAACCATTGTACCATATCTTTCAAAAATCCTGAAACATCGGGGAAAGGAGAAAAAAACCAGACCCAGGAAACTACAGACCAATCAGCCTAACATCAATACCTGGGAAGATACTGGAAAAGATAATCAAAAAGCAGATCTGTGAACGTCTAGAACAGTGGTTCTCAACCTGGGGGTCGGGACCCCTTTGGGGGTCGAATGGCCATTTCACAGGGGTCGCCAAAGCCCTCTCTCGCCCCCACACGCCTTCACTCACCCTCTGCCTCTGTTGGATCGCCATTCGCTTACCCCGCCCACTCCCAATCTATGGCTGCCTCCGGAGTCCCAGCTGATAGCTAGAGGGAAGCCGCGGGGCTTCAAAGGGCCGCCTTACAACAGATCAGTGTTAAAAAAAAACAAATGAGAAGATCGGTGCCTGCAAAAATAGAAAAAACAGCTTCTTTCAGCTTCAGCAGAGGTTAATTAGCATAAATTGATTAGCTCCCCCCCACTCTCAGCTGATTTGCTCTCAGCTGTTTTGTGCAGGCTCCTTTGCAAGCTCTTGTTTTCCAAGCTGCAAAAGAGTGCTGGAGCAATTTTTTTTCCCCCTAGCTAAAACGAAACTGAAAGGGTCTTTGCTGCAGCGTGACAAAATGAGGCAGGGAGAGAGAGTTCTTTTTCTTTTTGCTCACCAAAAAAGGTAGGTGCAAACAATGGGAAATTTAGGGCAAAAGAGGAGAGTTCAAGATTTTAAAACACAAAAGAAAAAAAGCTCTATTTAACTAGGGAATTGTAATAATTGAGATACTATTAATTGTATATTGTGTTGAAAGCAGAAATGGTTAAGTTGTGGTTTGGAGGAATATATAGGGGAAATTATTTGGTTTATTATTATTGGTAAATATAATTAATGGATTTGTAAGAAATTGGATTGCATGGAAATAATTGGAATATTCATGTTCATATTGATTAATATACAAAAAAAGATAGTTATACAGTATAACTAATTGATTTATATTAAAATGTTGAATTTGTATTAAACAACTGTATTACATAATTAACCAATGTGAGGATGGATATAAAAATAGATGACAATGCGAAGGGGTATAATATAGAATAGAAGGGAAAAATTGAATTTGATTAAGATTAGAGATGAGGATGAAGGGTAATATTGGTTTTTTTAAAAAATAGATGAGGAATAAATATGGTAAAAAGGAAATATAGAAATTGTAAATTTAATTGAAATGACTAAACACTGTGTTGGAAGAAATATCCTTCTGGGTTCTGCTTCAAGTGGGGAAAAAGACACTGGAAACATGGAGACTGCTTGGAAAGATGGTTTAATGGTGGACAGGATCACATGGCTTGATGGGGCCCATTGTGTTAGTTTCTGTTGCTATTGTGTTGCAAATGTCCTTTGACAAAGGATTGACTTTCTGTCTCTGGCCAGTTAAGAAAGGGTGGGGGGCAGGAAGGTGGGAGCTGCTTTGTCTGTAAAATATGCTTCTCCATTTCTCATCCAGGGAAATATAATATTCTGCCTTTTTAATATTTCCCAAAATATTTCATTCTTCTAGGAACGGGGTGGGTGCTAACCTCCTACAACTGTTTAAATTTGTGAACCGGCCAAATACTCTGTTCAAAGAAAATACATTGTATGTTTGTATGTGTGTTTCTAATTATTGCTATTTATTGCTATTTGTTCTCTTTTATTCTTTAAAGTTTAACAATTCATTCTTTATCTTAATATCGTAATATTTGTTTGGGGTTGGCTTTCTTCCCTTTCATCTTTTTTATTGTACAGCAATCTTTCTCCTCAAACCTACCACCTCTGTCTTTTCTTTCTTACTTACTTTCTCTTCCCCCCCTCTTCTTCTTCTCCCTACTTCCTCTTTCTTTCTCCTTCTCCTCCTCTCTTCCTCCCTCTCTTACCCTCACTCCTACTCTAACTTCCCTTCCCTTCCTTCATCCCTCTCTATTGCTGTATCCTTTTATGCATATGGACTACTCAGAGGGCTGAAAAAGTTATTTTTGACTGGTCCTCGCACTTTTGACCAGTCCTCGAACTTACGACTGTCCTCACAATTTACGTTTTTGCCCCATCTTGTCATGGTGAAGAGAAGCAGTTGTGAAATGAGTGACATGGTTGTTAAGAATGCTGCACAGGCATAAATGTGAGGATGGTCATAAGTGTGAGGACCAGAAAAGTGCGAGGACCTGTCAGAAATGACTTTTTTCAGCCCTCTGAGTAGTCCCTATACACATAGCCATGGCCACCCGGTCACATGACCAGCTAGCCACGCCCACCCAGTCACATGACCTCCAAGCCACACCCACAAAATAAGCCACGCACACAGAACCGGTAGTAAAAAAATTTAGAACCCACCCCTGGTTGGGGGTCACCACAACATGAGGAACTGTATTAAAGGGTTGCGGCATTAGGAAGGTTGAGAACCACTGATCTAGATGAAAGACATTACAAAAGACACTATATGGAATATAAATATAAAGTCACTCGGGTGTTTTGGGGCAGATGGGGGCAGATGGTAATTGAAGATACTGAACATACTGTTGGAACTAGAATTTGATGTTACCTTAACATGGGTGATGGAATTAACAATCCAGTTGAAAGACATTACAGAAGATATCATATGGATTACAAGCTTAAAGTCATTTGAGGATTTTATTTACATATGGAAATATTTTTTAGTGGTGTGGGCAGAAGAACAAAGATATTAAAAATATTATGTATGGTGGACCTGTAGGAAAGTGGGTGGAGATAGGTTAGTTTACTGATTGTTTAGTTTAAGAAAAGGGATGTTATGTTATATTAATATACGTAAAAGATTTGAATTAAGAGATATATGCATGGGGGAGGAGGAAAAGGGTAGATTATGAGTTGAAATTGCCAAATTAGGATTTATTATATAATTTTACAGCTGAATGTTACTTTGAAATGTATAGTATAAGGGGGATATAATAATATTGTTAGAAAGAAAGGGTTAGCATATAGGGGGGTGGAGTAAAAGGATGGTAAAGTATTATATAATCTGTTATTAATCTGGGTTTTATTTTGGAGAAGCCACAGGGGGAGGGGAGGGGGAGGGGGGGTTAGGGAGGAGGGGAAAAAAAGGGGGGGGGAAATTTGTATTTGAAAAACTTTTTCAATAAAAAGAAAAAAAGAACCCCTGGGGGCTCCAGCCTTCCCAACACCCCCACCGAGGCAACGGAGGACTCACCTCGATGACTTCAGGGGGCCTCCAGCTGAGCCTCGACCTCCCAAGATGGCTGCCTCCTCCGGAGTCTTCAGGACCAGCGGTGGGCCCCTCCAGGCAATCCTCAGCATTTTCGGGCTTTTCCAGCCCCATCCTGCAGCCTTCGCCCCCTGGTAAGTGTTCCAGTACCAGGGGGGCTTCCAGAAGACTCTTCAGAGCTCCACAGGCCTGGGCCCAGGCCTGGCCCTGAAGCACAGAGGGAGAGGTCCGCTCCCGTCGGCTCCTGGGCTGGAATGAGCTCTGAGCATGCTCAGAGCTCATTCGGGCATGCTCAGTTTGCTCCACCTGAAAAGGAGAAAAATAATCAGAGAAAAACACCTACACCGGCCAGCAGAGGGATCCCTCTCCCATTTACTTCAATGGAACCAAGGCAGAGATACCAAGGACAGCAGAATACATCAGCATTTTCTGCCCCAGCTGTGTCTGTTCTCCCAAATAACTTTCAGAAGCTACATCTGGGAGGGGAAAATTTTAACATATGGAATAAAGAGATACAGGTATGTCTCTTAAAAGAGGGGACCCTAGAAATGGTTCTAGACCACCCCCCACCTTTCCTTTGGGGACCTCAAGAAGAGTGGTACCACAGGAGAGCCTATACCACTCTACTGAGCTCACTGGATGCTAAATTGTACCCTAGCATTCCAGATGGGCTCACAGCTGGTGAAATTTGGGGGTTGTTATATAGCTTATTTAATAGTGATAGCTTGGGCTCCACCACAAGACTCACAACGGAGTTCTATAACACCAAGCTAAAATTTGGGGCTAGCATGGCTGAGCACCTGGGAAAGTTAAAGGCACTCAGGGCAGAGCTGGTGCTCAGGGACTACCCCGTGACTGAGGACAACATGATCGCTGTCATTCTGGCATCCCTGGACAAAAGTTGGGGCAATTTTATTGTCTCACTAGAGGGAACCAGAAAGGAAGCCATGACTCTGTCCTACCTCACAGGGAGGCTCAATGAGGAAGACAGGAGGCGTAGAGATGCGGGAGAGTACACCAGGGCCACAACTCATCGCATCAACAGAAGGCACCAGAGTTCAGAGCAGGTTAATGCTCTACCCAAGTGTTTCATCTGTGGCTCTGAGGAGCATCTGAAGAAGGACTGCCCCCATTACCAGCAAGGACCTAAGCGTGGTTCCAATCAAGGAAGGGGCAGGGGGCAGAGAAGGGGGCCTGGCGGGGGCAAAGGTGGTGCTAAGGGCAATTTTGTGTATACTAGTTACCTCACCCCCGCCACAAAGGCTGATGGCCCTACTGGACTCTGGTTACTGGACTCTGGGGTTTCATCTCACATTGCTAACTTGAGGCAAGGCTTTAAGAGGTTAAGGAGAATTAACTCCTCCGTTAAGGTTGCAAATGGTAACAATGCCTTGGTTGTTGGGGAGGGCACTGTCTCTGTACCAGGGCTGGGCAATGTCGAAGGTGTATTACATGCTCCCTCTATAGCCAATAACCTGTTAAGCATAACCAAGCTATGTGATGATGGCAGGGTGGAGGTATTGTTTCGCAAAGGGGGAGGTCATGTCACTCGAGACAAAAGGGTCATTGGGAATGTTACCATTATAAATGGTTTGCCATATTTCTCCCCCGAGTACCCAGCCACAGGAGACAGCTCACAGGGTACCACCCCAGAAGGGGCCTGTGCACAGAGAGAGAGAAAGGCTCCACAGCCATCTCCCAGGCTGTCAAAGATGCACAAGACTGAGGCAGTTGCGCCCATGCCGCCTCAACCAGCACCACAGCCTTCCAAGGCCAATGCGGGCAAGAAACCCGAGCCTCAGCAGGCACCTAAGGCAGATAAGCCCCAAAAAGGGCCTAAAGTGCCAGCACCGCCCAAGGCAACCAGAGCCAAGGGGGTATCAGTGGGAAAGCCGCTCCATACTAAATGTGCCCACCTCTTACATCGGAGGTTAGGCCATGCGAGCTTCCCAGTGGTTAAAAGGATGGGGGAATTCGCTGAGGGGATTCATCTCCAGGATTGTGAGGTGTTTCTGGACTGTGCCATCTGTAAGAGATCAAAGAGGAAGGCTGCCCCAATACCTAAGGTGTCACAGCGTAGGACCCAATACCCATATCAATTAATACATGTTGATTTGGTTGGGCCATTTACACCGTCCCTAGGAAAGAGGCAGTATTTCCTCACTGCCGTCGATGAATTCTCGAGGTATGGCCATGTGTATACCCTCACGGAAAAGTCTGAAGCCTTTGATGCCATAAAGTCACTGTACAACTACGTGGAAACTCAGTACAAGACCAAGATCGCACAGCTGCAGAGCGACCGGGGGGCTGAGTTCATGTCCCGAAAGTTCCAGGACTGGGTAAGACATAAGGGCATACATCTTTTTCGTACAGCACCTTTTATACCTGCACAGAACGGTGTGTCAGAAAAACGTAACGGCATCCTGCAGACCATGGTGCGCAGCCTGATTGCGGATGCTGGGGTTGCGGAATCGTACTGGGCGGAGGCGGTACACTACGCCAACTACACCCTGAACCACACCTGGAGCAGCGTTGTGAACCAGACCCCATATTTTCTGGTCCACGGTAGAAAGCCAAGTTTGGGACACTTGCGTGTGTTTGGCTCCTACGCTTGGGTGCACATCCCCAAGCAGCTGCGGAAGAAGGGGAGATACGTCTCCCAGAGACTGAGGTTCTTGGGCTATGCCCCTGGCTCCAAGGCCTACTGATTCCTGGGAGAAGGGGGCAGGACTGTGACCTCCCAAACTGCCTCCTTCAAAGAGGACTCCAATTGGACCCAGATCCACTCAAATGATCTGGGTCCATACATCAACCGGCCCAGCAAAGCCGCACCAACCATGACACCACCTGAGACAACCACAGACCCTGCCACCGACGAGAGCAAGGAACAGGACGAAGAGGTCAGCCTACCTGGTCCAGATGAGGAGGATGAGCCGTCCAGTCCTGAGGGGGAAGACACGCCATCTTCACCTGACTCTTCGCCTCCAGCGACGCTTCAGAGGCCCATGATCTCCAACGCCTGGGACCAAGGGCCTCCACATCCCGGTCGTGAACAGCCAGTCGGCGAAGAACCCGCAGAGGAAGAGGGTGGTGAGTGGCAGGAGGTCAGAAGGTCAAAGCGGTCCAACAAGGGGGTCCCACCTAAGAGAATTGACATTGGGCACGTCGCATCCGTCAACAGCGTCGTGATCACCCCAAAGACTTTCTCTGCAATCCAGGAGCTGCCCATTAAAGAACAGGAGAGGTGGCAGAACACCTGCTCGCCCTCTCAGACATATTCACCGTCACCTGTCATTGGCTGGCAAGAAGGGGAATTGTTAGGTATTTTGTGCCAGCCATGGCAGTCTCTTCAAAGGCCACCAGATGGGGTCAAAGAGGCACCTTTGATCCCACTGGTGGGTCAAGGGGCTCCAGTCCCTGCAGCCCCATTGGGGAAAGTTAATGGCCCTCCGGCCCCCTCACACACCTTGTAAGGGAGGGGCCAGGGGCCCCTATAAGAACCCCTGCACAGGGGCTGCTCCCTGCCTTTTGCTTTTCCCTTTTTTCCCTGCTCTTGTTCTACTCTCCTATGGGACTGAGCCATGGGCTCAATCCAGGCATGGATGCCTCCATGCCTGGGAACTTATTTTACTCTACTTTTACTTCTAAATAAAGACTTAATTTGATTGCATCCTTGTGTGCTGACCTTTTCTTGGAAGCGCCCTCAACGAACCATTTTTCTTCGTGAGATCCCTCACATTTGTTCTAATATTAATATGGTTGCTGATGGTGGGAGGTTTCATCAGAAATTGCTGTGCTGATAACCTTGACAAAACATGGGTGCAAGATTCCCAAGGATGTGTGAGTTTATCTTGACATAGACAAGGCTAGCACATATGGGGGGGGGGGGTGGCAGCTTCAAAGCCCAGAACACTGTGTACTCCATTTCCATGCGCAAGCAAGACCTACTGTTTGACACCAAAGTTGGCATCTTGAGAATTGTGGCACATCTGGTTACTTTATTTTACATTTAAACTCCTACCACCCCTACAGGGGTGTTGCCAGGGTCATTGAACCAGGCCTCAACAGGCCCTCCCTCTGCTGGCATTTTTGCTTCTTCCTCTGACACTGATTTGGGCAGTACCAGTTCTGAAGGGCATGGAGACAGTGATAAGGTAAAAGTCTTTGGAGTGCCACACAGATCTTTTCACGCTTATTGTGCAAATCAGTTAAGTACTCTGATCCCTCTCCTTGGCTAGGCTGGGAAAAAATGGGCAGCTGGGCAGTGACTGCTCTGTTGCTATAATTTGCTCCAGCAGAGGTTTACAATGTGAGGCTTCAGAGCAACAAGTCACTCCCCTTCCCTCATAGGCCTTGTTTGCAGCTTCCAGAATCCTTCTGAAAAGGATTTTCAAGGTGATAAAAGGGGGAAAGGATTAAATACATGGATATTCATTATATCTTCTCCCTCACTGGCCAGTGAGTGGGACCAGCTGAAGTGGGAGGACATCGCATATGTGGTGGGGGGAGTGCAGAGGTGGAAGCCCAGCTAGTGCTGAGAGCTTCAGCTATAGCACTTTGTGAGCTCCCTCCCTCACCTACCCACACCAGGATGTCTGAGGAAGTGCACGAGAGTGACTGGAAGGGAATGGCAGAGTCCTTGGCTCTAGAAAGAGGGAGGTTGGGGTGGCATAATTGCCTTGGGGGACATGTGGCAGGACAACGCATTAGAGTGGTGATGGGCATGGGATGCTATGGGAACCAGAGGGCAGGCCGTTACAAGGGAAGATGCCCCCAATGTGTAGTATCAGTGATGTGTTCTGGCCCCCTGAGCTCATTCCCAGTTCCTGGACAGCATTCCCTCAGAGGCCCTGAAGTAATGCTGCTGGTGAATGCCATGTTGGTCAATAATAAGGCTCCCCTTATTCATGGTCTTATTGAGGATGAGCAAGCAGACCTGGCCTGAATCACTGAGACCTGGCTGCCTCTGGAAGGGGGGGTTCCCCTCTCAGAGATGTGCCCAGCTGAGTTTAGGGTTTGGCACCAGCTGAGACCCCAGGGTAGGAGAGGTGGGGTGGCAGTGGGTCATCAGAATGTCTCTTGGCCTTCAGGGGGCTTGCCCTCCAAGTCTCTGGTTGTGAGACCCTGTTTCTGAAGCTGGGCTCACAGGATCAGTTGGGATTGTTGCTAGTATACTAGCCTCCCTGCTGTGTGGCAGCCTCCCTGCCTGAGCTACCGGAGGCCATTTCATCTGGCCATAGAGTTCCCCACACTTACGGTTCTGGGGGACTTCAACCTGCCATCCAAGGGTCTGGTCTTGGAAGCAGCCCAGGAATTCATGACTACCATCGTGGCCTATCCCAGATCATCTTGGGCTCAACTTGGGACAGTGGTCACACACCAGATATGATTTTCTTCTTGGAGCAATGTCAACATGATCTGGTGAGGGATCTAACATTCCCCTGTCATGGTCAGATCATGCCCTGGTGTCCGTGAGATTCTCTTATGCTGCCCCCCTCCACAGGGCAGCTGGGCCCATTAGAATGGTCTGCCCCAGTGGTGGGTTGCTCCCAGTTCGCAAGAACCGGTAGTAAAAATTTGTAGTAGTTTGGAGAACCGGTAATAACATTGGCTGGCCACGCCCCCGAACCGGTCCCCAGCCCAGTCGCTTACCCTGCCCACCTCATCAGATGATTTTTTTTTTCTTTTAAAAGCATTTTTTCTACAACTTCTTCGGCCGAAAAAAATACTTTTAAAAGTAAAAAAAAAAAAAGCCTCTGATGATCGCGCGGCTCAGCTGGGATCGTCAGAGGCTTTTAAAAGCATTTTTTTCTGCAACCTCTTAAGGTTGTAGAAAAAATGTTTTTAAATGTAAAAAATAAAGTTGGCCATGATCACCCAGTCACATTACCCCACCCACCAACCCACGCCCACAAAATAAGCCACACCCACAGAACCGGTAGTAAAAAATTTTAGAACCCACCCCTGGTCTGCCCCCAGCAACTGATGGACCTATGGGGGGTTGCACTACCCCATACGGACCTGGTCACCAACTTGGGAGTTCTCCTGGACTCGCAACTCTTGCTAAAAGAGCAGGTGGCATTCAGGGCACAAAGTAGCAGCCATGGGCTGGACCTTTGCACAACTTTGTGTTGTGCACCAGTTGTGGCCTTTCCTGAATCGAGAGTCCCTGTGCTCAGTCATTCAAGCCCTATTTATCTCACATCTGGAATATTGCAATGCGCTCTACATGGGGCTACCCTTGAAGAGCATTTGGAAGCTTCAACTGGTACAGAGTGCAGTGGCGCAGGCAGCTCTTGGGGGCCCCTAGGGTGGCCCATGTCATACCACTGCTCCACAAGCTGCATTGGCTGCCAGTTTGCTTCCAGGTGCAATTCAAGTTGCTGGTTATTACCTTTAAAGCAGTGGTGAAATCCAAATTTTTTTACTACTGGTTCTGTGGGTGTGGCTTGGTGGGCGTGGCAGGGGAAGGATACTACAAAATCCCCATTCCCTCCCCACTCCTGGGGGAAGGATATTGCAAAATCTCCATTCCCACCCCACTGGCCTGTTATGGAACAATGAGACCAAACAACATTGCTGGGTCAGCCAGAGACAGTTTTTATTGCGCAAGGTTCAGAGCCAGATTTGTACCTGAAACTTTGAACAAGGAAAGAGCTCTGATACCTCTGTTTTTATACATTTCTAAGACAAAGGATTCGGTGAGATCATGCATTTTCCATATATGGTTAACATACACTTGTTATATGATAATTGACACATTTCCTAATTACTAAACCATTAGTAAACCATTATTTTTAGTTTATAAGATTATCTTAGCTACACAACTTTTCCTTAAGTGCTTGTAGTTGCTAATGGGAGATTT
Source organism: Arizona elegans (assembly GCA_022577455.1). Lineage (NCBI taxonomy): Eukaryota > Metazoa > Chordata > Lepidosauria > Squamata > Colubridae > Arizona > Arizona elegans. The sequence goes on along the minus strand of JAKOOJ010000075.1, from coordinate 46,094 downwards.
ACTGCTGTCCTTAGGTAAATTTATTGGATTAAGTAACTCTTTGTAACATATATGTCCTTGTCTTTGACAGTGGGGCCCCTCAAATGTTTTCCATATGGCTGTCCTTCCGTGACATCTAGGTCTCGTCAGAAGATATATTACCACTTAATGGGGTTTAGCTGATTTTTAATATAATCTCCAAGCAAGCACTTTTCTATCTTATAATAATGTGAATAGAGAGAGTCTCTTAGAGTTCATGTAGCTAAGCAGTTTTTCTCTTATAATAATGTGAATAGAGAGGGTCTCCTAGAGTTCATGTAGCTGACTCTGTATGATTCCTTCTTTTATTCACATTAGGCCAGCCAGAGGTGGCATTTGCTGGTTCTCCAAACTGCTCAAAATTTCTGCTACCGGTTCTCCAGAACCTGTCAGAACCTGCTGGATTTCACCCCTGCTTTAAAGGCCTGCATGGCATGGTCCAGGTTACTTGAGGAACCATCTCACACCAATGGGACTGGCCTGTCCTACCTGCGCTGGCAGAGGAGGCATGGTGCGGGCCCCATCAGTCAAGGAAATCCAGTTGGTGGGGTCCAGAAGGGTCTCCTAGAGTTCATGTAGCTGACTCTGTATGATTCCTTCTTTTATTCACATTATTCCCCCCTTTGAAAGTTTTTCCATGCAGAAACTTTCACCATTCCTTACATGTTCAACTTTTTAGTAAATATCATTCCATTCCTTTAGATAAACAAAGCTAACGTATAATATCTAACAAAATATGACTAATCTAGGCAAGAGATAGGTATTTCTTGATCTTCACTCTCTTAATCTTTGGAGGTACTCCCTCCATTCTTTCCCAGACTCCATTTCTACATGTGTCTGTTTCAGAGTCTTTATCTTCAAGAAAGCGCTCTGTCAAAACTAACTCCTTTGCAGTCTGTATCTCTTTCACTGCTCTGATAGATAGCTGTTTCAGCACAGGGATTGCACAAGGAATAAAAGCTAGGCCTGCCACAGCCCATATCAACAAGAATAACATTTGTTTAATCCAGCCAGATCCAGGCAACCAAGAAAACCACATGTCCGTTGTTTGTAACCACTGACCTATCTTGGATGCCCTATCCTGCAATTCCTTGGCAACTTCTCTGACCACACCTGATTTATATAGAAACAACAGTCTTCTCCCAGAAATACACACATACCCCCTCTCTCTGCGGTTAGGAGGTCTACGGCACGTCAATTTTGTAGGACCACTGCTGCCAATGAATCTATCTGGTCTTGGACTTCTACCAGGGTTCCAGCAATTTGGTTTAGGCTTTCTTGGAGCTCCTCTGATAATTGCTGAAACTGTATTACTGAGTGTGTCACTCCACCTATACCTGTTCCAACTGCAGTTCCTATCCCCATGATTACTAATAGTGGGACTAGTGTTGGTACCCGTTTCTGAACATGCCTCATGAGAGGAACAGGGATGGTATGTTCTCCACTGACAACATCTATTTTAGGAAAAAGGTGTACTAGTGTGCATGTTCTGGTCCAATTTGTTGGCAAACATAAATACGCATCCTTCCCGCATAAGAAGAAAACTCCTTTTTCCCTTACACATACGCCTATGTTCATGGAGAAAGCATGGGTCCGATGGTTCTTTTCATTAGTCCAGACCCCCAAAGTCCCCGCCACAAACATTCCAGCCAGCGGCTGTAATGGGACTTCTAGTGAAGGGTCCTTTTGCTTATTTCTGAGGATTGGACCTTCAAAAAGATACCGGGAGGTAGTATTCCCAGGGGGAAAGAAGACACATAAACCTGTGCTGGACCTAATGGAGAGCCAGATAGGGAAGCGAGGGGGCTGGAATAGACTGGGGCACCTTTCCTTGGATACATTCCAGGACCGCTTCCATCCTCCCCATCTTGTGATGATGGCAGTTGGTGGTAATGAGAAAGTGAATGAGTGGTGTGCAGAAGGAAAAAGATCTTTGGTTAGTTTTACATCCCTAACGTTCATTCTAGGACCAAGGTACACTTCTGATGGACATTGTTCTTTTGTCAGGGATCCTACAGGCCTACCAGGTTTCTGATGTCTCTTTATACACAGAGAGGGTGACCCTTTGATTTCCACACCTGTGGCTATTGCGCCGGCAATAGGGAGGCGGCTTTTTCCCAGCCGTTGGAATGCCTTATAAAAATCTCCTTGCAACTTTGATGTTGCTGCTTTGTGTCTAATATCCTTTTTAAGGACTAGGGTAGCTTTTGTCCTTTCCCAGAGATCTTGCTCAACTGGGACAGCATGATAAGATGAAGGACTAGCAGATAAACACAACCACAGGTTTTGACCTAGGGTAGGGTCATACTGATTAACAAGTTTTTGACCCAATTCCAGTATCTTTGATATGTAATCTCCTCTTTTCAATTGCCGTAGGGGTCCGTTCTCTCTTTGTTCTTGTATTCCCCACTTTACCGGGATTGTCAAACTCTTAACCTTAGGTCTAGGGGTTGGTTTAGGACTAAGGTACCCACTCCACCTTCTGATGCCACGTTGTTGGCGGGAGTGGACTTGACCCAAAGTGTCCCCATTCAGTGTCCTGATGCTGCTAGGTCCCCTGGGATTCTTGACATCTTCAAATCCTTCCGCAGGGACAAGGGGGATTTCTTGGACACTGACGCATCATTGGGAACTACTGTTCAAGATAGTATCACTCACTAGACTTTTTAGCTAATAGTACCCAAAGCCATAAATAAATCAGAATGACCTAATTCCTACACCCACAAGGCCTTAAGAGTGCAAGACCCGTAGTTTACAAATTCACCATGTCAGGAAGAGGGTTAGGGGTATGCATAACTTGGGGTAGGGCAATATCAATCGTAGTCCTAGGTTTCCCACAGAACCGGTCCTTATATATATAAAACAATACCAACAGTAGGGCTAAAATAGCTATTGCCCAGAGTCCCCACACCCAATCTTCCTCAAGCATGAGTGTCTTTAAGTAGTGCTCATCGGGTTCTATCACAGTTAATGGATTTTACATTACAAATTACAGTCATGGAATGTTGTCTTCCTCCGTCCCAAGCTTCGGCCATGCGCGGGGAACCAGCTTCCGGGGTGGTTCAGCAAGGCTGATGATCACCACCGTGCATTGAGAGTCCGTTGCCGGTAGGACTCAGCAGGGTGTATTCTTCTTGAACTTCAGCACCAATGGCCTGTCAGTTTTTGTTACCTGGTATGTGACCGGATCACATCTTTTAACTATAATTCTATTTTTCATTGTAATTTCCATTTTTATTGTTTTAGAAATATTTCTCTTTTATGATTTTAATGCTTTTAATGCTGTAAGCCACCCAGAGTCGCTTTGAAACGAGAGGGGCAGCAAATAGTAAAATAAAATAATGAACACTATTTAATTTTCAATTAAATGCAAATCAAATTTAGTTTTTGTTCAAGCCTCACCCATTTCCTTGTCTGGACTCTACCTACACTAGGCCTGAAAAAGGCAATGCACCCCTGTTTTAAAGAGTAATCCCCTGCATTTGATACAGAAACCTCTGCCTCTACTGCAAGAGTTTTCTTCGGGGACCATAATCACATTGTAAAACTATATCTGAAAAGAGGTCAGATGGTCGCCAAAATTTGGGCTTTGGGCAAAGAAAGCCATGGCCCTGTTTTCCAACCAATCAGCTTCTGGAACCTCACTACCAGGGACTGGCAAGCTTGAGCATCCTGGAACTACTTTCTGCTTTGCTGCCACTTTACCTTGCCTGCTTCTCCTATACTGACTTCCTCTGACTGCCTTGCCTATGTTCTCTGCAGTATTTGAAAAAGCTTCACACCCAAGAGCGTGCAGTGGAGGAAGTCAAACTAGCCATCAAGCCCTATTACCAGAAAAAGGAGATCACCAAGGAAGAATACAAGGACATTCTACGCAAAGCTGTCCACAAGGTAAAGCAGTGTCACCATACAGAGGGGAAGGAGGAGCAAAAATGTGAGAGCAGAAAGGAGCAAAGTGTTATGGAAATAACTTTCTTTTCTTCTTCCTCCCCCTCACCCCCATCTTTAGATCTGCCACAGCAAGAATGGTGAAATCAACCCCGTCAAGGTGAATAATTTAGTGAAGGCCTATGTCCAGAGGTACAAGTACTTTAGAAAACACGGATGAAAGATGGATGAAGTCAGGGCCTTCCAAGGAAGTAGGGGAACTGGACAAATCTGGCTTGCCCATGCCCCGGCTTTAATCTCTGTGGAAAGAGAGGAAAAAAATAACAGCAGCCCTTCTTTATGTAAATTGGCTTGGCTGAGCCCCCCAGCCCTTTCTCCATCACTGTGTGGGGCAAATGGAAAAGGGGTTGGGGTGGTACATTTTGTTTTGGAGGGGTGGCATTTGTAGAGTACAGTTCTTGTGCATCTGCTACCTGCCCTGGAAACCTATCCCTTTCCTAAATACTTTCACAGTTTTAGCCACAAAATCGACTTGTGTTTTACTCTGTAAATACAGATGGCAGAAGATGGGGCTAATTTTTAGTTTCATCACTCTCAAGCACCCACAATATGATGAGTGGATGCGAGTCCTCTGAAACACCTAGTTCCTACTCATTTAGCATGTTTTTGACGGTTTTATCCTTACCCTCTCTTGTCAATGGATATGAAATTGCAGTAGTATGATTGGCATATAGATGACAGATGCCTGTCACCCCTGGATAGGCAAACACCCTTCATTTCCTGCCTCCAGTTGTAAATTTTATCTGTCATACTGTCCCATCCTGTTTCTCTTCATAAAACTTCATTTAGCCATCTAAACTGGACAGAGAATTCTGTTAGAGAAGAGGTTGGCATGCTTTTCAGGTGGCAAGCACCATCATGCTATTTCATTTGAAATTGGAGGTACCAATTTTTCTTAAGTTCAAAAGTGCCAAAAATCTCATGAGGTGTCATGTGAGAATACAGCAAGTTTGTGAGGCATTTTAATTTAAACAAACTGGCACAGACACACAATGAAATCTCAACGGACCCCCATTTCACAAGCTGCAGACTGCAGATACAACAGACTGCAGATACAACAGATCAGATTTGTGTCGAGACATCAACCAAAAATAACAGACCAGTGCACCCAAAGTTGTCTGGATGAGACAGGTAAATTTACATTAATCTGATGCTTATTTTATAACATCTGCAGGAATTCACATCATTTGCCTAATGTTACACTGTTCATGTTGATTTATATCAGTTTGAGTAAAATCATGCAAATTGTCTAATGTAGAATGCAAATGATGTACAGGTGAAACTCGAAAAATTAGAATATCGTGCAAAAGTTCATTTATTTCAGTAATGCAACTTAAAAGGTGAAACTAATATATGAGATAGACTCATTACATGCAAAGCGAGATAGTTCAAGCCTTGATTTGTCATACTTTTGATGATTATGGCTTACAGCTCATGAAAACCCCAAATTCACAATCTCAGAAAACTAGAATATTGTGAAAAGGTTCCATATTCTAGGCTCAAAGTGTCCCACTCTAATCAGCTAATTAAGCCATAACACCTGCATAGGGTTCCTGAGCCTTTAAATGGTCTCTCAGTCTGGTTCAGTAGGAATCACAATCATGGGAAAGACTGCTGACCTGACAGTTGTGCAGAAAACCATCATTGACAGCCTCCATAAGGAGGGAAAGCCTCAAAAGGTAATTGCAAAAGAAGTTAGATGTTCTCAAAGTGCTGTATCAAAGCACATTAATAGAAAGTTATGTGGAAGGGAAAAGTGTGGAAGAAAAAGGTGCACAAGCAGCAGGGATGACCACAGCCTGGAGAGGATTGTCAGGAAAAGGCCATTCAAAAGTGTTGGGGGCTTCCGGTTTCCTCGTCTTCGGCGACGACGGTGCCTCTTTAAGCACCGCCAGCCCAGCCGCTCGTAGAGCCGCTTCTCGATCGTGAAGCGGCTTGAAAGCTTCAAAATCCTCAGGATTCTTGAAGAAGAGGCAGCAGGGTACAGGTCGAGCCCCTGCAACCCCCCCAGGGAATTGTTTCTGGGGAGGAAACAGGTGCGGCTCCCTTCCAACCTGCTGAGACTCCGGGCGGCGTGGGACGTCTCTGCTTTCGCAGAACAAGCCGGCTGCAGGAAACTTCAAAAGAGAAAGGAAACAACCCAAACAAGCAGCTGAAATCTACTTGAACCCTGAAACTCTGAACTGCAAGTATTAGCACTTTGCTGATCTTTTATATTGAAGCGAAAACTTCTGAATGAGTGAAAGTGACTGGAAAAAATATGGCGCTCAGCATTAGAGTAAATGATTCAGCGAGTGTGGATTGGTGAAGTCATCTTGCTTTGTTACAAAGTTAATAAGTTGCTATAAAGTTGCTCCGGCTGTAATAACAGGAACAAGAGGAAAATCTCTCCCTTTTACTTGACTTTGCTTCACCACAGTTTTGCCCTGATTAAATCTGGGGGACCTTTTTAGAAGGCTTTGTGGAGGTGGCAGAAGAAGCGGAACCTCCCTCTTTAGAAAAGCTAGCCTACGTGGCAGGATGGCTTCAAAGAAGCAGGAAGGCAAAACGGGGGGGGGGGATCCCCCACATGCAAACAGGACACGCAGTCACAAGCTCAGAAAAAAGATTTTGATATGGGAGATTTAAAACAATTTATTTCAAAAATCCTGGATGACAAATTTCAAAAAGCTCAACAGGAAATAGATGATAAAATAAATAAAATAGATGATAAAATCCAAAAGTCTCAACAGGAAATTATGCAGGAAATGCAGCAGAACCAAAAGAAGGTGACCAAAAAAATAACAGATGTGGCGTCTGGCCTGGCAGGATTTATTATGAAAGTTGAGTCAAAAGTGGATGAATTTAAATCAGAAGTTAATGCCAAGATGAAAAATAATGATCACAAATTTTTGGATGTTGATGATAAGATGCAGAGAGTTGAGAACGAGATTGTCATGATGCAATTCCGGGCAATGGAATTTGCTATACGGCTTCGAGGAATTAGAGAAGAGGAGAGACAAGATTTGAGACAGGTCTGTGCTGAAGCCCTAGCTGTGATCTTAAAAATTAATCCTGATATGGTTTTCTGTAAAATAGACAAAATTTACAGAGTTAATTCCTGGGTGGCCAGACAAAGACAATTGCCTAGAGATGTGGTCATATACTTTACAGACAGAGCAATAAGAAATGATATCCTGCAAAAATCTTTTCTTACTTCTGTGCAAGTGGGCGGACCGAAGATCACAGTTTACAAGGAGCTTCCACCTAAGATGTTGAAATCCAGAAAAGACTTTGGCTTTCTTGTTAAAGAATTGCAGAATAATCAAATTCCATTTCGTTGGGACGCTCCAACTGGCATAATTTTGAGATATAAGGGAGAGAGACACCGTTTGAATACTGTGGAGAAGGCGGAGCAATTTTATACTGATATCTTTAAAGAAAGAACACCATCCCCACGTACATCTACAGTTTTGGAGATTAAGGAGAGTGATAAGAAGCAACTTCAAGAACCGCAACAACAATCTAAGCAGGAATCAGAGGAGTTGAAGGGCGCTGAAGGAGGTTTCCTGGATGAGCCTTTGCTGGAACCTTCTCCAATCTTGGAGCCGGTTTGGATGGCTGAAGTCAAGGACCAGCGTATAACCCGAGCAAAATCCAAGCAACTTAAAGAAAAGTTACAGCAGGAAAGACAAGATGAAAAGACTGGGGCCGTGGGGAATGCAGGACAGAAGATTTTGGATGAAATCCGATTATTCTGTTCTCTGCTCCAGAAAGAGAATAATGATGATTAAATGTTTATCTTGGAATGTGAATGGGTTGAATGCAACACAGAAAAGGAAGAAAGTATTTGCTTATTTAAAACAACATAATAATGATATAATCTGTCTACAAGAAACGCATATTACAGTTCAAGATCAAAACTATTTGAAAAATTCCAAATTAGGAACACATTTTATATCTTCAACTAACCAAAAAAAGAATGGTGTGGTTATTTATGTAAATAAAAAATTAACAGCCAAACTTATAGAAGCTGATCAAGATGGCAGGTTTGTAGCAATTGAATTACTTTCTGCTAATAGTCAAATTCTTTTGATAGGAATTTATGCTCCCAATCAACAACAGGACTATTTTTATAAAATGCTACATAATAAAATACTATAATGGGATTATAGATCTATTTTAATTATGGGAGATTGGAATGGAGTAATTGATTCGAAATTAGATAAAAAGACTTTGGCGAAGTCAAGGATTAGATTACCACAGACCTTTTTTGATATGAAAGAAGACTTGGAATTAAAAGATATTTGGAGAATACATAACCCAAAAGAACTGGATTATACTTTCTTTTCTGATAGACATAGATCCTTCTCTAGGATTGATTTCATTTTGTTGTCAGATGACTTACTTGTTAGGACAAAAAGAATAAAGATTCTGCCAAGGACTTTGACTGATCATAGCCCAGTGTGGATAGAAATTGAGACATGCAAGACTGAGAGACGCTCTTGGAGATTAAATGAAAACTTGTTCAGATATGAAAAAAGTATAATAGAACTTAAAAAGTATTTGAAAGAGTTTTTTGAAATGAATTTGAATAAAGACACCCCAATGGAAATTGTGTGGGACGCAAGCAAAGCTTACATGAGAGGGGTGCTTATTCATATGAACTCTAAACATAGATTGACCCGACAAAAGAAAAGACTTGAATTGGAAGCAGAAATAAAGAACAAAGAACAGTTACTTATTAAAAACCCAACAGATGAAAGAATACGTGGTGTCATAAAACTTTTGCAAGATCAATTCCAAATGCTTATAGCGGAACAAGTTGCAACAAACTTACAATACGCGAAGCATAACACATTCTGCAACGCCAATAAACCGGGCAGGTGGTTGGCCTACACATTGAGGAAGAAACAGAGCATACGGACTATTGATAGTATTGATATCGGAGGGAAAGAAGTTTTTCAACAGAAATTAATAAAAGAAGCCTTTCTTGAATATTACACTAAACTATATGCCAGAGAGGAGGTGCAGAATGGACTTATAGAAAAATACTTAGACAACAAAAGAGTTACAAAAATTACTGAGCAACAAAAGGAAAGAATGAATTATCCTATAACAGAGGAGGAGATAATAGTAGCAATAAAACAATTAAAAACAGCCAAAGCCCCTGGAACGGATGGTCTGACTGCAGTGTACTATAAAACGTTGCAGGCAGAAATGGTGGAACAACTTAGAGACTTATTTTGTAATATACAACAAGGGGGAAAAGTACCCCCATCATGGACTACAGCTTATATTTCTTTGATACCAAAAGAACAAGCAGGTCCCAAAAAACCAGAGAATTACAGACCAATATCTCTTTTGAATACGGATTATAAAATTTATGCAAAAGTATTAGCCAACAGATTGATGCCAGTAATTCAAAAGGTGATTCATGATGATCAAGCGGGATTTATTGAGGGTAGGCACATGAATGACAATGTAAGGCAAGTAATAGATTTATTGGAATATCTTGAGAAGAATAAACAGATCCCTGCAGTGCTGGTTTTCCTGGATGCAGAGAAGGCCTTTGATAAAGTGGACTGGAATTTTCTACTAAAGACTTTAAAAAGGATGGACTTTGGGGACCAATTTATACAGGCGGTCTCAGCAATTTATCAAGATCAAAAGGCACAGATTATTATTAATGGAAGTTTGACAACAGAGTTTAAAATCGAAAAAGGAACAAGACAGGGATGTCCGTTGTCCCCATTGTTGTTTATTTTAACACTAGAAGTCTTGTTAAATACAATAAGGGACTCTAATACCTTGAAAGGTATAATGATAAGGCAAGAGGATTACAGAATAAAGGCATTTGCAGATGATCTGGTTGTTACCCTAACACAGCCAATGGAATCAATAATCCAGATGAAGGACATTATACAAGACTATGGTAAAGTTTCAGGTTTTAGATTGAACCAGAAAAAAACTAAGATGGTAGTCAAAAATATGACACAAGATCGTAAACACGAGCTTGAAAGGAGGGCAGGTTTTGAGATTGTACCAAAGGTAAAATATCTAGGAGTTCAGGTTGCAGAATCAAATATGAAATTGTTTCAAAATAATTATGAGGTGTTGTGGCGAGAGGTGCAAAAAGACATGGAGACTTGGAAAAAACTGCAGCTGTCTTTACTTGGAAGAATAGCAGCAGTTAAGATGAATATTTTGCCAAGATTTCTTTTTTTGTTTCAAATGATTCCGGTGCTCAAAAATGATAAACAACTAAAAGTATGGCAAACTGGAGTGAACAAGTTTGTCTGGAACGAGAAAAAACCAAGAGTAAAAATGAAAATTATGCAAGACGTTCCAGAAAGGGGAGGTCTTAAACTTCCAAACCTACAGTTATATTATGATGCAGCAGCTTTGACTTTAGCAAGTGATTGGTTTGGAGGAAAAAAGACTGGAATATTAAATGCAGAAAGTTTTGATTTGGAATTTGGATGGCACGCTTACTTATTTTATGACAGTAAAGTGGACAAAGTATTTAAAAGCCATATACTTAGAGATTCTTTGTTGAGAGTTTGGAAGAAGCACCAAATCAATTGGGATTATAAAATACCGCTATGGCTGGATCTTGGTCATACTTTGTGGAATACAAATATAATGTCACTCGGGGGGTTTTTATATAAAGAGGTTCTTTTTACAGATGCGGGCAGATGGCAGCTGAAGACATTACAGACATTGTTGGCTGAAGGGATTAATCTAACTTGGTTACAATATAATCAATTGCAGTTGAGATGGAAAGAGGACCAAAAAACTGGTATTATGGAGTATGAGGAAGAATTGGTCAGACATATAAAAGAGAACGGTCCAATGCATATTAAAAGACTTTATAATGTTCTGTTAGAAAGGGATTCAGAAACTGAACTAGTTAAAGATTGTATGATTAAGTGGGCACAAAATTTTGAGGAACCAGTGATGTTGGAAACATGGGAAAAAATTTGGGTTCAGAATATTAAATTTACACAGTCGCAGAATCTGAGGGAAAATTTTTATAAAATGTTTTACAGATGGCATTTAGACCCCAAAAAATTGTCTTGTATGTACCCTAATGTGCAGCCTAAATGTTGGAGATGTGATTGTCTAGATGCTACATATTATCACGTTTGGTGGACCTGTAAGAATGTTAAGGCCTTTTGGATAAAAATTTGGTGGGTCATGCAGAATGTTTTGAAGAAAAAAATACAATTTTCTCCACAATTGTTTTTACTGGGTATAGCTAAGGGTTTTACATTGGGTGAAACAAAACTGATATTGCATATGATAACAGCAGCAAGATTGTTGATAGGTAAATATTGGAAAAATGAAGCGCTGCCCACGATTGAGGAATGGACTTTGAAGATGGCCAGTTTTGCAGAGATGGCGAAGATCTCAGCATATCTAAAAGATTGTTCACAAGAGACTTATGAATGGGAATGGAAGAGGTGGATAGATTATGTTCAGAACAAATACCAAACTAGGAAGTATCAAATAGCTTTTATTTGAAAATGTTATATTAAGATAGAAATATTTTAAGGTAATGAGGATGAAAAATTTATTTGAAAATGTTATATTAAGATAGAAATATTTTAAGGTAATGAGGATGAAAATTTATTTGAAAATGTTATATTAAGATAGAAATAGGTTAATGTAATGAAGATGAACATTTTTAAGGGGGAGGGAGGGGTTCAAGTTTTATATACAAATGAGGGTTTTTCCTTTTACTTGATATGAGTATACTGTATGGAAGTCTGGTGGAGAGGGGAGGGTTAGGGTGGGTTAGGGAGGTTGGGAAGTCTGGGGTGGGATGAGGGGGAAAAAAGGGGTGAAAATGTAATTGTAAAACTTTTGCAATTAAAAAAAAAAGTGTTGGGGACTTTCACAAGGAGTGGACTGAGGCTGGAGTCAGTGCATCAAGAGCCACCACACACAGACAGATCCTGGACATGGGCTTCAAATGTCGTATTCCTCTTGTCAAGCCGCTCCTGAACAACAAACAACGTCAGAAGCGTCTTACCTGGGCTAAAGACAAAAAGAACTGGTCTGTTGCTCAGTGGTCCAAAGTCCTCTTTTCTGATGAGAGCAACTTTTGCATCTCATTTGGAAACCAAGGACCCAGAGTCTGGAGGAAGAATGGAGAGGCACACACTGCAAGATGCTTGAAGTCCAGTGTGAAGTTTCCACAGTCTGTGTTGATTTGGGGAGCCATGTCATCTGCTGGTGTTGGTCCACTGTGCTTCATTAAGTCCAGGGTCAACGCAGCCATCTACCAGGAGATTTTGGAGCACTTCATGCTTCCTTCCGCAGACGGGCTTTATAGGGATGCTGACTTCATTTTCCAGCAGGACTTGGCACCTGCCCACACTGCCAAAAGTACCAAAACCTGGTTCAATGACCATGGGATTACTGTGCTTGATTGGCCAGCAAACTCGCCTAACCTGAACCCCATAGAGAATCTATGGGGCATTGCCAAGAGAAAGATGAGAGACATGAGACCGAACAACGCAGAAGAGCTGAAGGCCGCTATTGAAGCATCCTGGTCTTCCATAACACCTCAGCAGTGCCACAGGCTGATAGCATCCATGCCACGCCGCATTGAGGCAGTAATTGATGCAAAAGGGGCCCAAACCAAGTAGAGTACATATGCATGCTTATACTTTTCAGAGGTCCGATATTGTTCTATGTACAATCCTTGTTTTATTGATTTCATGTAATATTCTAATTTTCTGAGATTGTGAATTTGGGGTTTTCATGAGCTGTAAGCCATAATCATCAAAATTATGACAAATCAAGGCTTGAACTATCTCGCTTTGCATGTAATGAGTCTATCTCATATATTAGTTTCACCTTTTAAGTTGCATTACTGAAATAAATGAACCTTTGCACGATATTCTAATTTTTCGAGTTTCACCTGTAACTGCAATGATGTACTGTCATATTTAACAGAACTTTGGGAATGACGCTCCTTTCCCAATTGTTCTGTTAAAATGTTTTTATATATTTGCACAGGGTAAATAAGTACCATCTTGTTGGTGAAATGGGTAATGCATAATCCAGGTCTTTAGTTTTAACCAGCACTCAATGTCAGGGTTCCAAGGAACACCCCCAACAAAATAAAGCTCCAAGGCCTGAGGTTCCTCAAAGTTCCAATTTATTAGAGATGTCATGTTGGCACATCTGGGATAACCCAAATCTGAAAGCTTCCAGGTTGCTTCTAAACTGCCACTCAGATTTGGACTCTTAACTGTTCATGGGAATGTCCTGCTAGAGCCACCTATGTTCTCCATATCAGAGCAATCTGGAGCCCAACATGCCTTTTGTGGCTTTCTTGGACTATGTGTTCTTGATCTCATATCCATGATTAGCAAAATCCTATTTTTGTCTTGGTCTGTAGTCCAAACCCTGTGCTTGTCTGAAAATAGGAGTTTAGAAGAATGAAACACAGATTGTAAACCAAAAGGAAGACAAGACCAATAAGGAAAAGTGAAAGGTAACTTGAGGAATGAGAAAGGTCATGACTGCAGTTCACAACTAGGCCTGTGAGATGAGAATAGGCAAACAGCACAAAATACTCAAAGGTAAAGGCAGTTCAACAATGGAATTGATGAGTTTACCATGGTATCTGGTTCTACTTACTGGATAAATCAGCCTCTGAACAGTCACTTTGGAGTTGCTCTATTTCTGATGTACCTGTTTTGAATAGGATTCAACCCCAAAACCCTATGAAGCCCCTTCTACCTGTAGTATAAGCATTAATGTACCAAAGGAATATGTCTGTAGGAATTAGGGTAAATGGGCATCTGTTGAAAAGATTAGAGTTCTGGAGGACTTGTAAGAGTGGGTTAAAAGTTTGGGGGAAACGTGGCAAACTGCAAGGTGGCTTGCTTTAATTTACAGATTTGAAGCCAAGTGGATAAGAAAGTAATCTCAGGCAAGATTACAATAAAGGTTTTCTGAAAGGGAGAGGCAGATCTTGAGATGGAGAATTTGGTAACATCCTATATCCATTTTTAAGGGTGATAAGCTTGTGTACCTCTATATTTGCATCTCATGGGAAAAAAATAGCAGTTTCTGAATAATGAATTCTGTTCTTTTCTGCTCAAAAATCATTCTTGCTTGGATGTTTTTATCTGTTGGGGAGGGCAGGGAAACTAACTGGAATGGCATAAGGGCTGACGTGGCAGAGGACTACTGGAAGCAGTGCTGTGTGAAGGAGCTGAGAAAAGGGATGCTTTGAAGGGTAATGTGGACATTTTTTGAACATATACAACTTAAATCATGTTGCACTGCCAACTTGGATCATGCATTTTCAGCGCTTACAAGGAATGGCAAGAAACACACACTACTAGAGAGAAATTCCCTTAAGATGGGCTCCAGTACGAGTCCAAAAGCTCAGAAGACAAAACTGCTGGTCCTGGTGACCAGCCCACAGTGGATCCTGCAACATTATCCTGGGACACGTACGTATATTCAACTTCATTTGTAATGGGAAGAATGTTTAGGATGTTTTAGAACAGAAAAACTTGGGAAGTGGACATAGAAGAAACATACACAAGTGCGTTTAAGTCTTTTTGTACCCCAAATTCTGTAATATAGGTTTATCCAGTAGAATTTGATTGGTAGAAGACTCGGGATGGATAAAATAAAAGTTTTACTTCAGAGTGTGTAATGTTTGGAATTTACTTTTGTAAGATGTAATGGCCATAAAGATAGTAAATCTTCAGGGTTGAGAGATATGACTCAGTTGCAGCTTTGGTCTAGTAGAGCTGCCATATTTTCTCACTGTTTCTACTCCTTTGCAATTCTTACTGCTGCCTTCAGAATCATAATGGGTTAGAAGTTCAAGCTAGATAGAGAGCAGTCTTTCCATTGTATTTAATTTTTATATTTATTGTACAGTAAATTTAATAGAGCCAATGTCAAGCGCAAGAAATCAGGAATAAAGGCAGTCAAATGAATACAGCTTTAGTGCATACTGTGAGGAGTAATATCTCAACTCCAAAGTTGTTGGAATACAAAACAATTTAAGTGTTTGCAAAGGCTGGTGGATCTCAAGACACACAGGTAAGAAACCACACCCAGTTACAGATCTCAGCATATTTTACACAGTTCTATCACCGGCCGCTTGTCCATCCTTCCCAGGCCCAGTTGATAGGCCTAAATCAGTCACATGCTAACAGTTTGCCTATAATCTGCCATTCCACCTAAAAGTTTTAAAGTTAGTTAAGCCCTTGTTGCTGTCTAAACTACTGGCTACAAAAGTGAGTACACTCGGACGGGGAAACAGCGGGGCTCCTTGGAGCACCGCGAAAACCCCATCTATTAAGCCACCGCCGGCAGGTCTGCGGACCTACCCTGTCCTGCAGGGACAGGGGATTAGAGAGGGACCCCTCGGATGGCCAAGAGGAACGGGCAGGTTCCTCAGGGCCGGAGGATTGTGTTGAGGGTAAAACTGCCCTCTGCAAAGTGGTGCAACGGACCAGACAGCGAATAGATACATTGCTTAGCAAAACACACAGATACTTACAGACTCTGAACGTTTAAAGAAAAATAAACAGTCTTTACTTGTAGTAAAAGAACAAACTTGGCTTCTCAAAACAAAGATAACACTTCTTCAAATAATCACGGTTCAACACAAAAACATACTTTGCTTACAATTCCAGTTCTCTTCAGTAACACAGACACAGTTCCTTTCAGCAGTTCAACCTTCTAATAGCAGGAGCAGAAGTGAATGAACTTCCTGCCTTCTTTTATGTCTGCTTAGCACAGCCAATTAGTCATCTTGTAGCAGTTAAAGTTACAGAACATAGTTTTCTATATATTACCTACCCAAACGTAGGATAAGCATCCAACAGATTGCCCTCTGCGTCAGTGTCGGCGAGAGTGGCAGCCATGGCGGCTGCCCCAAGGCTGCGGCAACCAGGACAAGCAAAGGGCAGGAGGAGATGCAGGAGCAAGGTGTTTGAATGCCAGGTGAGTAGGACTAGCCCAGGCGGGAACAGCCTTTAAATAATTGATTACTAACAATGCCCTGGCCCTAATAGCGGCTAAGAACTACTTGGGCAAAGAATTCAAAGCAACTAACAAAGAGAAGACCCATTAAAGGACAATAGTACTTATTGCCTGCTTTTGGAATTAATGTTCCTTTGGATGGATTTAAAACTTGATATTTTCCTGGTCTTTAATGAGAATGGATTATCTTTGAAGAGGGAGAAGGAGAAGAGGAAATAAGTAGAATGTCTTTTTAAAGCTATCAGAAATAACAAGCAGAGGAAGTTAAAATGGTTGCCTGCTGAGAAGTGAAAGTGCAAACTGCAAACTGTGGATTGCTTGCTATTAAAAGAAGAAACTTTGTATCTTGTTTCCCAAATTGGATTACTTTGAGGAAAAACGAAGGAGGCTTGATTTTAGATGTACTTAGTTTAGTTTAGTTTAGTTTATTTGATTTGTATACCGCCCTACTCCCGAAGGACTCAGGGTGGTGAACAGCCACAGGATAAAAACACACGAATACAAAATTTAAAACTGGATAAAAACCGAATTAAACAATTTGGCCGAAGACAGATTTAAAACACCCCAATAAATTAAGAACGAATTAAAATTTGCATTTTAAAAAGGGAAAAAAGGGAAAAAATTAGGCCAGGCCAGCCTGATGAAATAAAAAGGTCTTGAGAGCGCAGCGGAAGGTGCGTAGATCTGGGATCCTCCGTATCTCCGGGGGGAGCTCATTCCAGATAGTAGGTGCCCCCACAGAGAAGGCTCTCCCCCTGGGGGCCACCAGTCAACATTGTTTGGCTGACAGCACCCGGAGGAGCCCCTCTCTATGAGAGCGTACCGGCCGGTGGGAGGCTACTGGTGGCAGCAAGCGGTCCCGTAGATAACCAGGTCCTAAGCCATGGAACGCTCTAAAGGTGGTAACCAAGACCTTGAAGCGCACACGGAAGACCACCGGGAGCCAGTGCAGCTCGTGCAGGAGAGGTGTTACATGGGAACGCCATGTTGCTCCCATAACCACCTGTGCGGCCGCACTCTGCGCCAGTTGGAGCCTCCGGGTGCTCCTCAAGGGGAGCCCCGTGTAGAGAGCATTGCAGTAGTCCAGGTGGGAAGTGATGAGGGCATGAGTGACCGTGCGTAAGGAGTCCTGATCCAGAAAGGGACGCAACTGGTGAATCAGGCAAACCTGATGAAAAATCCTCCCGGTCACGGCCGTCAAATGCTCTTCTAAAGACAGCCGTGAATCCAGGAGGACGTCCAAGTTGCGAGCCCTCTCCATGGGGGCCAGGGATTCACCCCCAATAGTCAGTGATGGCACCAACTGACTATATCGGGACGTCGGAAACCACAGCCACTCGGTCTTGGATGGGTTGAGCCTGAGTCTGTTTCTCCCCATCCAGATCCGTACGGCCTCCAGGCACTGAGACATCACTTCAAGGGCATCGTTGGGGTGGTCCGGGGTGGAGATGTACAGCTGAGTATCATCAGCGTACTGATGGTACTTCACCCCGAAACCACGGATGATCTCACCCAGCGGCTTTACATAAATGTTGAACAGAAGGGGCGAGAGGACCGACCCTTGTGGCACCCCACATATGAGGCACCTCGGGGTCGACCTCTGCCCCCCTGCCAACACAGACTGCAACCGGTCGGAGAGAAAGGAGGAGAACCACTGCAACACAGTGCCCCCCACCCCTAACTCTTCCAACCGGTGCAGCATGATACCATGGGCGATGGTATCCAAAGCCGCTGAGAGATCTAATAGGACCAGGACAGAGAAGCAACCTCTGTCCCGAGCCCTCCAGAGATCATCAGCCAACGCGACCAATGCCGTTTCCGTGCTGTACCCAGGCCTGAAGCCCGACTGGAATGGATCCAGATACACCGTTTCATCCAGGTGCTGGGGGAGCTGTTGCGCAACCACACTCTCAACAACCTTCGCCACAAAGCAAAGGTTGGAGACCGGACGATAATTAGACAACACTGCCAGGTCCAGGGAAGGCTTCTTGAGGAGAGGCCTCACCACTGCCTCTTTCAAGGCGGCGGGGAAGTCACCCTCACTCAATGAAGCATTTATAATCCCCTGGAGCCAGCCTCACGTCACCTCCCGAGAAGCTAGCACTAACCAGGAGGGACACGGGTCCAACAAACATGTGGTCGCGTTCAGTCTACCCAGAATCCTCTCCACGTCGTCAGGAGTCACAGGATCAAACTCATCCCAGATAACATTCTCAAGACCTGCCTCAGTCATCCCCCCTGAAACTACCCAGTCGGAGTCCAGACCTTCCAGAATCTGAGTGATTTTGTCATGCAGATACTGTACAAAGTCCTCGGCTCTACCCTCCAAGGGGTCCTCCCGCACTCCCTGGTGGAGCAAGGAGCGGGTCACCCTAAACAGGGCGGCCAGGCGGTTCTCTGATGATGCAATAAGAGCAGCAAAATAATTACACTTTGCTGCTTTTATCGCCACTAGGTAATTCTTTTTTTTTTATTGCAAAAGTTTTACAATTACATTTTCACCCCATTTCCCCCCCACCAACCCACCCCAAACTCCCCAACCTCATCCTCCCTAACCCTCCCCAACCCTCCCCTCCCCCAGGACTTCCACAGAGTATACTCACATCAAAAAAAAAACCCTTTATATAAAACTTGAACCCCTCCATCCCCCATATAATTTTTCATCTTCACTAAGTTAAAATATTTCTATCTTAATATAACATTTTCAATTAAAAGCTATTTGATACTTCCTGGTTTGATATTTGTTCTGCACATAATCTATCCACTTTTTCCATTCCCATTCATAAGTCTCTTGTGAACAATCTTTTAGGTATGCTGAAATCTTCGCCATCTCTGCAAAACTGGCCATCTTCAAAGTCCATTCCTCAATAGTGGGCAAAGCTTCATTTTTCCAGTATTTACCTATCAATAATCTCGCTGTTGTTATCATATACAATATCAACTTTGTTTCTCCCAATGTAAAACCCTTAATTATACCCAGTAAAAACAATTGTGGAGAAAATTGAATTTTTTTCTTCAAAATATTCTGCATAACCCACCAAATTTTTATCCAAAAAACCTTAACTTTCTTACAAGTCCACCAGACATGGTAATATGTAGCATCTAAACAATCACATCTCCAACATTTTGGCTGAACATTAGGGTACATGCATGACAATTTCTTAGGATCTAAATGCCATCTATAAAACATTTTGTAGAAATTTTCCCTCAGATTCTGTGACTGTGTAAATTTAACATTCTGAACCCAAATTTTTTCCCATGTTTCCAACATCACTGGTTCTGCAAAATTTTGTGCCCACTTAATCATACAATCTTTAACTAATTCAGTTTCTGAATCCCTTTCTAACAAGACATTGTAAAGCCTTTTAATATGCATTGGGCCTTTCTCTTTTATATGTCTAACCAATTCTTCCTCATGCAACATAATACCAGTTTTTTGGTCCTCTTTCCATCTCAGTTGAAGTTGATTATACTGTAACCAAGTTAAGTTAATCCCTTCGTCCAACAGTGTCTCTAATGTCTTCAACTGCCATCTGCCCGCATCTGTAAAAAGAACCTCTTTGTATAAAAACCCCCCGAGTGACATTATATTTGTATTCCAAATAATATGACCAAGATCCAGCCATAGCAGTATTTTATAATCCCATTTGAGTCGGTGCTTCTTCCAAACTCTCATCAAGGAGTCTCTAAGCGTGTGGCTTTTAAATACTTTATCCACTTTATTTTCATAAAATAAGTAAGCATGCCATCCAAATTCAAGATCAAAACTTTCTATATTCAATATTCCAGTCTTTTTCCTTCCAAACCAATCACTTGCTTGAGATAAAGCTGCTGCTTCATAATATAACTGTAGGTTTGGAAGTTTAAGACCTCCCCGTTCTGGAACATCTTGCATAATTTTCAATTTCACCCTCGGTTTTTTCTCGTTCCAGACAAACTTATTCACTCCACTTTGCCATTCTTTCAATTGTTTATCGCTTTTAAGCACCGGAATCATTTGAAACAAAAAAAAAGAAATCTTGGCAAAATATTCATCTTAACTGCTGCTATTCTTCCAAGTAGAGACAGCTGCAGTTTTTTCCAAGTCTCCATATCTTTCTGCACATCTCGCCACAACACCTCATAATTATTTTGAAACAGTTTCATATTTGATTCTGCAAGCTGAACTCCTAGATATTTAACCTTTGGTACGATCTCAAAACCTGCCCTCCTTTCAAGTTCGTGTTTACAATCTTGTGTCATATTTTTAACTATCATCTTAGTTTTTTTCTGGTTCAATCTAAAACCTGAAACTATACCATAGTCTTGTATAATGTCTTCCATCTGGATTATTGATTCCATCGGCTGTGTTAGGGTAACAACCAGATCATCTGCAAATGCCTTTATTCTATAGTCCTCTTGCCTTATCACTATACCTTTCAAGATATTAGAGTCCCGTATTGTATTCAACAAGACTTCTAGTGTTAAAATAAATAACAATGGGGATAACGGACAACCTTGTCTTGTTCCTTTTTCAATATTAAAATCTGTTGTCAAACTTCCATTAATAATAATCTGTGCCTTTTGCTCTTGGTAAATTGCTGAAACCGCCTGTATAAATTGGTCCCCAAAGTCCATCTTTTTTAAAGTCTTTAATAGAAAATTCCAGTCCACTCTATCAAAGGCCTTTTCCGCATCCAAAAAGACCAGCACTGCAGGTATCTGTTTATTCCTCTCAAGATATTCCAATAAATCTATTACTTGCCTTACATTGTCCTTCATGTATCTGCCCTCAATAAATCCCGCTTGATCATCATGAATCACCCCTTGGATTACTGGCATCAACCTGTTGGCTAGTACTTTTGCGTATATTTTATAATCATTATTCAAAAGAGATATTGGTCTATAGTTCTCCGGTTTTTTAGGACCTGCTTGCTCTTTTGGTATCAAAGAAATATAAGCTGTTTTCCATGATGGGGGTATTTTACCCCCTTGTTGTATGTTGCAAAATAAGTCTCTGAGTTGTTCCACCATTTCTGCTTGCAAAGTTTTATAATACACTGCAGTCAAACCATCCGTTCCAGGAGCTTTAGCTGTTTTTAATTGTTTGATTGCTGCTACTATCTCCTCCTCTGTTATAGGATAGTTCAGTCTTTCCTTTTGTTGATTAGTAATTTTTGTGACTCTTTTATTATCTAAATATTTATCTGTAAGTCCATTCTGCATATCATCTTTGGCATATAATTTGGTATAATAATCTACAAAGGCTTCTTTAATTAATTTTTGTTGAAAAATTTCTTTCCCTCCAATATCAATACTATTGTCAGGTTTCGGTGCTATCTTGAAAAAAACTTCATTCTCAAGCACAAGCTCTCTAATGAATCACTTTTATTTTAAGAATAGCAGAGTCCGACATTTCTGATTCATTTTGCAGCCAAACTGGCCCCTCCTTCCAACTCCCTCCTCTTCCGCACTCCAACCCCAATGTCTCATTGGCCATCATGCAAATCCATCTCTACATCCCAGCACGTTCTTTTCACAGGAATGTGCCCCCCTCCTTGTCTCCCAGGAAACCCTATCTGTAACATACAAAGACTAGGTAAAAGTTCATCTCAGCAATAAATCAAGCTTCTGTTCTCTCTATGTCAGCGCTGGAAGAGAGCCTAATTTGGAACGCTGACATCCGGCCCCTCTCCCTTCACTTCTGCGACATCACCTATCCCATAGGGAAAACACAACAAGATTAGTCTCATCAGCCCCTCCCTGGCTGTGCACCCCCCCCTCCCGGCTTTCCCGGGTGGTCTGCATGGAATTTTGCTATAAGGCGATCAGCTTGAATGTTTGCGCTCTTCACCCAGGAAGCCTCTGACACTGGGTAACCCTTCCATTTAATTAAGTACTGGAGGCGCCCCCTGTGCCATCTTGAATCAAGAATCCGCTGCACTTCGTAGTGCGTTTGGCCCCCAACAACCAGGGGCCCAGGGGGTTCACGTGGCATTGGCCTTAAAGTAGACCCCACTACAGGTTTTAGAAGGCTACTGTGAAAAACGGGGTGAATTTTCCCCAAAAGCCGTGGCAACTGCAATTGAACTGTAACGGGGTTGATTATTTTTATTATAGGAAATGGTCCTATAAATTTTGGACCCAATTTCCTGCTCGGGAGTCTGAGTCTCAAGTACTTGGTGGAGAGGTAAACTTTCTCTCCCAGTTGAAATGGTCTTTGGGGAGTTCGGTGCTTGTCTGCTTGTTCCTTATAAGATTGAGCCGCCTTTGCCAGCGTCCTCTTAACATTTTCCCAAGTTTGTCTCAACATTGCCATCCAGTCGGTCAAACTGACTGAGGAAGGGGGCTCCCTCGGGTATTCTGGCATGGGAACAAAATCCATGCCACTCACTATTTTGAACGGGGTTAGCCCCGTGCTGCTGTGGACAGCATTATTATATGCAACCTCCGCAAAAGATAGGAGGTCTGCCCAATTGGACTGCTGGTAGTCGACGTAGCATCTTAAATACTGTTCTATCATAGCGTTCAGTCTTTCTGCCCCCCCATTGGTGCTCGGGTGAAATGCTGAGCTGAGCCCTTGGGATGAACCTATGGATCGTAGAAACTCCCTCCAGAACTTTGCTGTGAACTGGACCCCTCTGTCGGAAATGATTCTCCTGGGGACTCCATGTAGGTGGTAAATGTGTTTCAGGAACAGTTTGGATAACTGACGAGCTGAAGGCAGTCCACTACAAGGAATGAAGTGTGCCTGTTTGGAGAATAAGTCTATTACAGTCCAGATCACTGTATTTCCACTGCTCCTCGGTAGGTCTACTATAAAGTCCATTGCAATCTCCTCCCATGGTCTTGTTGGTTCAGCTACTGGTTGCAACAATCCAGGCGGGCACCCTGGCCTTGTCTTCATCGTGGCACAAATGGTGCAGCTTTTTACATAACTGTCTACGTCCTTTCTCATGTGTGGCCACCAGAACTGCCTTCGTACTAGGTGCAGAGTCTTTAGGAATCCGAAGTGTCCTGCTGGTTTAACGTCGTGGCTCCTCTTGAGAATCAGGATGCGTAAACTCTGTGGGACATAGAGCTTTGTCCCCCTCCATGCTAGTTCATCTCTTTTTGTCAAGAGATGTTGATTGTCCCGATACCAGGGGTCTGTCAGCGTTTCATTTTTTAATTTTGCAGTTAAGTCACTTGCAAGTTGGCCTTGCTGATCACGTCGTTGCCGTCTGGTGATCACTTGGGCTGCAGCTTGGGTGGAGGGGATGATGGCATTCACTACCTGTTCCCGCTCACTATTGTATTGGGGCATCCGGGAGAGGGCATCAGCCAGGAAATTTCTCCCTCCTGGGATGTGCTTAAGATCGAAATTGAAACGATTGAAGTATTGTGCCCACTGCACTTGCCTGGGCGACAGTTTTCGTGGGGTTTTTAGGGCCTCTAGGTTTTTATGATCAGTCCAGACTTCAAATGGTTTCTGGCCTCCCTCTAGAAGGTGCCGCCAGGTCAACAAGGCCCACCTTACTGCAAACACTTCCTTCTCCCACGCCGCCCATCATCTCTCCGTATCGGTGAGTTTGCGGGAGGTGTAGGCGCAGGGTTGTAGATCACCTTGGTTGTTCTTTTGGAGTAACACAGCTCCTACTGCCACATCACTTGCGTCTGCTTGGATGACAAAAGGCTGTTCCGGATCCGGGTGTTTTAAGACAGGTTCTTTCGCGAACAGTCCTTTTAGTGTCTCAAATGCCTGTTGGCAGGTCAGGTCCCACTGTAGGGGTTGTCCCGGGCAAGGTTTCATCGCTGGGCTTCCTGTCTTTAGGAGGTCCGTCAAAGGTTTGGCAATCTTCGCGAACGAGGGGATGAATTGTCTGTAGAAATTCGCAAAGCCTAGAAAACTTTGCAGTTGTCTGCGGGTGCGAGGGGGCTGCCATTGTAGAACTGATTGGACCTTGGCTGGGTCCATCTCTATCCCCTCATTTGATACTCGGTAGCCCAGGTAGTCTAGCCGTGATTGGTGGAAATCGCATTTTGGCAGTTTGACATATAGGTTTGCCCGTAGCAGTTTTTTCAGTACTTGGCGGACGAGGGGTATATGTTCGTCTATGGTCTCCGTGTAGATAAGAATATCGTCCAGATAGATGAGGACCCCTTTGTAAAGGTGTTCATGTAAGACTTCGTTTATTAACTGCATGAATACTGCCGGGGCTCCTTGCAATCCAAAAGGCATTACTTTAAACTGGAAACTACCCAGGGGGCAGTTGAATGCTGTTTTCCATTCATCTCCTGCCTTTATGCGTACTCGGTAATAAGCTTCTCGAAGGTCTAGTTTGGTGAAAACCTTCCCCTTAGCTAGGTGGGCTAACATGTCTTTCATGAGGGGGGGGGGTACAAGTTGTGTACGCAAACAGCGTTGAAACGTCGAAAGTCGACCACCAGTCTCATGGAGCCGTCCTTTTTCTCTTTAAACATGACCGGCGCCGCTACCCTTGGTTTTACTGGCTCAATAAATCCCCTTTGTAAGTTTTTGTCTATGTAGTCTCGCATTTCCTGCATTTCTCAGGGCGTCATGGCATACATTTTAGGTTTGGGTAGTTTCGCTCCGGGGATAATTTCGATGGCACAATCGGTTTCGCGGTGGGGGGGCAGAATGTCACACTCGGCCTCGCTGAATACCCCTGCCAGGTCTTGGTACTCCCTTGGGATCTGGTTTGCGTTACAGGCGGTGGTGGGTACGGCTGCCAATTGCTGTGCTGCACCTTCTGGGAGGGACCCTTGTGTTTGTGGTGTTTTCTTCTGTAGTGGAGGGCTGCTTTGGGGTTTCAGCGTGGGAGGGAATTCTTCTGGTCGGGGCGGCAGGGGTTGGGGCCCCTTTGCTATTCTCAGCCTGCGGGTTCCCTCTTGCCACCAAATGATTGGGCCCCATTTGTCGAGCCACGAGAGCCCCAATATGACTGGTTCTGTCATCTTGGGGGCTATTATGAAGCGGATCGTCTCCCAGTGATCTGCGAGTTCTAGTCTCACGGGTTCAGTCAAGTGTGTGGCGTACGCTCCTCCCACTAGGGACCCATCAACTTGCTCAAAGCGAATTGGTTGTTTGAGCTGTTTAGCTCGGATTCCCAATTTTAGAACTGTGGGTAGGTTGATTAGGCACCTTGTGCTACCCGAGTCTATTAGGGCTTGGAAAGTCTCTTGGGCCCCTGTTTTGGGGGCTGTTAGGCGTATGGGGAAAAGAAAAGGATGGACGGGTCCACTCACCATCGGGTCATCCTCGCCTTCGTCCTCTGTGTCATAGGGTTCGGGGGACTGATCTCCCTCATCTGGGATTCCTCTGGTTTCAGTCAGATGAGCGAAAAACTCCGGGATTTGGGGAGCTTCCCGCGGTACGTGGGTGACGCGCTTGGGCCCTCGTTCCGGTCGTGCTTTGGGTGGTGGAGCTGGCCCCGGTCTAGGCGTTCCACATCTTGCTGCTATGTGGCCGCTTCCTCCACATCTGTAGCATTTTAGTGGGCTCCGTGGGGCAGTTGGTCTGTAGGAGGGCTGTGATGTTGGGGTTTCTCGTCTGTTGAGTGGCCCCTGGTCTGGTTGGCCTCTCTCCTTTCCCTCTGGTGGTTTTGACGTGTCACTCGCCCGCAGCCCTCTGTCGACTTTTATCGCTACCCGGAACCATTCAGCGAGTCGGTTTGGGATGTCACGATAGGCAGTCACTTGGGAAATTCTTTTATCTAGGCTTGTTCTAAAAAAATACACCAGCAATCGCTCTGGTAGGGGAGGCAGTGTCCCAATGACTCTCCTGAATTCACGGATATGCTCTCTGATAGGCTTCCCCCTCTGCATTAGGTTTCTGAGCTCGTCTTCCACATAGGGGTCCTCCTCCTCCTCCTCATAACGGGCTCTCAATAGTTGCAAGAACCCATCTGCATCTCGTAGTTGGGGGGCCCTGTATTTGTAGAGTGATGCTGACCACCTCTTTGCTTCTCCCTCCAGCCCTTCCGAGATAGCATTCACTAGGGCTCTGGGGAAAGGGTAGAGGTGTCCGAACCGCTCTATGTATATCTCAGCTGAATCGAGGAATTGGGCGAAGTTGTCTGGGTCACCATCGAACTTCCCTCTGAACTGGGGTGGCTCCTCCCTCTCTGCCCTCTCCTCTCTGTGCTGAGCTCTGGAGGGCCAGCCTTGGTGTTGATAGTCCTCTGCCTCGTCTCTCATCCTGGGGTGGGGAGGTGCTGCCTTGTCTGGGCTTCGCTGCCATTCCCATCCCCAGCTCGCCCTTCTCAATTCACTTAGGGGTTTTTCCTTATCTTTTACATTTGCAAAAGAAAATTCCGCCCCTAAGGCTTTTGGCACAGTCCCCGGGTACTTATCTGCCTCACGTTTCTTTGCTTGAAGTTCTGCGGGGAGGGAAGGTGGAGAAAGTTGAACCTTTGTATTTTCCAAGTTGGCTGGAATCACGACCGCTTCTGCTCCTCCCGTCTCTTGAAGCAGGCTTTCCTCCCAGAGCTTGGCTTCAGCCATAGTCCGTCCGACCAGATGTCTGGGAGGGAACGGGATGATTTAAACTCAGCCAGCCTGGATTTGGGGGAGAGTTTGGCTGTCTGTCAGGTTTCGGTGCTATCTTGAAAAAAACTTCATTCTCAAGCACAAGCTCTCTAATGAATCACTTTTATTTTAAGAATAGCAGAGTCCGACATTTCTGATTCATTTTGCAGCCAAACTGGCCCCTCCTTCCAACCCCCTCCTCTTCCGCACTCCAACCCCAATGTCTCATTGGCCATCATGCAAATCCATCTCTACATCCCAGCACGTTCTTTTCACAGGAATGTGCCCCCCTCCTCGTCTCCCAGGATACCCTATCTGTAACATACAAAGACTAGGTAAAAGTTCATCTCAGCAATAAATCAAGCTACTGTTCTATGTCAGCGCTGGAAAAGAGCCTAATTTGGAACACTGACAACTATCAATAGTCCGTATGCTCTGCTTCTTCCTTAATGTATAGGCCAACCATCTGCCCGGTTTGTTGGCGTTACAAAATGTATTGTGCTTCGCATATTGTAAATTTGTTGCAACTTGTTCCGCCATAAGCATTTGAAATTGATCTTTCAAAAGTTTTATAGCACCACGTATTCTTTCATCTGTTGGATTTTTAATAAGTAGCTGTTCTTTATTCTTTATTTCTGCTTCCAGTTCAAATCTTTTCTTTTGTTGATTCAGTCTATGTTTAGAATTCATATGAATGAGTGCCCCTCTCATATACGCTTTACTCGCATCCCACACAATTTCAATTGGGGTACCCTTATTCAAGTTTATTTCAAAAAATTCTTTCAGCTGCTTTTTAAGTTCTGTTACATTTTTTTCATATCTGAACAAGTTTTCATTTAGTCTCCATGATCGTCTCTCAGTCTTACCCATCTCAATTTCTATCCATACTGGGCTATGGTCGGTCAAAGTTCTTGAAAAAATCTTTGTTCTTTTTGTCTTAACAAGTAGATCATCTGATAACAAAATAAAATCAATCCTAGAGAAGGATCTATGTCTATTAGAAAAAAAAGTATAGTCCAATTCTTTTGGGTTATGTATTCTCCAGATATCTTTTAATTCCAAATCTTCTTTCATATCGAAAAAAGTCTGTGGTAGTCTAATCCTTGATTTCTCCAGACTCTTTTTATCTAGTTTGGAATCAATTACTCCATTCCAATCTCCCATAATTAAAATAGATCTATAATCCCATTGCAATATTTTAGTGTGTAAAGTTTTATAAAAATAATCCTGTTGTTGGTTAGGAGCGTAAATTCCAATCAGAAGAATTTGGCCGTTTACTGTATGCAGTTCAATTGCTATAAACCTACCATCTTCATCTGCTTCTATAATTTTAGCTGTCAGTCTTTTATTTACATAAATGACCACACCATTCTTTTTTTGCAAAGTTGAAGCTATAAAATGTGTTCCTAATTTTGAATTTATCAAGTATTTTTGATCTTGAGTTCTAATATGAGTTTCTTGTAAACAAATTATATCACTATTAAATTGTTTCAAATATGTAAATAACTTCTTCCTTTTCTGTAGTGAATTCAACCCATTCACATTCCAAGATAAACACTTAATTATCATCTTCATCTTTTTGAAGCGACGAGCAGAATAGCCGAAGATCTTCCGAAATCTTCGGTTTTGCTCCCCCCATGGCTTCAATTTCTTGTGTAGTACTCTTAGCTCCCTTTTTGTATTGTCTTTCCTGTTGTTGCTTTTCTTTAAGTTGCTTAGATTTTGCACGAGTTATACGCTGGTCTTTGACTTCAACCATCCGAGCCGGGTCCAGAATTGGGGAAGATTCTAACAGGTGCTCCTGCAGAAAACCTCCTGTAGCACCCTGCGTTTCCACTGGCTCCGCCTGCTTAGACTGTTCTTCTATCTCTTGCTGAGGTTGCTTCTTATCAGTCTCCTTAATCTCCAGCACTGTGGATGTACGTGGAGATGGTGATCTCTCTTTAAAAACAGTAGAATAGAAATGTTCTGCCTTCTCAACAGTGTTCAACCGATGTCTTTCTCCATTGTATTTCAGAATTATACCAGTTGGGGCGTCCCACCGGTATGGTACTTGTTGTTTTTTCAGTTCATTCACTAGGAAACCAAAGTCTTTTCTATCTTTTAACATTTTAGGTGGCAGTTCTTTATAAACTCCTATTTGAGCTCCCTCCACTTGCACGGAGGAAAGAAAAGATTTTTTGCAAGATATCATTTCTTATTGTTCTGTCTGTGAAATATATCACCACATCTCTAGGCAATTGTCTTTGTCTGGCCACCCAGGAATTCACTCTGTAAATTTTGTCTATTTTATAAAAAACCTCTTCAGGATTAATTTTTAATAACACAGCCAAAGCATCAGCACAGATCTGTCTCAGGTCCTGTCTGTCATTCTCTCTAATACACTAGGTAATTCTTAATATGAGATCTTACCAGTGTTCGGTCGGATTCAGAAAGACTGGCCCTCCAACTGCTCTCCAGGCATCTTTTTGGGCACTTCATCTCCCTCAGCTCCTCAGTAACCCAAGGGGCCAAGTGAGACTGGCGCTGGGTCAGAGGCCGCAAAGGCATGATCCAATCCAAAGCTCCAGCGGCCGCCCTGTCCCAGGCGGCCACTAGGTCTCCAGTCGGCGCGTGAGACAGAGCCTCAGGGAATGGCCCAAGCTCCGTCTGGAACTTATCAGGCTCCATCAGGCGCCTGGGGCGGAACCATCTTGCCGGCTCCGCCTCCCTGCGGCGAGGTGCAGCGGTTCGAAGGTCAAGGTGAAGGAGAGAGTGATCCAACCATGACAAGGGCTCGGTGACTATATCCCCTATCTCGAGATCACTCAACCACTGTCCAGAGACAAAAACCAAGTCCAGCGTGTCCCCCCCCCCTGTGTGGGTAGGGCCATGAATTAGTTGGGTCAGGTCCATAGCCGTCATGGAAGCCATGAACTCCTGAGCCACCTCAGACGTCTCACCCACGGATGTCAAGTTAAAATCCCCCATGACCATAAGCCTGGGGGTGTCAACTGCCACCGCGGCTATAACGTTGAGTAGCTCAGGCAGGGCTGCTGCCACGTGGCAGGGAGCCAGGTACGTGATCAGCAAACCCATCTGTACCCCATGACCCCACTTCACAAGGAGGGACTCACATCCAGCAGTCTGAGGAACAGTGGCCTCCCTTGGCCTAAGACCTTCTTTAATGACAACCGCCACCCCCCCTGCCCCTCCCTTGTGACCTCGGCTGATGGAATGCACGGAAACCTGGTGGGCACATTTCAACAAGGGGGACCCCCCCTTCCTGGCCCAACCAGGTCTCCGTAATACCCGCCAGGTCCGCTCCCCCCTTCTGAATAAGATCACAGATGAGGGGGGCTTTATTTACAACAGACCTGGCGTTGCACAGCATCAGCCGAAGGCCCGGGCCCTGAGGATCTGTGCAACCTGGGGAACGAGTAGAGCATTGGGGGCCGGAGCGCGCCACCACTCGAAAACAGCGAGAGCGCGCTCCCGCAACACGATATGGACCCCTGCTCCCACCATGCCTGCCCCTCCCACCCACAGTACTAATGGCAAAAAACAACTTCTGGATAAGCTCTAACCCCCTCCTCGACCCCGGAACCCCCACCCCCCATGCCGCGCCTCGCAACCAGACCTGGCCCTCTCCTAGGTGGGTTATCCCCCATACCCACAGCCCTAATTCTAATCCGACCCTCCCCCTCCCTGGAGCCCCTTAAAAGTTTAGCTAAAAATTTATGTAAAAAACCCCTCAACCCCCTCTTCGCTGCATGCCACCTCTCTGGGCTCCAAAGCCCGTCATCAAGGTAGGCTCTCGATAATGTGGAGGGCCAGGCCTGTGAGAGGGGGGAGTCTCGCAGCGCAAGAAGTTCGGCGGCCAAGTGCATCCAAAAGACCGGAAAAGGTGGAAATGTCATCTGGCCAGGGTTCCATAGAGTAGTCTAAAACGTCCTGGAAATGGAGAGGCAGCAAACTCAAGACGTGGGTAAAACTGGACTCCACTGTCCTCTCACGACAGTGGGAGAAGTCTCGTGCCATTTTGAGAAAACTCAGAGGGTGCCCCTCCAGGCCATCCTCTCACGATGGCTAGCCAAGATGGAGTTGGCTATGGAGAGATTCAATAGTCTGTCCTCTCTGGTAGGGAAACGGCAGTCGAAAACTGGACTCCCTCAGAGCCCACATCATATCTGTCCATTCTCCACACAATCAAGGGCACAGGTAGAATAGAGCCAGTCCAGAAGGCAGAATAGCAAACCCGGGGGAGTGGATGATACACGGAAGGAGACAGAAGGAGATGGCTTGCAAGGCAGAAGGCGGCTGGGGTAGTGACCACGATAAGGCCTACACAGGCCAACAAAAGGGGGTGGGAGGGGGAAATGGCCCAAGGCAGCCCTAAGGCCAACCCTCGGCCATCCTCCAACCTCTCCCACTCCCCGGGTCTTCCAGCATTTGGTCATTTCATATCCCCAGTCTGCAGCCCCAGTCTCAAACGGGGCCTCCGGATTCCTGCAGGAAAATGGGCAGCAGAAAATGAGCCGCCCCCTAACAGGTCCAGGCTATTCTAGAATAGAAGCCAGCAGCCTCTCACCAAATGACAAATGACAAAATCCCAATTGGTACCAGGTGGATTTACAAGATCAAGACGCTAGAAGGCAATAAAGTGTTATACAAAGCCAGATTAGTAGCACAGGGATTCGCACAAAAATACCCAGAAGACTACACAGACACGTATTCCCCCACAGTCAGGGCAGAGAATGTCAAGTGTGCATTAGTGATCGCATCCATCCTGGGTTTCGAGGTGCAACAATTTGATGTGCAAACAGCATACCTACATGCAGAACTTGACAAGGAAATCCACATCAAGGCCCCTCCCAGCAAAGGTACACAAAAGGGGGAAACATGGCTTCTGAATAGAAGCTTGTATGGACTAAAGCAATCAGGGAAAAGATGGTATGAATGCCTAGCCAAAATACTCAGATCAATGGGCTTCTCAGCCACCTCAGCTGACAACTGTTTTTTCATCAAGAGAGAAGGTGACTCCATAGAATATGTCCTTGTATACGTGGATGACATATTACACATTGGTAACCAGACACGCAAATGTGATAACTTTGCTGATGAACTAGGGAAACACTTCTCCCTGAAAATATTAGGAAAGGTAGATAAGTACCTAGGAGTACAAATCACCAAAACTGACAAAGGTTTCCGGCTATCCCAAAAGGAGAAAATCCTAGAGCTCCTACATAAATGTAACATGCTCAATGCCAAGCCTTGTGAAACTCCAATGCAGCCAGACTTCTTGAAGAACATGTATAATGAAGCAGGAACATTCATCGATAACACCCTTTACAGGTCAACCATAGGCTCACTACTGTATATTGCAAACTGGACAAGGCCTGACATCGCTTTACCCGTCAACCTCCTATCCAGGCACGTTGGCAAACCTACAACATACCACTGGGAAGCCATCAAGAGGATACTCAGATATTTGAAATACAGCTCTAATGCCTGCCTATGTCTGGAGCCAGAAATCTCCAAAGAACCGACTAACGTGTTACACTGACGCTGACTGGGCAGGGGACGTAAAAAGCAGGAAGAGCACATCTGGGTACATATTTTTCCTTAATAACAGCCCCGTACATTGGTACATGGGTAAACAAAACTTGGTCACTACATCCACCACAGAAGCCGAATTCATATGTTTGTCCAAGGCCACCAACAACTTAGTTTGGTTTGATGACTTGCTCTCCAACATATGGGCTGAACCTACGTATCCAATCGTCATCCACGAAGACAACAGAGCTGCCATCGAAATATCTAAGGCAGACGCAGTAGGCCAGAGATCGAGGCATATAGACATTAAACACAAGCACGTCAGGCAGCTTTCAAGCATTGGGTTCATCGAAACCGTACATTGCTCGACTTCCGGGTTTGACTGCCACCGGCGAAGACGGTCGCTTTTGAACGGCCGCCAGCCCCGCCGCCTGTAGAGCTGCCCCGAGTGAGGGAAGCGGCTTGAAAACTCCAGAATCCTGAGGATTTGAGGAGAAGAGCAAAGCAAGAAGCAGGTTGAGCCCCCATGAACCCCCAGAAGTTTGCTACTGGGGAGGAAACGGGTGTGGCTCCCTTTTAACTTGCGGAGACTCCGGACGGCGTGGGACGACTCTGCTCGTCAGAGCAAGCCGGCTGCAGCAAACATTTAAACTGATGGGAAGATAACTTTGTTATAAAACAACCTCAACCCCCAAACCAAGAAACTGCAAGTATTTCTTCTCTTTTGAACTTTTGATTTGGGGAAAAGCTAGAGCGAGAGGAAACGGCTTGAAAAAATGGCGCCGTTCCAGCGTTAACGAGCTGAAAGGGAGAGTGATTGCGCAGAACTATTCTAACAAGCTACATTGTAGCAGTGCCTGTTGCAAGCGAACGGAGAAGAGTGGAAAAGAAAAGAAAAATAAATTTGAGCTTGTCTCAATCTATTTAATTCTGGGGGACTTTTTCAAAGGATATTGTGGAGGTGCAAAGGAAAGGAAAAAAGATTTTCTTCTTTCAGAAAAGTTAATTTACGTGGCAAAATGGCTTCAAAGAAACAGGAAGGAAAGGTGGCAGGGGAGGGATCTCCCACCCACAAACCAGAACAGCAGCCCCCTCCCAGTCAGCAGAGGGAGGGAAAGGACTTTGATGTGCAAAGTTTAAAAGATTTTATTACCCAGGCTTTGGATGAAAAATTTCAAAAATCACAACAGGAAATGAAGAGGGAAATTAATGAATTTAAAGAGGCAATGAAAGAAAATTATGATAAGGTGTCAGATAAATTGTCAAATGTGGTTTCTGACTTGGCAGAATCCATTACTAAAGTGGACTCCAAACTGGAAGAATTTAAATCAGAAGTCAATGTCAAAATGAAGGATGCTGATATTAAAATTGCAGATGTGGATAACAAAGTGGAGAGAGTCGAAAACGAAATCACAATGATACAGTTCCGATCCATGGAATTTGCTATTAGGCTTCGAGGAATTAAAGAGAATGATAGGCAAGATCTGAGACAGATTTGTTCTGATGCCTTGGCTGTATTGCTAAAAATTGATCCAGCAGATGTGGTCTATAAAATAGATAAAATTTACAGAGTGAATTCATGGGTTGCTAGACAAAGAAAATTGCCCAGAGATGTGGTGATATACTTTACTGATAGAAGAATAAGAAATGATATTTTGCAAAGATCTTTTCTTTCCTCTGTGCAAGTGGAGGGAGCTCAAATTGGAATTTATAAGGAATTACCACCTAAGATGTTAAAAGATCGAAAAGAGTACAGGTTCTTAGTGAATGAATTGCAAAAGCAAGAAATACCATTTCGGTGGGATGCCCCAACTGGTATAATTTTGAAATATAATGGAGAGAGACATCGATTGAATACTTTTCAGAAGGCGGAATATTTTTATTATAATATCCTTAAAGAAAGATCATCATCCCCACGTACATCTACATTGTTGGAGATAAAAAGTGATAAAGAAAAGCAATCTCAGCACGAGAGGGCACAACAGTCTAAGCAGATGGAACCAGTGGAAATGCAGGGTGCTGCACAGGGAGGAGGCCTTTTGGAGGAATCATTGTCAGAACCTTCCCCGATTCTGTCAACTGGTGCTGTTTTGGATGAAGCTGGGATGCCTGAAGTTAAAGACCAGCGTATAACTCGTGCAATTTCCAAGCAGATAAAAGAAAAACGTGAAGCCATGGGAGGAGCTAGGCCGAAGACTTCAGAAGAAGTTAGGCAAAGCAGCTCATCGCTTCAGAAAGGTCAAGATGACAATTAGGCTCTTATCTTGGAATGTTAATGGACTAAATTCACCACAAAAAAGGAAGAAATTATTTACATATTTGAGACAATTTAATAATGATATAATTTGTTTACAAGAAACTCATATTCGAACTCAAGATCATAAATATTTGATAAATTCTAAATTAGGAACACACTTTATAGCTTCAACCTCGGAAAAAAAGAATGGTGTGGTTATTTATGTGAATAAAAGACTGTCCGCTAAAATTATAGAAGCAGATGAAGATGGTAGGTTTGTTGCAATTGAATTGCACACAGCAAATGGCCAAATTCTTTTGATTGGAATTTATGCTCCGAACCAACAACAGGATCATTTTTATAAGACTCTACATAATAAAATATTGCAATGGGACTATAGATCTATTCTAATAATGGGAGACTGGAACGGAGTAATTGATTCTAAATTAGATAAAAAAAGTTTGGCGAAATCAAGGATCAGACTGCCACAGACTTTTTTTGATATGAAAGAAGATTTGGAATTAAAGGATATCTGGAGAATATATAACCCAAAAGAACTGGACTATACTTTTTTCTCTGACAGACACAGATCTTTCTCCAGGATTGACTTTATCTTGTTATCAGATGATTTACTTATTAAAACAAAAAGAACAAAGATATTTCCAAGAACTTTAACTGATCATAGCTCTGTATGGATAGAAATCGAGATGGGAAAGTCTGAGAGAAGGTCATGGAGACTAAATGAAAATTTGTTCAGATATGAAAAAAATATAATAGAACTTAAAAAACAGATGAAAGAATTTTTTGAAATGAATTTGAATAAGGGTACCCCAATTGAAATAGTATGGGACGCGAGCAAAGCTTATATGAGAGGGGTACTTATTCATATGAACTTCAAACATAAACAGAATCGACAAAGGAAAAGACTTGAATTGGAAGCAGAAATAAAGAATAAGGAACAGTTACTTATTAAAAACCCAACAGATGAAAGAATACGTGGTGCTATAAAACTTTTGAAAGATCAGTTTCAAATGCTTTTGGCGGAACAAGTTGCAACAAATCTACAATATGCGAAGCATAATACGTTTTGTAATGCTAACAAACCGGGGAGATGGTTGGCTTATACCTTAAGGAAAAAGCAGAGTATACGGACTATTGAGAGTATTGACATTGGGGGGAAAGAAATTTTCCAACAAAAACTGATTAAAGAAGTCTTTGTAGATTACTACGTTAAATTATATGCTAAAGATGACATACAGAATGGACTTATAGAAAAATATCTAGAAGAGAAAAGAGTCTCAAAAATTACTAGCCAACAAAAAGAAAGAATGAATTACCCTATAACAGTTGAGGAAATAATTGCAGCAATTAAACAATTGAAAACAGCTAAAGCTCCTGGAACAGATGGATTGACAGCAGTGTATTATAAAACTTTACAAGCAGAAATGGTGGAACAACTTAGAGACTTATTTTGTAATATACAACAAGGGGGTAAAATACCCCCATCATGGAAATCAGCATATATTACTTTGATACCAAAAGAACAAGCAGGTCCTAAAAAACCGGAAAATTATAGACCAATATCTCTTCTAAATAATGACTATAAAATTTATGCAAAAGTATTAGCCAACAGATTGATGCCAGTAATTCAAGAGGTGATTAATGACGACCAAGCTGGGTTTATAGAGGGTAGATACATGAAGGATAATGTAAGGCAAGTTATAGATTTACTGGAATATCTTGAGAAGAATAAACAGATCTCTGCCGTGCTGGTTTTTTTGGATGCGGAGAAGGCCTTTGATAGAGTGGATTGGAATTTTCTACTAAAGACTTTAAAAAAAATGGGATTTGGAGACCAATTTATACAGGCGGTTTCAGCAATCTACCAAGAGCAAAAGGCACAGATTATTATTAATGGAAGTCTGACATCAGAGTTTAAAATCGAAAAAGGAACAAGACAGGGATGTCCGTTGTCCCCATTGTTGTTTATTTTAACACTAGAAGTCTTGCTAAATACAATAAGGGACTCTAATATCTTGAAAGGTATAATGATAAGGCAAGAGGATTACAGAATAAAGGCATTTGCAGATGATCTGGTTGTTACCCTAACACAGCCAATGGAATCAATAATCCAGATGAAGGACATTATACAAGACTATGGTAAAGTTTCAGGTTTTAGTCTGAACCAGAAAAAAACTAAGATGATAGTCAAAAATATGACACAAGATCGTAAACACGAGCTTGAAAGGAGGGCAGGTTTTGAGATTGTACCAAAGGTAAAATATCTAGGAGTTCAGGTTGCAGAATCAAATATGAAATTGTTTCAAAATAATTATGAGGTGTTGTGGCGAGAGGTGCAAAAAGACATGGAGACTTGGAAAAAACTGCAGCTGTCTTTACTTGGAAGAATAGCAGCAGTTAAGATGAACATTTTGCCAAGATTTCTTTTTTTGTTTCAAATGATTCCGGTGCTTAAAAATGATAAACAACTAAAAGTATGGCAAACTGGAGTGAACAAGTTTGTCTGGAACGAGAAAAAACCAAGAGTAAAATTGAAAATTATGCAAGATGTTCCAGAAAGGGGAGGTCTTAAACTTCCAAACCTACAGTTATATTATGATGCAGCAGCTTTGACTCAAGCAAGTGATTGGTTTGGAAGGAAAAAGACTGGAATACTAAATGCAGAAAGTTTTGATTTGGAATTTGGATGGCATGCTTATTTATTTTATGACAGCAAAGTGGATAAAGTATTTAAAAGCCATATACTTAGAGACTCTTTGTTGAGAGTTTGGAAGAAGCACCGACTCAAATGGGATTATAAAATACCGCTATGGCTGGATCTTGGTCATATTTTGTGGAATACAAATATAACGTCACTCGGGGGGTTTTTATACAAAGAGGTTCTTTTTACAGATGCGGGCAGATGGCAGCTGAAGACATTACAGACATTGTTGGCTGAAGGGATTAATCTAACTTGGTTACAATATAATCAATTGCAGTTGAGATGGAAAGAGGACCAAAAAACTGGTATTATGGAGTATGAGGAAGAATTGGTCAGACATATAAAAGAGAACGGTCCAATGCATATTAAAAGGCTTTATAATGTTTTGTTAGAAAGGGATTCGGAAACTGAATTAGTTAAAGATTGTATGATTAAGTGGGCACAAAATTTTGAAGAACCAGTGATGTTGGAAACATGGGAAAAAATTTGGGTTCAGAATGTTAAATTTACACAGTCGCAGAATTTGAGGGAAAATTTTTACAAAATGTTTTATAGATGGCATTTAGATCCTAAGAAATTGTTGTGTATGTACCCTAATGTTCAGCCAAAATGTTGGAGGTGTGATTGTTTAGATGCTACATATTATCATATTTGGTGGACTTGTAAGAAAGTTAAGGCTTTTTGGATAAAAATTTGGTGGGTCATGCAGAATGTTTTAAAGAAAAAAAATCCAATTTTCTCCACAATTGCTTTTATTGGGTATAGTTGAGGGTTTTACAGTGGATGAAATAAAGTTGATTTTGTATATGATTACAGCAGCGAGATTGTTGATAGGTAAATATTGGAAAAATGAAGCTCTGCCCACCGTAGAAGAATGGATTTTGAAGATGGCCAGCTTCGCGGAGATGGCGAAGTTTTCAGCATACTTAAAAGATCGCTCACAAGAGACTTATGAATGTGGATGGAAAAAGTGGATAGATTATGTGCAGAACAAATACCAAACTAAGAAGTATCAAATAGCTTTTCATTGATAGTATTAATATTAAGATAGAAATAGTCGAACTATGTGAAGATGAAAAATGACATGGGGGTCGGGGGGGTTCAAGGTTTTTGTATAGGGGATAATGATATTCTATGGAAGTCCGGGGGGGAGGGGAGGGTCAGGGGGGGTTGGGAGGGGGGGTTGGGGAGTTTGGGGAGGGTTAGGGGGGTGAAAATGGGGTGAAAATGTAATTGTAAAACTTTTACAATAAAAAAAAAAAAAGAAACCGTACATTGCAAAACCGAGGAACAGACGGCAGACATACTCACCAAGCCGCTATAAAACAAACAACACGTTCACTTAACCTCAAAGCTAGGTGTCTACATGTAGCACCTTCCTCACATAACCAACTCACCCAAACATCTCGGTCAGGCATTTAGAGGGGGTTTTGTCATGTATAAACGCCTGACCCACATGCTCTCATCACGAGGCAATGGCCTGTAAGGGTTAACACCCACAGACCCCTTCACCCCTTGACCCCTCCTTACCTCAACTCCGCCCCCAAGGTATATAAGCTCCATCCATGTGGCCTGGAGCCCAGTTCCAGCTGACCACCTGTAAGAGATAGATATGCTGTAAATAAATATTGTTGATTCAACTAATGTATCATGTGCTGGAGTTATTGGGCAAGATCCTCGGAAATAAGTAACAGACTCCCTCTTTCTTCTTTCTCTCTCTCTTATTTTCTCTTTCCTTTCTTTTTTCTCTTTTTTTTTGAATCTTTCTTTTTGATTTCTTTTGTCATACTTTTCCTTTTTTCTTCTCCCTTTCTCTTTCCTTTTTTGACTTTTCATTATTATTATTGAGAAAAGTGATTTTTAAGGTGGGGAAAATGTGATAATAGAAAAACTATAAGAAATATGAAGATTATGAATGAATTTTCGATTACTAATAAGAATTGCTGATGGATTTAACAAATATAGAAAATTGTTTCTTTAAAATGGTTTAAAATATTGTCCTTTATAGAAAATAAGAAAATGTGAATGAAGCTTTGAATATTAACAGGAATTGTTTATAGATTTTATGATTATTTTTAAAGCGGGAAATGTCATTATAGAAAAACTATAAAAATGTGAAGACTTTGAAAGAAATTTTTTAAATATTAATAAGAGTTCTAATGGTTACAGAAAATTGATTTGAAAGTGGTTTAAAATGTTGTTTTTTCATAGTAAATAAGAGAATGGAAATGAATTTTTGAATATTAATAAGACTTGTTTTTAGATTTTATAACTATGGTAAATTGGCGTTTCAAAATGGTTTAAAATGTTGCTTTACATAGAAAAACAAGAAACAAATAGGAAATGGGAGAAATTTAAATAAAATTAATAGTTTAAGAGAGAGTAGGAGAAAAGATCCCACAGGCCAGTCCGCTCCCACAGAGAGGGTCTCCTCACGGTGCCATCGGTCAAATTATGTCGGCTGGCGACACCCAGGGGGAGGGCCTTCTCTGTGGGAGCCCCTGCCCTTTGGAATGAACTGCCCCCAGAAATGCGTAAGATCTCCGATCTCCGTGTATTTCGCTGTGCCCTCAAAACCTTGTTGTTCCGCCAGGCCGGGCTATCAATGTAAAGATTTTAATTGGTTTTAAATATGGGATTTTAAATTTGGGGGTTTTATAATTGAGCCAATTATTTAATAATTTTAATTATTTTTAAATTTTGTTTGTCTTTGTGTTTTTAATCAGGCTGTACACCGCCCTGAGTCCTTCGGGAGAAGGGCGGTATAGAAATAAAATAAATAAATAAATAATAAATAAATAAGATATACAGTTGCAAGAAAAAGTATGTGAACCCCTTGGGATTACATGGAGTTTTGCATGAATTGGTCATAAAATGTGCTCTGAACTTCATCTAAGTCACAACAATAGAAAAACACAGTCTGCTTAAAATAATACTACACAAACATTAGATGTTGCCATGGTTTAATGGAACATAACATCTAAACATGCACAGTGCAGGGAGGAAAAAGTATGTGAACCTTTGGACTTAATAACTGGTTGACCCTCCTTTGGCAGCAATAACCTCAACCAAACGTTTCCTGTAGTTGCAGATCAGACCTGCACAATGATCTGGAGTAATTTTGGACCACTCCTCTTCACAAAACTGTTTCAGTGTAGCAATATTCTTGGGATGTCTGGTGTGAATCGCTCTCTTAAGGTCATGCCACAGCATTTCAATCAGGTTGAGGTCAGGACTCTGACTGGGCCACTCCAGAAGGCGTATTCTGTGCTGTTGAAGCCATTTTTTTGTTGAATTACTTGTATGCTTTGGGTCATTGTCCAGTTGCATCACCCATCCTCTGCGGAGCTTCAGTTGGCGGACAGATGGTCATACGTTTTCCTGCAAAATGTCTTGATAAACTCTGGAATTCATTTTCCCATCAATGACAACAATCCGTCCAGGCCCTGAGGCAGCAAAGCAGCCCCAAACCATGATGCTCCCTCCGCCATGTTTTACAGTGGGGATGAGGTTTTGATGTTGGTGTGCTGTGCCTTTTTTTCTCCACACATAGTGTTGTGTGTTCTTCCCAAACAACTCAATTTTGGTTTCATCTGTCCACAGTATATTTTGCCAGTAGTGCTGTGGAACATCCAGGTGCTCTTTTGCAAACTTCAAACATGCTGCAATATTTTTTTTGGACAGCAATGGCTTCCTCCGTGGTGTCCTCCCATGTACTCCATTCTTGTTTAATGTTTTCCTTATTGTAGATGTGTCAACAAAAATGTTAGCATGTGCCAGAGATTTTTGTAGGTCTTTAGCTGACACTCTAGGATTCTTCTTTACCTCATGAAGCATTCTGCGCTGTGCTCTTGCAGTCATTTTTACAGGACGACCACGCCTAGGGAGAGTAGCAACAGTGCTAAACTTTCTCCATTTGTAGACAGTCTGTCTTACCGTGGACACATGAACATCAAGGCTTTTGGAGATACTTTTGTAACCCTTTCCAGCTTCATGCAAGTCAACAATTCTTGATCGTAGGTCTTCTGAGAGCTCTTTTCTGCGAGGCATGGTTCACATCAGACAGTGCTTCTTGAAACCAGTAAACCCAAAACAGGTGTGTGTTTTTAAAGGGCAGGACAGGTGTCAGCAACACATCCAATATCATCACACTGATTGGAGTCAAGGTTGGCTCACTCCTGGCTCCAATTAGCTCTTGGAGAAGTCATTAGGCTAGGGGCTCACATACTTTTTCCTCCCTGCACTGTGAATGTTTACACGTTATGTTCAATTAAACCATGGCAACATCTAATGTTTGTGTAGTATTATTTTAAGCAGACTGTGACTTAGATGAAGTTCAGGGCACATTTTATGACCAATTCATGCAAAACTCCACGTAATCCCAAGGGGTTCACATACTTTTTCTTGCAACTGTATATTAAAATGCATTATTATTTTAAATTGGTAAGGAAGTATGATTTTGGTGATCAGATGATTAAAGCTAAACTGTGAACCAGTGAAATATAAGGTAAGGAGCGGAGGAAAGCATCCCTGGAAAACAGCTAACTATGCTGTGAACCAGCCAAAAATAAATTTAGGAGGAGAGGAGGAGATAACGCTGGGGAGCAGTTAAAGCCAAACTGTGAACCAGCTAAATATAGGTTAGGAGTGGAAGGAAGCATCCCTAGAAAACAGCTGATTAAGCTGTTATCCAGCTAAAAATAAACCTAGGAGTGGAGGACAAAATGTTGGAGAGCAGTTAAAACTAAATTGCGATCTAGCTAACAAATAAGGCTAGGAGTGGAGGAAAGCATCCCTGGAAACCAGCTAACCAAGCTGCAATCCAGCCAAAAATAAACCTAGGAGGAGTGAAGGAGATATTTCTGAAAACAGTTACAGCCAAATTGATGTGGAGGAAAATATTGTTGGGGAATAGCTATATGAACCATTTAAACGTTAGAATTAGCTGTAATGGAGAAGAAGCTTGTAATTAGCAAAAACAAAATATTATGGGTATAATAAATTATAGGTGGAAATGTGGAATAAATTTTAAAGTGAATTGCTTTTGAAATGTTTTTAAGAGAAGAGTAAAAATATTCTATGTTGGTTATTAGATGTGATTTAAAAGAAACATTGATTTGATTTGGGTCTTTGAAGTAAGGAAAATATATGAAATACTGATTGTTAAAATGATAAATGAATATTATAAAGAGCTGTATAGATTTGGAGTTTAAGATTTGGGGTGATTACATAGTAGAATGTTAAATGCTAGAATAAGATGTCAGAAGGAACGATAAAAATTGGGTTTAGATTTGTTTTTTTCCCCCTTTTTTTTTCTTTTTTTTAAGATGTTAATGGATGAAATTTGGAACT
This sequence comes from Arizona elegans, assembly GCA_022577455.1. Lineage (NCBI taxonomy): Eukaryota > Metazoa > Chordata > Lepidosauria > Squamata > Colubridae > Arizona > Arizona elegans. The sequence goes on along the minus strand of JAKOOJ010000075.1, from coordinate 3,762 downwards.
TATACTTATTTTATACCGGATCCAACCCTTGCTCTAAAAAGATGTGTTTTATGTTTTATGTTTAAAAATAAATTCAAAAAAAATTCAAAAAAAGAAAAGTGAGTACACCCCTAAGTGATAATGTCCAAATGGGGCCCAAAGTGTCAATATTTTCTGTGGCCACCATTATTTTCCAGCACTGCCTTAACCCTCTTGGGCATAGAGTTCATCAGAGCTTCACTGGTTGCCACTGGAGTCCTCTTCCACTCCTCCATGATGTCACAGAGCTGGTGGATGTTGGAGACCTTCCGCCCCTAACCCACGCGCTTCGGTGTGGTCCATTCATGGAAGCACGGTTCGTCCCGGGCTTTTCACCACCCAGGACAGCTGCCAACCAATCGGTTAGCTGCCAATGCTGGCAGCCAGAAGCCACGGTGCGATCGGTCATGGGGGTGGGGGAGGTGCTGCAGCCAAATGGTCTCAGGCGTTTGTTAGGAGAAGGAAGGGACGGGGTGGAAGCTCCCCTGTACCTGATTGTGTCTCCCTGATAATGAATGGGAAGAGTGGGGGTGGGGGGCGAATAGTAAGCCGGCTTCATTCAAAGGAGTTTTTGATATGTGTGGGTATCCTAGCCTTAGAAGGAGAGAGGGAAGGAGGAAGGAAAGGGAGAGAGAGAGAGAGAAAGAGAGAGAGAGAGAGAGAGAGAGAGAGAGAGAGAGAGAGAGAGAAGGGAGACAAGAAAGAAAGAAAAAAGGGAAAGAAAGAAAGGGAGGGAGGGAAGGAAGGAAGGGAGAAAGGGAGGGAAGGGGGAGGGAGGGAGGGAGGGAAGGGAGAAAGAGGGAAGGGAAAGTGAAGGAGGGAGGGAGAGAAAAAGGAGAGGAAGGAAGTACCACAAACCCTGGCACTAGATGCAGCTTCAGAGGATGCTTTGAAATAGCACAGCAATCCAGGGCTGGAAGGCACCTTGGAGGTCATCTAGTCCAACCTCCTGCGCTAGCAGGAGACCTTATATCAGTGACGGCTAATCTTTTTGCCGTCACGTGCCAAAAGCAGGGGGGTCGCGCATGCACATTCCCACACCCATAATTCAATGCACCCCCCCACGTGCACTTGACCTCCCCCCCGCGCTCACCCCACTTTTCGCATGCGATGGCACGGTGGGCCCATTTTTTCGCCCTCCTCAGGCTCCAGAGGCTCTCTTGGAGCCTGGGGAGGGAGAAAACGGCCTTCCCCACCACCCCGGAGGCCCTCCGGAGGCCGGAAACAGCCCATTTCCCGACTTCCGGTGGGCCCGGAAGGCCCGTTTTTCGCTCTCCCCAGGCTCCAGAAGCTTTCTAGGAGCCTGGGGAGGGCAAAAATGGCCTTCCCCATCCCCCCGGAGGCCCTCCGGAGGCCAGAAACAGCCCATTTCCCAACTTCCGGTGGGCCTGGAAGGCCTGAAAATCAGCTGGCTGGCCCGCGCATGCGCACTGGAGCTGAGCTAGGGCAACGCTCGTGTGCCCACAGATATGGCTCCACGTGGCATCTGTGCCACGCGTGCCATAGGTTCGCCATCACAGCCTTATATCATCTGGGTTATTTTGGTGCCTCTAACAGGAAAATTCCCAGAAAAGGGAAGGAGTTTACTAGGCAAGTGTGAGAATCAAACAATATAGCCTATTGATCTATTACAGTGGTTCTCAACCTTCCTAATGCCGTGACCCTTTAATACAGTTCCTCATGTTGTGGTGACCCCCAACCAGGGGTGGGTTCTAAAATTTTTTACTACCTGTAAAATTTTTTACTACTTTCTACTTTACTACTTTCTGTGGGTGTGGCTTATTTTGTGGGCGTGGCTTGGAGGTCATGTGACTGTGTGGATGTGGCTAGCTGGTCATGTGACCGGGTGGCCATGGCTATGTATATAGGGACTACTCAGAGGGCTAAAAAAAGTCATTTCTGACAGGTCCTCGCACTTTTGACTGGTCCTCACACTTATGACCATCCTCACATTTATGCCCGTGCAGCATTCTTAACAACCTTGTCACTCATTTCACAACTGCTTCTCTTCACCATGGTGATAAGATAGGGCAAAAAACGTAAAATGTGAGGACAGTCGTAAATTCGAGGACTGGTCAAAAGTGCGAGGACCAGTCAAAAATAACTTTTTCAGCCCTCTGAGTAGTCCATATGCATAAAAGGATACAGCAATAGAGAGGGATGAAGGAAGGGAAGGGAAGTTAGAGTAGGAGTGAGGGTAAGAGAGGGAGGAAGAGAGGAGGAGAAGGAGAAAGGAAGAGGAAGTAGGGAGGAGAAGAAGAGGGGGGAAAGAGAAAGTAAGAAGGAAAGAAAAGAGAGAGGTGGTAGGTTTGAGGAGAAAGATTGCTGTACAATAAAAAAGATGAAAGGGAAGAAAACCAACCCCAAACAAATATAAAGATATTAAGATAAAGAATGAATTGTTAAACTTTAAAGAATAAAAGAGAACAAATATGAATAAATAGCAATAATTAGAAACACACATACAAACATACAATGTATTTTCTTTGAACAGAGTATTTGGCCGGTTCACAAATTTAAACAGTGTTTAGTCATTTCAATTAAATTTACAATTTCTATATTTCCTTTTTACCATATTTATTCCTCATCTATTTTTTTAAAAAACCAATATTACCCTTCATCCTCATCTCTAATCTTAATCAAATTCAATTTTTCCCTTCTATTCTATATTATACCCCTTCGCATTGTCATCTATTTTTATATCCATCCTCACATTGGTTAATTATGTAATTATGTAATACAGTTGTTTAATACAAATTCAACATTTTAATATAAATCAATTAGTTATATAACTATCTTTTTTGTATATTAATCAATATGAACATGAATATTCCAATTATTTCCATGCCATCCAATTTCTTACAAATCAATTAATTATATTTACCAATAATAATAAACCAAATAATTTCCCCCATATATTCCTCCAAACCACAACTTAACCATTTATGCTTTCAACACAATATACAATTAATAGTATCTCAATTATTACAATTCCCTAGTTAAATAGAGCTTTTTTTCTTTTGTGTTTTAAAATCTTGAACTCTCCTCTTTTGCCCTAAATTTCCCATTGTTTGCAGTTTTGCACCTACCTTTTTTGGTGAGGAAAAAGAAAAAGAACTCTCTCTCCCTGCCTCATTTTGTCACGCTGCAGCAAAGACCCTTTCAGTTTCCTTTTAGCTAGGGGGAAAAAAATTGCTCCAGCACTCTTTTGCAGCTTGGAAAACAAGATTTTGCAAAGGAGCCTGCACAAAACAGCTGAGAGCAAACCAGCTGAGAGTGGGGGGGGGAGCTAATCAATTTATGCTAATTAACCTCTGCTGAAGCTGAAAGAGGCTGTTTTTTCTATTTTTGCAGGCACCGATCTTCTCATTTGTTTTCTTTTAACACTGATCTGTTGTAAGGCGGCCCTTTGAAGCCCCGCGGCAAGAATTTAAACAGTTTTTTTTTCCTTCTAGCCATCAGCTGGGACTCCAGAGGCAGTAATAGATTGGGAGTGGGCGGGGTAAGCGAACGGCGACCGGGCGATCCAACAGAGGCAGAGGGTGAGTGAAGGCGTGGGGGGGGCGAGAGAGGGCTTTGGCAACCCCTGTGAAATTGCCGTTCGACCCCCAAAGGGGTCGCGACCCCCAGGTTGAGAACCGCTGCTCTAGAGCCTCTCTAGGAGCCTGGGGAGGGCAAAAACGGCCTTCCCCCCCTGGAGGCCCTCTGGAGGCCAGAAACAGCCCGTTTGCCGACTTCCGGTCC